>JAWZYV010013452.1:600000-1152877 GCA_038373885.1 Cheiracanthium punctorium
TTTGTAAATTGACAAAGAAACTTTTGGTTTTCTATTGTTATGTTAAGAATTATTGCATTGCATCAACAGAAGGGAAAATTGTTCATTCTAATTTTAAATCGGTTATGGTCAACAAATAAAATTTTGCAGCAGCACTACGAATAGAATTACAAGAAGCAATTTTCTATTTTAAAAGTAATTACAAAAGCAGAAATGATCTTTATCAAGTCAAACGGTATATTAGTGCAACTGTGTTCCTAAAGGCTACATTTCCTGTGAAGAATATCTATTGCAAAGGCTTCGAATGGGAGAAAGGGTACATTTCCATGAGGCAATAGTATTGTAATTAAATAATATTGATGTAGCTAAACACCTGCAATTACAGAGATTAATAGATGTTAGTAAGACAAGCCTGTACAAAAGAATCAGGGACTAAGCCAGAAATTTTTCATGGGGGGGGGGGGGTGTTACGACTACTACAACTCATATATATGTGTATACATGTGTGTGATAATGTAGTGAAGAATATACGTTTTGTGTGGCAAAAAATTCCTCATAGGGGGGGAGGTTATGACCCCCCTAGGCTACGCCCCTGAAGAGAATATCCCATTAAAACTAATTCATTGAGTTTGATTATAATTGATATTCAGTTTGATATATTCCGAATTAAAATTATTAATTTTAATATAATGCATTATATTGTGTGTGCGTGTGTGTGGGGGGGGATATCATAATTTTTCTCCGCTTTCATCTGCAATGACGCCTTTGTTAGTTGTATTCCTTCTCCTTCCATAAGATTAATTGATTGTGGCTGCTTGCTGAATTTTCTAGGTCCTTTTTCACAAAAAAATAAATGAAAATAAAAGTTTGACCCACGGACATAAAGCTGGCTTCGCAAAAGCGCGATTCCTACATATATGAACAATGAAATAAAAATAATAAAACGTATATATTATTATATGTAATAAAATAAAAATGCATATTTTTAACTCTCTTGATCTTTATAAAATTCCTCAAATGGTAATCGTCGGTAAACGACCGGGCCTAGGCAGTAGGCCTAGATATGAATGAACTGATAGTTGAGTTTAAGCTCCCAATAAAGACTGCCAAACTTACTTTCATATTATATTTATGAATTTATTTTTATTTACGAAATATTTTACTTTTTTTTTTTTTTTTTTTTTTTTTTTACTTTGAATGGCCAAATCTAGAACTGGCCCAATAGTCGATGGATTAATTTTAATCGAATATTTTATTGACGTAAACAACGTTGTTTCACAGAACAGTTTGGGAGGTAGCTCGATATAGCTTGGGAGGAGCTCAAATTTATGAGTCAAGTCATCATGCTCATGATCAAAACTGCGTATGTTTTTGAACTGCGCAAACAGCGGACCCCAAACAATTATTTTCCCATATACAGCACGTGTGATTCGTCACATGATCCTAGATAAAATAAATTACGCACTCTAAAAAGTATTTATTAGGCAATTTATCCCATTACGTTCAATGAGGTAATTTAAAGTTATTTACTTTTGAATTTTCACTTGTTGGAAAACACTTAAAAGCACTCAAGCTGATTTATTACCAATTCACAGCAAATTCTGTGACGGGTAGGTTTATTTAGTTTTGCAAAGTAATGGTTTAAAGATAGTGTATACTAAATATGAGAGAAGTGTAGTTTAAAACAAAGTGTATTACTTAATATATTTACTCGCAATCATCGCATCTAAGTGTGGAACTTGGTTCAATATGAAAAAATGAAAAAAATAGTAAAAAATAAAAGTATTAATAAACAATAAAAAAATTATAAAACTTCGTATCGCCATCAATGCTGTGCGAAAAATAAATCTGGCAAGATATGCTTCAAACACTGGAAAATAAAATTTAAATAGCTTGGCTAAATTAATATTTTATTTTAACAATGTAACACAGAAAAATTAAAGACGACTTTAATCCAGTGGCGTGAAACATCAATAAACTACATAAAGGAAACGCGTGTTTGTAAAAGTTCAAACATCTGTAATAATTTACCCCGCCCCCTTTTTTCAATCAAACACTTTCAATGATTTTTATAAACTGCGTTACCTATCGAATACAAAGGCAGATTTTGTCTGCGAAACTCTCTTATGTTTCGTAATTCTTCATCTAATTTAATTTATTTATAGAACAGATTTTTTTATTTATTTTGTAAAAAATGTTAAAGGGTACTCTCAGTTTAACTAAAGAATAACCAATAGTTTCCCCCCTTTACATTTATATCATTTCCTCGAGACCCGCAACTGTTCATGAGAATTCATGTTGAAAGAAGTTCCACCAAATTACCAGATATCAAAAATATTACAAATAACTATTACTTTTCAAGTAAACATAAAAAAAAGTAACAAGACCAAAAAAAAAAAAAAAAAAAGCAGTTGGGGGACATCTAATACATACCTCAAACATTTCGTATTTGAACCAGACATTTATTTATTTATTTATTTATTTTTTTTGATCGATACTTGATCTTACTGAAAGTAGACAGTTGGCAAGGTACGTTCCCTTTGATTGGAAATTCATAACTTATTTTATAGCGCGCCGAAAATTCTGACGTTAATCAATAACACAGAAATGACATCTCGTTAAGTTCGTAGACATTTTCACGAACTCATAAAAGCGAAATAACTTTGCAATGTAGTTTAAAACATTGCGACCAAAATTTAGTTAAAGAATAAGACAATAACACGTTTTCTGTCCCTAGACAAAGGAAATGAGTTTATTGCGTGCAAGGGAAATCTGCACGAGGGGTATCTGCCCAAGAGGGTGACTTGGGCGGAGGACTTTTAAAGGTGTTCTAACGCGTATCGTGATATCTGGAGAAAACTGCCCGAAACTTTAGGCAGTTAGATCGACAGCCGAGCAATAAGCCAGAACCCTGGACCTCACACTTCAGTCAGGGCTGGTTTTAAACAAAAATGTTCGGGGGGGGGATGTAAGTCAAAATCTGCCCACAATATATACCAATATGCCTTCAAAAATGCATACCAATTGCAACTGTCATTTTTACTTTGAAGAATAAACATAAAATATACAGTGGTATTCAATTTCATTACCAGCAAAGTGCAAACTGTAAACAATCACTATTCAATCATCTCAAAATTCTGAAATCAATCCTGCTGACATATTACTTACACAGCTACACCTATTTTTTTATTTTTATTTTTTGATGAAATTAGGACTTGGTTTTAATATAAACACTATTTTTTTATTCAAACAATGCAAGTTACTTCAATCTTGGTTAAATGACGCTTTTTAGGTTTGATGCTTGTATCAGAAAATAAATTTTTCTGGAATGTACATGAATGCAAGTGCATTCTAGAAAAAATGTTTCGATCTAATGTAAAACTTATCTAATTCATCATATAAGTTTAATTCTCTTTCAAAAATTGTCAAATGAATAAGAATAATGATAGCTTAAGAACTAAACGAAATGAAATAGAAATATTTACTAAGGTAAGTTGTTTATTGTGAGCTTGAGGGGACCAAAGGGACTTGTTTACTGGCACGTAAATCACTAAAATGAAAAATTAAAATCGTAACAAGACTATGTTCATGATATAGTGTAACTTAAAATAAACTGTCGTCAGAACTGGTAATTTATATACTGAACACTTAACAGATTCGTGGTTAAAGCTCAAATTTGCCGACAGTCCTTTGGCAACTGACGACTTTGCCGACAAAAGTACTTTTTCATAAAGTTGGGGGGGGGTGACACCCTCACCCTATGGAACCGGCCCTGACTCCAGTCCTCTACCATATTCAGTATCCTATCCACTCGGCCAAAGGAAGACCAGATCGTGACATATTGGGGCCATCAGGGGCATAGCCAGAGGGGAGCCGAGGGGGTTGCAGCCCCTCCCGAAATGGGGCCCTTTACTTAGCATAGACTTTGATATTTAGCTTACAATTGAGCTTTTAACTTACAATCTTACAATTTGATACCTAGCCCCCCACTCCCGAAATAAAATCCTGGCTACGCTACTGGGGGCCATAGTCAAAAAACCTCCAGGAGACCTCTTTTCCAAAAATATTTTTTTGAAATTCTAAAACATAATGTAAGTAAGTGTACCTATAAAAATCGGCACCTGTTTTAATCAATCAAGGCATAATTAGAAAATTTTCATACTCTAAAAATGTATTTCATGGCTTCTTATTCCTTATGCACTTGCATTTTGGTGCATGAGATAAAATGAGACTGATCAAATCAAAAGAGACAACCTTAACCTACGAAATTCAAATACGCAGAAATATCTATGTGTACCTGCTGTATGCATGTTTGTACGTAATACAAAAACAAGGAAGTTCAGCTTGGTCCTAGGATGAAAGGCTGGGTCCACATTGCGACGACCGGGAATCGAGAACCCGGACCTGTGGCATGGAAGTGAAATGCGCCACCAGTAAGTCACAGGGGACTAGGCTTCGTAAAATTAATTACACACCCTGATAATGTTGATATCATATCGATAAAATATGCATCGGTGTATTAAAATTTAATCAAAATTACTGCTTGATTTATGTTTGATTTTGTTAGGATCCGATTATTTAAACTGCGGCATTAAGTAATTTCAAGGGAACGATTACAAGGATTGAATCTTTTTTTCTTACGATCAGTTCTTAATAAAACCAAACATATTTTTGGACGTACCCTCAACGAAATTTCGATATACATATATGAACAAACACACACCTTATGTCCTTCGTAGCATCTATAACATGGTTAATTAAGAATATTTATTTTTAAAAATAAAGGCAATAAAGCTAAAAGCTGAGAAATATACTAATCAGTATTTTATTAATTGGTAAAATAACCTTTGACAAGCAAACTTAAATGTCATTTATTATTTGAAATCACGCGTAGTACCAATTGGTAGAAATTCAATAAAATAAAACTTTCGGGATAAAATTTTACATTTTCCTGCACCCAAAAGCAGGCACAGATAAGTTACTCTGCAGGAATAATATGGGTTAACAAAGCTAAATCCAACGGAAAATATACAGCCCCCTTCCCTTTAAGGGCTGCTCCAGCAAGGGGGCCATGACCCCCTCCGAAATTTTGTTTTACAACTTTAGATTCGAATACTTCACCATTTCACACATTCAATTTGCTTTTTGAACAATTTAAAGACCTGTGTAAAAAGTTCAATGGCCTCCTCCGAGAATTCAGTCTGGAGCCGCCATTCCTTCCCTCAATATCAAGCATAAAATTTAGGAGGTGGAGCACTTCCAAATCTTTACCCAATAATGCAAATAATCCACCGTAAATATAAAGTAGACGTTTGTGTCTCTATTCATGGCGTCATTTTTCTATTTCTTCAAAAGTTTGGAAAGTTAAAACATTAATCTGGGGCGTTTCGATGTTCATTTGTTAATGTGGTCGCTTCGTCTTTTTAAAGAGCTCTCGACTAGTTTGCTTGATACATAAAAAAAAAGAAAAAGAAAGAAATCACCGAGCAACTTTAGCAAGTCAATTTTTCACTCTCTTTTTACGAACCTGTGTTTCGCAGCAATACATTAATTCAGATGCATCCATAATATTTAAAGGTATTTTCAGAACTAAACTTTATAAACACTATAAAACTACTGAAAAAAAAAAAACCCTAATTTGTAATATTTTACCAAACAGCTTTTATGATTTAAAACACACCTCACGTTTGACCCCCTATGCACACATACACGCCTATCCATTTAGTTCGTGAGGTTTTATCATACGTGGAAAGAAATACTGAGGCTAGAACGTTTTATCAGAACCACTCGAAGTGAAGGAATGTCATTCCAGAACACGCCGTTTGATCAAATTTTATTTTCACGATAGAACCCCGGAAGAGTATTAAAGCGATATTTTACTTATTTATTTTTTATGATGCACTCTTCCAAGGTTTCAGTCGCCTTCTGATGTACGAGTAGAAATGAACACGAGAGAAATAGGCATATCATACACAATCAGTAACTCAAAAAGAAAAGCAAAAAAACAGCCAATGCCTTTTTCAATTTTTAAAATAATACTTCCTCTGAGAAATCATTTATTATGCAGAAAAAGAGATTTTAAATACTCATTAGTTCATTCTCCAATCTCGCATGAAAATGCAGTTTATTTCAAGTTTTTTCGATGCCGTTTTATTTATAAACAGGAAAAACCAGCAAGGACAGACACGACTATTATGCATTAGAGTTTATGCAATACGAAATAACGTAATTTATTAAAGAAAAATTTTCTAGCTCAGACTGCTGCTCGTTAATGACAACGAAAAGCGTGTCACAGTTTTACGTTATACAAAAATTTAAAAAATCTCGAAAGACAAGATAATAAATAAATTTACTTGAAAAACTAGGAACAAATAGACTGCATATCCAATAGATATGGGACACATTAAGACGTGTGGAATTTAATACTTCTTTTTAATGTATAAGCGAAATATGAGTCTGGTGTTCCGCAACCAGTGAAGAAATCGACGCGATTGTGTTTTGGGAAGCAAACTAAATAAGAAATTTTTTTTGGATTTCCTTGTGTCATAAAATACATGGAAATTATTTGTAACTTGCATAAAAAGTTGTATAAAGTATTACGGGAAATTTTGGTATAAAATAAAATGTATATTCCTGAAATCATTTAAAAAGAATGCATATTCCTGAAATCATTTAAAAGTTTGCTTTAAAAAAATAATTTCTTTTTAAAATACTTTTTCTGCTTAGTTTTCAACCAAATTTTAAAAGCAACAGAAAATTTGACAAAATAATGGTTAACCATTACACTGAAATTTTAAATAAAAACTTAAATATTTCAAGAGATATCTCTTTAAATTTTGTTTTTTATTTAGAATTGCTGTAACATATGAATTAATTTATAACTGCGAAATAAGTTTATTGATTTTTCAGTCATAAAAAGATTTAACTTTTTTGTTGTTGTTGTTATATACGATAAATAAAGGTCGTATTGCATTTTATTTGACTTTCCGCTTACTGGGTCCGTAATATATAAAAACGATATTGACATTTGCATATGCTACAACGAAATGGAAACCTCTAAAAAGTGTGCGATACCAAATCTGAGAAATCAATGCAGAATAAGAGGATTTAAGATACTTTAAGTCAATCAATGACGTCATGAGAAGGCTGCTAAGCAGGGAAGGGTTGCTGAAATGGAGTTTTCTCCCTAATACTTTAATGTATGTAGCTATGAAATTATCACCATACAGAACTTAATGGCAGGGAAATTAAGCCTCTCCAATTTATTCATTTCCCCACTCTAGTAGGGATGGACGCGAGACGGAAAATTGGCGTCTCGAAAAACAGCCTAAAAGCTTTGTCTCGTCTCGCAAAAATCCCTATATCGTAATGTTAAAAATGACTGTCTCGTCTCGCGTCCATCTCTACACTCTACTTCCCGGGAGGCGCGTCAGCCTAAGCAGTCAGACTAATATATTAGTAATTTTAGTGTAGTGTTTATTTAGTAACAATGTCGTCAGAACTACGAGCCCCAAACACATGCGATATTTTATAAATTCTGAGAACAACACTAGAAAGTTTCTTTTAAATTTGGGGACGTTAAAAAATGTCCATAAAGTAGTATATTTAGAAAATAGTAACAATGATGTTTTCATATTGAGTTAATTGCAGAAGCTAGCGTGCTGTTCAGAAGATCGCCAATGTTTTAATTCAACCATATTATTTGCGGTATTTCATCAAAACAAAAACTAATGTTATCATTTCTGGTTGTTTAATCTTTTTCGTAAAAATGTTAAATTTTCGTAAGTCATTTTTTGAATAGTTCAAACACTTTTATTAGAGAGATATTTTTCTTTTTCAATATCATGTTGAATTATTTTTTGCAAATCCTGTTTAAAGTTTTATTTATAACAATACCCCCTCCCACACACACAAAATAAAAAGAAGAAACGGCATTACATCAATGTGGACTGTTATAGTGTTATACATTCTTTTTACAGCTCACATTAATATATTTTTTTCAACTTTTTAAACAGAGCAGATGTTTAACACCGCATATCAAAACAATCATCTGAGCCAAGCCAGTCAAGACTAAAAAATAACAATACAATCACACCGAGGCACCTAAATAAATAAAAATTTTGCTCATCGCCTAGTAGAACGAACGCAAAATGAAAAATATAAACGCTAATCTCAGATACGGTATTATCTACACGGGCAAGCGTCTCCGAAATTACACTTACAAACTTCCTGCCGTTAGAATCACCTGGCTCATTCACCTAAACGAAAACGCTGCACTCTGGTACCTCCGAGTGCCCCCCCCCCCTTCCCCAGAATAAAGGGAGGGCAGGCCTGATCCATTCGTGAATCAGTCCCTCAAGGAAAGGGGAGTAGCTTTTTCTCACGGTGTAAAGCGCTTACCAGCATGACTGATGAAACACCAAAGGAAGACGTCTACGAGTAGCGAAAGGAAAATGTTTCTTCAGTTATATAAAAAAAATATAAAAAAATCGACACAGATGTTGTGTTTTCTACAATCAACGTATTTTTTATTCGTTACACATTTATTTATCTGTTCGTGTTACAGCTGAGAGAAGGAAGGCCTCGCCCCAAGATAGAGCCGACACCTTTGAGAATGTTTGCAACACAACTTCAGTTTAAGATATGAGTACAAAATTTTCTTGGCAAATTTTACTTAAAATGGGAGGGGTCTGATTTGCAGTAAAGCATTTGAAACACGTGCCAAGATTGCGAGCTTTTAGTAGATCACGTTCACATTAAATTCAGTTTAATTACAACTGATTTCAGATTTACAGGACATTTCAGTTTATAGGCAATAAACAAACATTTTGTACGATTTTTTTTAAATAAAAAGTTGATAGTTCTTTTGTTTGGTAGTTCAGAGTAAGATTTAAAAACAGTACGGTAGCTCAGAAACTTCAGAAGTTTGGCAAAACTCGTCTAGAGACACTGAACGCAAAAATCCGTTGATGTTTTTGTCACGATGAGATTGAGCAGGCTAAACCAGGATTCAAAGGTCAAATTCGATTTACCCTTTCGTGCAAGCCGCTAAAACATACATATTAATATATAACAAAATGCATTCGATGTATAAACACTTATTTTATAGCAATTTTACTAAAACATTAAAACTAGTCCAGAAAAATTCCATCAAAAATTAATAATAAACTGACGAAAATTCATCACTTCATTATAAAAATAAAATATTGGAACTTAAAATAAGTATTCAACCGGAGCAGTTTGGGATTCTGGGCATGTACCTCGAATGTCTTAAAATCAGTTTCCGGGCATTCCACTTAACAGATGATAAGGGCTTGGCCGCTGCCAAGTCAAATATCGGTGTTTACCAACTTATTTTTTTTTTATCAATAATATAACCAACTTCTTATTTTTGCCAACTGAATTTTTGCAATTTTGCCAAGTGTACCAGAAATAGAAAATAAATTATTGTTTTCGTTATTTTTTTTTAGCAAGTCTGCCAACTAGGTATCCAATTTTGCCAAGTTTAACAGAATTTAGGAGTTTTTTTTTTTTTTTTGGGGGGGGGGAGGATCCCTCCCCTTAGCAAGGCCCCTGATTACAAGCCTTCGGCCCTTCAAAAATTTGCCAGAACTCAACTTCTCATGTACTGGGTACGCATTTTCCAGTAAATGCATTTGCATTTATATGTAATCGCAAAAAAAAAAAGTGTCATTCTCGGGTTAAAAAAATGCTAATAATAAAAAACGTTATCCATTAAGATTTTTAATAGCTTTGAATTCGTATTACTACAGTTTTTTTTTAATAAACAATTGGGGAAATCTATAATTTTTCAAAACCATCGATTCCTCATTCATTGATTTTAATTAAAAAACAATCGAAGCATGATTTCTAATTTCAACTTCTTGTTTTCCCTTCAAGTTTCGGTGAATTTTTAAAAAATCATACAATTTATGATCAAGATAAATCAAATTACGATTCAGACTGACTCTCAACAATCTTTACCATACATTCTTGCTAACGATTAAATTCTTTATCGTACAACAGTTTGGTAAACGCTCGCGACTCAGGCATGTTTAGTAGTGCAATGATTCCACTACACCCCTTCTTGAAAGTTTTATAACAATCAGATCTGTCATTTATAAGCAAAGACGGATACTGAATTCTGAATTATTTTGACTCGAGTAATTTAATTATTATTATTTTAATTCTGATCAAAGGTCCTTTGTGTCCACAAAGAAAAGTCTGAAATGATGCGAAAGCATATTCATTCTGTTTCGGCCCAGTTTAGAGAACACTCTGTCTATAAAAATTTCAAATTCAAACTCTCACAAACTGAATATTTGAGCTTGTATCTGAAATAAACGTTGAAATACTAAAAATCGAGTTCGATATCACAAAAATGATGTATAAATATAAATCAATAAAATTAAATATTTAGGTCTTCTTAATAAGTACAGTTTTAAAGAGCATCTCTGTGGTATGGTTCTATCGACAAAAGTGCAGCTAAGTTATCCAGATTCCATATGTTTCGAATGTTTATGGATTTTTGTTTATGCAGAAACTGGTGAAAATAAGGTATGCACACTGAAATTTGATTTGATTTGCGGAATTAAGGGGATTATCTACTCATGGAATCTAGGCCGAAGGGGGGTTGCCCTCGGAGGGGGTTTTTCTAAAGGGTTCTAACCCGTACTTACGCGAAGTTTCGGAGAAAAACACGGATAACTCCGAATGGCTAGGTCGACGAATGCGACCTGGGTTTGAACCAGGCATTTTTCCTCTCCCAATTAAAAGCGCTATGCGCTCGGCCACTGGTCGGGCCGACACTGAACTTTGAGATGGTGAGGGTCCTTAACACTAGTGTATATACAAGATGGGCTTAACTTTCGCCAATATTCTTAGTTTTTTAACTTGTTCGATTCAAAGACATAACAGAGGATATTTTTCTTCGGTGCTAAACTTTGCTTCCTCGCGTTGGTCTATGAATGCCCCTTTGGAGACTAGGGAAAGCTACGCTAGGCACAAGAGAAGAATTTCTGTCGTTACGCCTTTGCAACGGGGAATGAAGGGATTAAATTAAGGTTTCGAAGGTTATTTGAACATTTTGTACAAATAGAATGGGGTAAAATATTCTGAAAAAGGTCCAGACCGCTTGCTTCGACCTTCCCCATATGTGTGCTACAGACTTTTCCGTAATTTTAGAAGCTTTAAGATGAGCGCCGTCTAATAGCTTGACAAAAATTTTATGTTAATAAGTATAAACCAAGCACCGCAGGAAATATTAGATAATTATTATCTTTAACATGGATGTGTCTGGTTCCATAGTATCCCAAGGCGTTGGACTGGTAACCGAAAAATTGAGGGTTCGATTCCAAGTGAAGAACACCGTGTACATGCGGTGTACGTTAAATACGAGGTTAAAAAAAAAGTTTCTTCGGTGGTCGATATTACGATAAACGCCGATATTCGGAAGTACCCCCTTCTGATGAGGATCCAAGTTGTGGCAGGAAACTACACGAAAGACGGACGCATGTAGCTCTACACGACGCATTTTGTGACGTGGGCTGTCCTCTCCTGACAAGCAAACAAACATGCATGTCTATCTCGAATGTGTTTCAGATCTGAAATGGAAAGTTTTCCATACCCCTACCTACCACTGCTATCATGCAAGTTCAACCGAACAAATATAATGCACACAGAGACATTCGCAGTAATCAAAACTGCTTGATAAGGCTCAAATAAGAGATTTTAAGACAACTGCAGTCTTTCTAGGAAGAAAATGTTATTGCCCTTCGAAAACGGAAGGAAAAGCGATTATGCAAGGAACATCCAAAAACGATTTGATCAGCCAAACATAATCTTGAGGCCACAAAGGTCAATAAGCAAGTCTAAACTTTTCTAGCGGCTGGACTTGCAAAGCAGCATAGGCGCCTCAGAGATGTTACAATTAGAGTAGTGAAATATTTTGTATTATTTTATAGCTAGGATATTCAACTATGAAAAATGCTCCTCCCCAACCTTTCCCTTATAGGATTTCTGATAGACGCTCATGCAAAGCAGACTCCAATTTCAGCAGTGAACCTCATGCCGATGAAATCTAAAAAAACCTATCACTTGTTAGCCTACAATATTTTCTGAACGGACCATTCAATCACAGAACTTAGTGACGTCTAATTTCTGGACATTCTATCTCAGTTAAAGGTAGAAGCTTATTATTTAGCGAATGGTACAACTCAAATTCCCGATACCCTAAAAGAGTATATCATAGAGGGGAGGAGGAGTACTCCCCGACTCTTACAAAAAATGAATTTGAAAATGTATTTAAATTCATACCATAGAAGAAAAGGTCAGATTTCAAGGAACGAATTTCTATATTCCCCGTTGTCCAGTAGCCTCATACAATTCCACTCAGCATGAACAAAGTGGCCATACCCTATATTGTAACAAAGTTGAGGTGTTGTGTTTTGTAGCCTCTATTAATATTTATTGATTTATTTATTTTTTTTAATGTCGGTTGAAGGGCAATTCAAAACTCGAAAACCATGTCTTCAGTAGGCAGAGGTCATCTTACGCAGTTCCTGTTCACATCACTGACGGATTAATGCAATTTTGTGGGTGGGGGTGGTTAGTTGAGACTCACATACACATCCATTTTATGGAAGTAAAACAGGATCTTTTACATTAATTTCTTTTTTCTCGGGAGGGGCGGTCGTCCTCTCCGCCCTCCCCCTTTAATCCGTCCTTGATTCATATTTTCTCTTCCAAACAGTGTTGTCAATGTTCGCTGGCAAAAATCGCTAAATTTCCCCTAAATTGGCAACACTACTCCCAAAGCAGAACTATGATACAAAGTGCTTTATTTTCCGAAATTAACAGACATTTTTAAGTCAATTTTAGGGCATTTTTGGTACAAATTCTTGACAAACATTAATAGTATAATATTGGTTATAAAAACATCAACCAATGAATATATTAAATTTTGGACACAGCCCGATTTAATAATCAATTTGAAACACAGCGGTAGATCCATTTTTAACACTTTCAGTTTGCATCTAAAAGTAACAAAAATTTTAGTTTAGTTGGACCTTTCTAAAAAGCCATTCACGAGTGAATTGTGATAATTGACACACAATATAATTGACAAGCTACATAAACTGATCTCTGTAGGAAATAAATCCATTTTTATCTTGGGATTTTCAGGGGGAAAAATGTTGAGACAACCTGTTTTTAAAATGTACTCGCGTATTCATTTCAGGAAAACGCAATAAAGTTGTGATACGCAGCTGATAAAACAGAAGTGCACTGACCTTTCATGGCTGGAAAAAGAAAAATATTACGCGCCAAAAATCACTCATATCACACGACAACAAAAAGTAAGTAAGCGTCCTTCAATATATATATATATATATATATATATATATATATATATATATATATATATATAGGATATTCCAAAACAAATGCTCAAATGGCCACGTAACCCTACACTTTCTCCTTGCTCTATCATTAACTTGGTATGGAAAAGATAACGCAGAGTACAGAGTGTCGATAATGAGAAATCCAACAGTTGAGATCAGCGATTTATAAATAATCAGGAATTTGACACGTGAATCAAGATTTTTACATCAAAAATATTTTGTTGAAAACACTCAGAAATGATACACTGCTCACCCTCCTGACTTAAATGCTGGAGTGTATGTGTATTTGTGAATTCAGGGCCGTACCCAGAAAAAATTTCGGGGGGTGGGGGGGCAAACGGTGATAAAGGGCCAAATTTTTCACAAAACTTCATCATTATTGTTTTGTACACAAAACTTTAAATTTCGGGGGGCGGGGGTAACCAAGCCCCCGGTCCACCCCCCTGGGTACGGCCTTGTGTGAATTAAACGAACAAAACTGCAGACAATGAAAACTTAAAACGGGTGCCGGTGTACCTGTTTTCACTAAGAGTAGTAATCGCAGACAAAAATTTAACCACTATTTAGAAGAATTAAAACTTCCATATGGAAAAAAGGAAAACTTTCGATAAACCAACTAATGTTAAAAATCCTTCTGCTGAAGACAGGTAAGTAATCAAGAAAAAAAAAAAAATCCAGAAATGGTCCAAAAGATTCGAAAAGAAGAACATCTTACGCAAAGGCTTGATTATTATCAACTTATTGAACAAAATCCAAATTTCGGAAAGGAAAAGCCTCGCATTCATAATGCATCCTAAGAAAACCGTTAAAATATCAGATGGTCAATCCAAATGACTTCCGGCGGATTTGAACCTGAGCCCTCTCAAAGCCACAGTTGCAGTGAAAGTAACGTAACTGCAAGTGGAGCGTAATTGAAAAGGGATATGCCTCAATAGGTTTCATTTACAATCATGGTGAAACTAAAAAAGTCAACCTTTTAAATAGATAGATATTGGACAAATAACAAACATCAGGTTTATGTACTTATTTTTTAAGGCTTGTTTATAAGTCTTCGTTAAAATTCCTTTAGATCCTCATCAAAAGGGAAAGGATTTTCGAATATCAGTACACCAATAGGTCACGGAAAACGCATTTGGTCTCCCAAACTTAACGTAGATATTCGCGGCATGTAAACAGAAGACTGTTTTTGACTCGTAGATAGAGAAACTTCAAAATGATTTCAGAAAGGTTAAAACATTTGATTTTAAATCATTTAGTCAAAAGAAATAAACATTTCGATGATTTTAAATCATTAAATCATCTAAACCATCCAACGCTATTAATTGCGCTGCGCTTTTACAATTATGCATTCAACTAATATATTCATTTTGGCAGTATTTGGTCATGTCTTAAATTCGGACTTAGGTGAATGCTGCTTTAAACCCAGGTAAGCCTTTGCGTTTCTAAAAACATAACTTGTGAATCCCTAGCGAATCATGTTATGAACTTGTAATCTGAAACTTTTACTTTTGATATCTTTGTCCTTCCTAAAGTAAATATCGGTGATATAAAGTAAGAAGGTCACTTCAACTTATCGCGCACGTATCGCACAGTTTACAAACAAGGAAATTTATCAGAGTGAGTAAATTAAATACCGGCACTTAAAAACCGTGGTGACAGAGCCCGCAGATTTTATAGGTTACGACAGAGTTCCCATTAGAAAAAAAAATTGGGGGAGATTTCTCACCCATCCAAAAATTTTGAGTGAGATTTCTGAAAGTTAAGTGAGAACATAAATATTGTTTACCATCATTTTATTTATTTATAGTACAATTTCAATAACACCGATTTTTCCTTCATTAAAAAATTTTACAGCTTGATCATATGGAAAACTTTCTAAATTGATATTTCCATCAGCTATTCTAATAAGATTGCTTAAATTTGCACTTGTGCACTGAAATTTGCACTTGAATTGTTAATGGATATTCAAATTTATTCAAAGAATCACATCCAGTTTAACTAAGCAAAAGAATTATTAACTATAATATTTTATCTAGTATAATAAAATTATATAAAATAACTTAATATTTATATAATATATTTATATAAATATTAAATTATATTATACTACAAAGTTGGTAAGATACAAATATGTGTGACAAAGTTAAAACAGATATGTTAAGTTCAAATTCTTACTACAGTAAAATCTAAATTATCCTGCATTTAACCAAAAGATTTCAGCTTCCCTCTTTTTTCTTTTTTTTTTCTCTTTTCTTCTTAAAAGATTGACTAACTCTTACTCTGAACCGCAACTAAGAACGGAAAGGGGGGGGGGGATGCAAATTTCAAACTGCCAGAGGTTATCAATAATTCCATAAATCGTGGTGGTATATTAAAAAAAAAACAGATGAAATGCTCTCAAAACTCATACATGATGGACACACATACAAAAACATAACATTTTACAGCTGGCAAGCAGGAGGAGAAAAATAAACACGCCAGCTCAGCGCCGATAGCATTAATTAATATTCCCCCTTTGCATTCCGATGATTTAACTGTGTTATCTCTGAACAAAAACTCAAGAAAGGAAGGGGGGGGGGCGTTTCATTGCGGCCGCGGCAGACTCGTTACCCGACAGTAGTAGAGTCAAAACAAATTTTTGTATTTGTAAACTGGCGTTTTTAAACTTTCAAACAGCGTGCGAGAATCTCGCGCAGGTGGCGAATATTTTGGCAGCGCTGTAATATTTTTTGCGCCAGATTTAAGAAATTTATGCGAGATTCTCGCGGTCTCGCACTATAGCGGGAACTAGAGTTGCCAGGTCGCCAAACCAAAAAGCCGGACAGACCAGCCAGTTTGGCCGGACATTTGGTTAAAAAGGCCGGACAGCCTGCAATATGGAGGATTTTGTCTCAGTATTAATAGGTACGACAAAAAAATTGTATGTAAAATCAAGCTTTTATGATTATTGCCATGAATCTTGTCAAATTCTAATGAAATATAAATAACATAAAATGCCAAATCAGTTCAAGTTCTTTATTACTAATCAGCCAAAGTCACCAGTAAAAAGCCTAACAAAAGCAAGACACCGTTAAGTTTGGCCGGACACGCAATCAAAAAGCCTAACTATGTCCGGCTTTATCCGGACGCCTGGCAACGCTAGCGGGAACCCTGGGTTACGAGCAAATGATTAGGCTTTCAGATATAGGTTCAATTAACAACTTCGTGTTTCCGGGATTAATTTAAAAAGTGTACTTATTTTTCAAAGAACACAACTAACAGCAGTTCAAAAAAGAGAACAAAATCAGAGTTCTGATTATTCGTAAAAATAAGGTACTTTACTATGACTGGTCTTAAGATTTGAGATTTGTGACCGTCACTTGAACTGAACTAATTATATCGATTTGAAATTTTTTAGAATACCTCTTCGCAAGTTGCATTATAAAATGCAACAAACGATGAATGAATGTCAGTTATTAAGGTTTCATAAGAAAATCTTTAAAATGCAAGCAATATCTTGCAACAGTTTTCTGTTGTAGTTTTTTTTTTTTTTTTTTTTCCCTTAGTGAGAATTACATGACTGAAATAGGTTTATGGTTTGTTCGTAAAAGTATACAACTCGAAAAGGAACATCCTAAATTATTTAGTTTCCAGCATAGTTGGTTTATTTTAAGGCAATTTCTTGAAATAAAACATTTGGGTTTTTAACAGTTTAAAAAACAAAAAAAATAAAGTTATATAAACAGGATTTCTACTTAATTTCACCAACCAAATTCCTTAACTTTTCCAGGTTCTGCGAACGTTTTTGGTAAAATTCCTGACTATATGTCGTTATGACATATACATAATTACAACGGCCTTATCAATAGATATAATCATTAACCCTTGGTACATCTACGTCAAATCCCATTTGGAGATTTATGGACTGGTGAAACTGAGAATTATTTATCTGGGGAAGGGCACTTACCCCAGATATTACATGGTAGTGGATAGGAGTTTTGTAGGCGCTGTTTAAGTTGTGATACAACACTGAATTTTCTGCTATAATTTCTGAAGCCAGTCACAATACGTCTTTTATACTAGAATTGACGCCATAATCGGGAATAAATTTGGAGCTGATAACTGACTGCCATACGCTTGATGTAGAACCCACGTATTTCCGCATACTTAAGACAAAATAACCTCAAACTTCTGCTGCCATCATACAGTCATTAGAGTCGTCTCAAATGTTTTAGAAATACAAGCATGGTATGTTACTAAAAACATTTAAGCAACGCTAGAGACCCATAGCCAGGGGGAAGCATTTGGAGGCAGTGCCCCCCACCTCTGAAATACAGAAAAGTGGTTTGAAAAAATAAAAAAGCGCAAGTAAAAAGTCAATTTGAAAAAATTTAAGCATTTTTAAAGTTCTTTAAATTTTGCTTTACCACCACTGAAGTATATACGACAGAGAGTGTATTTTCAACATCAAACCAAGCTTTAAAACCGCAATGATTGTCCATGTTATATGACCGAAAAGCGGGGCGGCCCGACACGGTAAGGATCGCATCGGGGTGCCATCTTCAAAGGGGCACAATTTCGAACTCAAAAACTGAGAAAATCTTGATCTAGAGCATAAACGAGGGCGCTTTTTTTACGTTTGCAGGGGGCGTCAGGTACCCTTGGGTCGCCCCTGCCGGAAAGAAGATATTATATTACCTGCTTTCTATTTTCAAAATTAAATAAAAACTAAATTAAAAATTAAATAAAAAATAAAATTAAATGAAAAACTAAATTCAATTAAAAATACATAGTAGTGGCAGAAAGTCCTGAACCCACTCAATTTTTTGCCTAATTTTTGTGGTTGACTGAACATTTTGTTATGAAATTATCGTAATGTCCATTGGCGAATTCCGGGGGGGGGAGCACAGGGGCACGTCCCCCCCTCAAGAATTATTAAATTTACAAGAAAAAGGAGTTAAAAATATATTGCGTCCCCTTCAGAATTTTTGTTTCGATCCGCCATTCAGAGCCGGCCCGAGGGGCGGGCGAGGCCCCAGGCGAAGCGCAAGAGCGGGGTCTCTTTTCTATCATGTTTATGTAAGTTACTGCTAGTACATATTAGTTTTATTTCTCGGCTTTTTTCGCGATATATGGCAACCATCTACGAAGCTCAGTTTAATGTGATAGCAAAAAAAAAAAATGGCCCAGGAGCGGGGCCTAAGGCGATTGCCTACATTCGCCCCCCCCCCCCCTGTGGCCGGCCCTGCGCCATTGGTAATATCCTAGCTATTTTTAGAGATTATAATGTGTCTAACGGTGTTATTCGAAAAAATCATGTGATTTTGGAACATAATTACAAATAAACTAATTATGCCAGGCACTTCAAAATTTTGAAACTGTCTCTTTACAAGCTGTATTACATACTGCGAAGACAGGCCAATCTGTATCAGTTTCAAAACTTTTAGAAAAAATTCTTAAAAATCGGAAATTTTCGCAAAGCGTGTCACTCTTCGAAAAATCTTGCAGCTCAGATCTATGTTTAAGAATTTTTTCTGAAAATTTCACAAAAGCCACATCGTTTTCGCTTATCGCAGTGTGTAAAACAGCTTATGAAGAACCATCTGGAATTTTTTGGAGACCATGGTGCTATTAGTTTATTTCAATTTGTGTACCAAGAAGTATTAATGATTTGGGTTTCTCTGACTGTCTGAAATCATAAACATTTTCCAGCCTTGCTTGAAACTTTTAAAACACATCAAAATCTCACAACAGTTAAGGTATTACGATATTTTCATAAAATTAAATCCAACTACAAAAATTAGGCAAAAATTGAGCGTGTTCAGGACTTTTCGCCAGTACAGCAATTTCATTAACACACGCAATTAAATTAGTAAAAACAATAAATAAAATAGCAAAAACTATATTTTCGTAACACTTAAAAGACCTCTGAGAAAGGGAGCAGGAGGAAAAAACAACTGAAAATGCATAGACACCCTGAGAGCACTGTCTCCACCCTGGTGGAATCGTCTGGCTATGGGCCTGCAACGCTAACAAATATGCAAATAAGTACATACTCACCTGCGTTACCGCAAGTTAGTTTGTCTTACTTAACAGAAGGAAATAATTTTTTTTAATCTCAAAATAAATATAGGATTTATTTCTGCTTAAAGTATCTCAATGTTGTTCATAAATATGAAACGACAGAAAAAACAAGTGCGATCAATTAATGAATATTGTGGATCAAGATAAATGCACACATAAAATACCGAGCACTGTTGCCAATTTAATGCATAAGGTAATTTTCATCTTTTGACAAAATACTTATTACAGTCATTAAATAAGATACAATATATAGAGAAAAATTAGATTTTAATCATTTAAAAATATCGCGGACTTTCTTTTGCAAATTTGAGTTTCGAGAACGCTGTCTGGTAATAGCTAACAAACAGTTTGGGAAAAAAAAAAGGAGGATAATCAAACTAAATAGAACAAATTGAATACCTATATAAATTAAAGATAAAACTTATATCACATGAAACATGCAGAAAATAAAATTGCTATATATATTTGAGAATATATTTGCAGTTTGATTTTCGTTTATATCTTTTTCGAAACAAGCCCCAACCCACAAGGAGGTGTCTAGAAAATCCACACGATTCTGTCAGGAAGAAAATTATACACAAAAATAATTATACACAATAAACATCACTAAAGTTCATACAAAAATGTAACTAAAAGTCGACTGGGGAATTTGAACAAAGGTCAACACAGGAATTAAACTTTTTTTCTCCAGGATCTCACTTTTAATATTCAAAGTATAAAGTAAAAGCGTTAATCAACGTTATGTAAAGTATTTTCTGTTTGTTGCGCCGGTTTTCTAAAACTGCGAAGTGAAAAGAAGCATTAACTATCTGAATTTCCGTTTGCCTACGTTAAAAAAGTTTACATTGAACAAACAATCTGAATAAAAATTCTCCGAGCAAGGACGTTATAAAAACACAAAATTCCAAATATATTATTCTGAGGAAGTAATAAGCAAAGGGTCCAACATGGGAGGTCATTTATTGCCTATCTTATAACAAATATCTATCACGGTTATCTCCCGACAGCTTTACGGATGTTAAGAGATAGTTAAGAACATTGAAGAATGCAGGCCTGCGGATACATTTTGTTAAGACTTTTAAGGAGGGCGGGCTCAAATTCACTTTAATGCCAAAGAAAACCATCGTAAGACAACACAGTCACTTGGACTGACTTTTAGTGATGTAACGAATATTCGGCCACTATTCGGTATTCGGCTGTTTTGCCAAATATTCGGTAAGCCGAATATTCAGTTGGCCGAATACTGGAGAGGTATTCGACCGAATATTGCTACATATTCGGTTGAATAATTTCAGAAAAAAGAGAGAAATATATATTTTTTAATGCATTTACAAATAATACTGCTTAGTTATACTTCAATCATTTAATCTCATAAAATAAAATATCCTAATTCAATGAATTTTAAGCTGAATGAAACATAATCTAATGCAATAATAATATTACAGAAATGCAGACTTTTCTACTTATTGGCACTACTTGACTTGATTTTTTAATTTCTTTATTTTAATTTCTTTATTTCTTAATTACAACATAATTTTGAAAAGCTGCTGTGCTCAGAGTCTGTAGAACCTAAAACATGATGTGATTATGTATAGTTACCAGATTAATGACATTTACCATAGCATATTTATTAAATTATGAATATCTCAAAATATAATTATGCTGTTATTAGTGTTTAATTTTGTAAAAGATATTTTATCATGACCAATATTTTTTTAGTTTTACAGATAATGTACTGTTGTTTGTTTTTAAGTACCTACAAATAATATAAAATGAATTTTAATTAATCTTTATTTAGTATTTAATTACAAAATTAAAAAGCAATATTTTATTTACAGTTAAAATGAAATTTTAAAAAATGTATATTCGGCCTAAACTATGAGCCGAATATTCAGTATTCGGCCTGAGCTATTGGCCGAATATTCGGTATTCGGCCAAATCACTATTCGTTACATCTCTACTGACTTTGCAAATTTAAAAGTAGCTAAATCAGAAGGCAACATCGGCTGAAAAGTTAGCAGGATTCCATTGCTTTATAAATGAAGAACCGGAGACAGCATACGATACATTCAGAAATGTTCTCCACATCCATGATAGAAAATCTTGCAGTAATGTTGCTTATGAAGGTTTTCACTTTCATTACTTCACAAAATTTAAAATTTTCAATGTACAGTAGAACCTGCTAAAGTGACCACCTTGGTAAAGAGGCCACCATTCTACAGTGAACACTTTTATGAAATTTCATTGCAACTCATAAAAATTGTATGGGGAAAATATCCTGTAAAGTGGACCACTTTCTACTATAAACTGCTTATTAAATATAAAACACATTCAGATAATAGAATGCTATATCCCTTTTCAGTTGTTTAACACAAGATTTGATCTCAACACTGATTCACTGATTCTCTCTTCTGTAACACTTGTTCTCAATAGATGAATAAATAAAACAAAACAAAAAAATTAGATAAAAAAATTAAAAAGGAAAACTTGTTTTAGTCTAGATTCTTTTATATTTCTGTTGATGCTAAAATTGAATCAGCGTGGTTTCCGGTAAGAGGTGTGTGGATGCAGTTAATCACATAATTACAATTACTTTTGATGAAGTTAATCACACATTTATGAGTACTTCTGATTTCCCTTTACCTATTCTAAATGTAACTCTTACCATTTTAAATCTCCCATCTGTCAATAATGCTATTTAACTGTTTCTTAATTTACTCTGGTTTTAGCCTTTGTAATGCAATTTGTTGGCGTCTGTAGTCTGTGAATATATTTAATTTTCTTCCTTTCCCACAGGATTAGAATAATTTTGTCTAGGCTACAAAAACTATATTCTGATCATCCCTGTGGCGAGTCACATTTTAAATTTTGCCAAACATATATAATAAACCCTAACATTTCTTTTCATTTTTTCAACCTGGCGATTTATTGGCAACCGGCCCTTTTAGAACTTTGCTGTTACAGCACAGTGTGTTATCTAAACAATGTGTTCTTCACATGTACACTAGTAAAAATTGTATCATGTATTATATTTGTGCAAACATGAAAACAACCCAAACAATCAAACTGTACTTTAGTGGTATGTCAAGCTGCAAAATGGAAATTTATATCTATTATTTTTTATTATTCATTGTGACCAAGAAGTATTAAAATACATATTGAAACGTAAGTATAAGGAAGCCGCACACAATTTGTATGCAATGTGCATTTTAATGTTTAAGTATTTTACTCCCTAGATTTTTCTTCCTTGTTCATGGATATTTATTGATTTTGAGATCTTGCTATAAATAAACTGTAGAGTGTTTGTACAAGTGTTATTTGAATTTTAAGCATAAACAAATTTATTAAAGTGCTACTTTTGTAAGGTGACCAGTTTTGTCATTCCCGAGGGTGGTCACATTAGGCAGGTTCCACTGTATTTTTATATTTTAACAAGTAAAGGTTTCCGTTAGCAAGCCGTGGCCTTTTTTTTTTTTTTTTTTTTTTTTAAATCCTTTTCCTTAATAATTTCAGATATTTCGTAAATCATTATATTTAGGAGGGAAAAAATGTTGAGTTCATCAAGCAAATGTTCAATATTAACATCGACATTAAGGCTCAATTATGGCAACCGGGTGCCTGGTCAATAATAAATTTAAGATGGCCTTGTTTTTGAAATGACCCTTTTTTGCAGAAAAGTTTTTTAATGAAAATTTAAAAATTAGATTAACATATAGTTGTTTTCCGGGGGAGCGGTAACGGGGGAGGGGGGGGATTATGAAAAGTACCGATTTGTGCCCATGAGATAATAGTCTACACAGTGAATAAACAGAGGGGGGGGGCGGTAATAAAACAGAGATAAAGAAAGATGACTTAGCATAATTTGGAAACAACTAGTTGAAAATTATATGAATTTTGTAATATTTAACTCCATAAAAAAATAAAATACATAATCTAGTTTTTGTGAGTTTAATAACCCAAAGAGTTTACAGCAACAATTTTTTGTTTTCAATTATTATTTGCTGGATAAATATTTCTTAAGTAAAAAACAGACTGAAGATACTTTAAGAACAACTTAGTGATCTAAAAATGCAAAGAAATTCCATAAGCTACTGAAAATAATCTTACACAAAAAAAATTTCTCCTATTATGAGGGGGCGGGGAAATAGAGCCTGAAAATTTGAACTTCAAAATTTCGACCGTTCACCAACCTATACAAGTAATTCTCTAATTGCTTTTTAAAATTTCATCTAGGCTATTTATGCTGAGAAGTTATTTCCCCAGAAGGTCTTGCACTTTAATTTACATACTGCTAGCGAATTGAATGCCTCAGCTGTGCATTTTCAAAAAAGTACATTACATTGATCATTTTCGAAGGTTATGCCCTACTTTTGAGACACTCGTTTTCGACTCTTTCTGAAACATTGACTTCCCTTATATTGAAGTTATAAAATAATGATAATCTGATGTAAGCTCAAACATGTGCTCAAACAAAAAACACATATACAGTGAAAGTGAAGCCTGGTAAAGTACCAACTTATGCTGATATTCATCGTCTACCCCGACTGCTGGTTTACAGCAAACTCTTGGTCGAACGCTCAAATGGTATTCACCGATGACCAGTTAGAGGCTAACCTAGCATAATATCCAAGTTGAGAGAAACTCAACCTTGCTGCAGAGCTGGGTTTTACAACCGAGCATGCTCAGTTAAGACTTCCCCCGAAAAATCAAATTCCTCCTTTCATTCCTTCCAAGAACTGTCTCCCCTTCTTTCTGGACAAAGATGCATAAGGGAAGATACGAGGAGGGGTGGAAAGAGAACGCTTGTAGCGTCACTGGGAGAGGTGCGAAATAAACCAACTACCACATGATATGAAATCCCAGTGTTTTGTCAACATTTGACCTATGAGCGTTTCAATTTCATCAGATCCCCGTTCCAACCACGTTGATTGGGTCGGTTTCAACCTAGGTTAAGTAACCACAGGTTCAGTAACTTTTTCTCACCAGTTGACGGTGAACATGAGTTGAGTTCTCCAACCGGGAGTTACTGAACTGTCGGTTGAACCGCCTGATGAAGTTAATGGTGAATTGGGGTTAGTACAATAGACCCATGGTCGCGGTGCCTGGCCCCCTGTGGGCCTCCCCTCCATAAGTCATAATGGTGAATTCGGGTGTTAGAGACCACATGTCTATAGTGACCAACCGCTCTTTCAGAGTTTCCCTTTAGAACTGCCACACTTGCCGCCAACTAAGGTGGCAAGTTTTGTTCTTCCCAAGGGTTGGTCGCATTACACAGGTTCTATTTCTAATGTATCATATTTAACAGAAATCTAGATTCTTGAAAAAGCCCGTACTCAAGCTCAAAGGCTAATTAATCCTTCATAGAATCAAAGCAGGGCTACGCACATTTTAAATTTAAAACTTATTGTTAACCATGCCCCCTCCCCCCACATTCGATTACAGACCGTGAACCCAGTATCACAGGTGGGCCCCACTTACTGTTTTTTTTTTTTTTTTTCTAAGTCGTGTGCTGCATTAAACTCCGCCATTATTTCCTACCCATACCCTTTTTAGAATGTAATTTAACCTGAAAATAAGGAGAATAATGATGGTAACTATTATAAGCCCAAGCTAAATTTTATTTACAAAATTATGCTACTTAAAAACAACAAGAGTTAAGTACCTTATGAATGTATTCAGTTTCATACTAAAAGAGCTAAATGTTAGAATTATTAATGATGGTTACTTTTGAACTATTTAAAAAAATATTTTCAGATAAACAAAATTATGAGAAAAAAAATCACTTTTATGAAAAATAATGCATTGTGAAACCTTGAGGCAGGCGTGAGAGGAAGAAAGGATGGAAATAATACACACACAAGTTCACACACCTCGCACAATGACAATTTTACTAAAAGTTTAAGAAAATAGTTTATCATAAATATGCTATTTTAAATTTTAAGTCTTGAATTAGCTGTACTGATTTTTTTTTCGGTAAAATTTCATTGAATTAAAAAAAAAAAAAAATCCATACAAAATATTCTTTCTAGTATGTATTAGTTATAATAATTAAAAATTAAAACTGTGTAGGGGTGGACTCTGAGCCCCCTAGGGGCGGGCCCTGGACCAAGTGCTTCACCCAGTCCCAGTCTTGTGGTGGGCTGTGTTGTAACAAAGAGAAAATGAGAGAACGCCACTATTTTTCTGGAGGAACTAGAACCAAAGATTAACTGACACACATTGTATTGAAGGAACACTGAATTTTAAACATTTTATTTTTAAAGCAATAATTGACGAATTGTTTTGTCACACGTAAAGAAGAAAATAAAAAGTTTGAGTTCACTCCCACTTTCTTTTAGTCATGAGTGCCTTTTGGGAGCCAACAGCAAATTGAATAAGGAAAAAACTATGCCTTTTCATAAGTTCAGGATAGTTAAAGTAACAAAAATAACAATTGGTATAAAAAATCTTGATGTACAGACTGTTTCAGAATATATATATATATGTAATAAAAAGAGGACGTTGCTGCGGTTTGGTGCGGTGTTGACGGGCAGAGCAGGAGAGGCGGCGCGACTGGGTAAGGACTCTGGCTTAGAGCCCCCCCACCCGGCCAGCCACACTGGTGGATGCAGGCCTGTCGAGAGACAAACTCGGGCCCGGGGGTGGATATCTGCCCCCCCCCCCCTCCAAAAAAAAAAAAAAAGTTATTCACATTGTAAGATACAAATAAACTGCTTTTTTTTTCACTATCTGGCATTTTCAAATTTTAGTTTAAAAAAGACTCTTTCATTAAATAGTTTAATGTTGGTCTTTATAATACGAATAATTGGATTTTATCTTTACAGAATCAAAACTATTAAAAATTAGCTTTTCTCGTTTTTTTTTAGGCGAAAGTATCAATAATAATTTTAAAGTCTAGTTCTTTTGCTGGTGCCGACTCAATACAAAGTGTTCTATTTCTGTCTATACAGAAATTTTTTTTGAAAGTTTAGCCCGGGCCCCCCAAAAACACGGGCCCAGGGGGAATCCCCCCCTCTCGACAGGCCTGGGTGGATGGAAGAGAAGAGTCTAATTGCGATTACATAATTTTATTGGGTACTTCGATACATCTTTGTTTGGCAGCTGCGATCGCGTAGAAGAGTCGCTCCTAGGCTGATGCAGCCCCTTTTAACAACTTTTGAGGTCATGTCACATGATCAATGCACGTTGCAATTATTGGCCAAAAGCTAAATCCGGGCAGTGGTTTTTCAAGGTTTGTTATGTCTTTTTAAAACGCCTGCTTGGCGGAAAGCAGCGACGGTCTACAAAATTACAAAGGAATTGCAAGGGACCGTGTAATAATTGCAATTTTTGAAAGCGAATTTCTTTGTTCCAACTGAATTAAACTGCATAGTTCTAGAAATATGGGATTTTCATGGGCTTTTGATTTGTAATGTTATATATATATATATACTTTTTTTTTTTTTACATATTATCTTCTGAATTGTGATACTAAAATGAAATATTTATTTAAGTAGCTCTACAGTAAACTCAATTGATGTTTCATGACACAATGTGTTAGCAAAAACAGCTATGGGATCACAAGTAGAATCAATGCATTAAAGAAATAACGCATATAAAGTATACAAGTATTCTGAAAATGTAGTTATGAAGTATCATCAGACATACTTCAGGCTATTTGGGTCTCCCCTGAAATATCTATTAGCAGGGTGTACACCAGAGATGAGTTTGGCCTCATTTTTTAAAGCCCAAGCACGAGGACTTTTAATTTGAGCCCACCAGAGCTCAAGCAATATTATTTAAATCAGAGCCCGAGCATGAAATTTTCGCTAATAGATAAATAAAAGTCAATTACTTTATTGATAGAAAATTATAAATTTTGCTGTTTGTGCAAATTAAAGACAAATATAATAGCAAACTCTTAATTCACTTCCTAATTCTTCATATCCACGTTTATCAATAATAATAATTAGTTTATTTCTCCCATGAATCACTTTTTAAAATCTGTTTACAAGGAGTGCATTCAATAAAGGAGAAATTTTTCACTAGCCTGAGCCTGAACACAATTGTGAATTACAGATCCAGTGCCTGGTTTGGGCCGAGCTGGTCTCATCTCTAGTGTTCACCATTGTCAGGAGACAAAAACATTAGTATTAAAAACAGTATTTAAAAACATAAATAGTAGCATTATTAACCTCAAAATGAAAAAAAGTCACCAAAATGGTATATTTTTTTCTTAATTTTAGTAGCCAAAATAACAGAACTTTCTTTAATGTTTAGTTCGTTCGAACTTTCTTTGATGTTTTTTAAGTTTGCTCAAAGTAAAGATCTTTTATTAACAAATTTTGTTCCATTTCACATATCGTATACACTATTTGAAAACGATTAGGCACTAATCATTGCTGCATATTCTCCTATAGATACCTATAGGGGTGCTGAAGCCTTCCCTTCTCCAAACCAGGCCTGGATTGGCATGCTAGGCACTTGTGTAAAGTGCAAAAATTTGAGAATTTGGCTTTCTGGGATTTTCTCTTAAAAAAAAAAAAAAAAGGAAAAAAAAAAAAAGAAAGAAGTTAGCAAATGTTTATAGTTCTATAGATTTAAATGCACTTTAAATCTATAAAGTTCTGACCAAAAGAAGCACTTTGGAACTGTGTCTACAACAATAGAACTGAAATTTTGTAGCAATTCCAATGCATAGGATGTAGGCAAAAGTACACAAAGGCGAGGTAGAGGTCAGAATGTATTACTGTGAGGACAGCAGATTACAATGACCACTGACTCCTATCCATCTCATTTTTTTTTCCCCACAAGTCTGTTATCCGCCTACCCTAACCTTTTTTCAGTTAATTGCAGTGTGTATTAAGGGAAAACAGCTTGAGAGCTATCTGCCTAAGGAGGGTGCCTTGGGCAGAAGACTTTTTAAGAGGTTCTAATGCGTATTCATGTTACATCTGGAGAAAACTGTCCAAAAGTCCAGACCGTCGGATCGATGGCCATCCGATAGGCCCTAATCTGGGACCATCACATTTCAGCCATCCATCATGTTCAGTGTCTTTATCCACTTGGACATAGTGGAGCTTCTTTTTCCAGCAAAATTCCTACACCTATGGCATTGGTCTTACATTTTTTTACTGCATTTTACCTTTACTAGTATAACAGTTAACTTTCATGTTAAATTTTAAATATTGATCTATCTATCTATATTTTTTATTTATGTAAGATTGCATAATTTTGCATTTGTAAGAATTTTGGGGAGCATGAAAAAATATCAACAGTAGTGGTAAACAAAACTGAATGATCAATAAGGGGGGGGGGATCAATCTAGGGAGGGGGGGGGGTAACTTAAGCCCCCTCCCCTGTGGGCACCCATGGGAGCGGCACAGTGATGATTAGAGACTATTCAGTTTCAAACAGTAAAAACATCCAAGAGATTTCCACTTGCCAACTTTTCATCAGTGAGTAGAATATTTACTTTGGCTTGTGAAAATTCAGACTATTGCAGATGGAGTAGTTATATGGGAAAAAAAAAAAAAAAAAAAAAAAAAAAAAAAAAAAAAAACTTGATACGGGGGGAATGAGATTGTGAAAACTGCAAGGATTCAATTATGTACAAAGCAAAAAATTCTGACATAACACTGGTGAAATTTATAAAAATTGAAAAATGTTTGCAGGAATCATGAGTTTACAACATATTCAAAAAATGAAAATTCCTGAGGAGAGGGGGGGGGGGGTACCCCTATTCAAGCCAGTATATTTCACCCGACATTTTCAGGGTTTCAATTTTCTAACTGATGATCTGTGTTTTGAGTTTTTAAATTTTTTTGACAGACGATCCGGTTTATTTTTGACTCACCGGTATTTTCACTTTTGAAAAATTAGTTCTAACTGCCATTCCACTTGAAATGTCAGTCACAAACCATTGTAAGGCAGAAAAAAAAGTGTGTGACAGAGCGTTTCAGGTTGTTATCCGCAGAAGCAGAAATTTTTTGAGCACATGGCTCGAACACACATGGAACAATGCTTGTTCCAGATACTGCCAGGGTAACATACTCCTGCATTAAGTTTTGATATTTGAATAAAAACCAAAAAACAGTCACGATTTTCTCAGTTTTTTATGGAAATGCCAAAGATTTGTGCTTTGAAGGATGCAGTAAGCAAGGATCTTGTTGAGAACCTTACTTTGATGGCAATTACTTTTTTCCTTTTAGGATGAGTGCATTCTAAGCTGAAATTTTGGGCCCTAGACATAATGAACTTTCAGTTTAGTAAGTACAACCACCGTTATTTTTAAAACAATCAGAACTTTTACTAGGTTTCCAACCTTATACAAAAAAAAAAAACACTGATATTTTAAATGAATAGAACTTTAAAAATTTGGCAAAAAAAAACTCGATTCCATTTGTGAAAGCTAACATTTAAGCGTATAAAAAATGTCAAAGTTATAAGAATGTAGAAGCGAATGTAAGACTGATTTTGTTGGTAAAAAACTTTAGATGAAAAACAGGATAAAGCAGGGGGAGGCTTAATTAGAGATGAGAACAGAATGATAGAAATAAGAGATAAGAATAGAATGACATGAGGTGTATATAAATCAGCAAACATCGTACTTCAAACTGTCCATACAGAAACACATTTTATCACAAGCAGTAAACTTTTAGATAAGTTGTTGAAAGCACGAGGCCAAAGCAGTTTTTGAACAGGTCTTATAGGCATTTTTATATCTAAAAAACAACACACATTTGTTAACTGATTAAAAACAAAAAAGCTAAAAAACTCCCGAAAATCTGACTTTCAAAATTTTGCAGGCTAAGCAAGTGCCCAGCATGCCAAATGATAAATCTGAGCTAGCCAATTACTCAATTTCAAACTAAATCAGAAGTACTTGAGCGAATATCCTGAAATGTCTGACTTCAAACTTGCAGTTTTCATTTTATCACTATTTTATAAAACTAATTTTTGTCATAGAGAGGTGTAAACTAAAGATCTTTTTAAAAGCAAAAGTTTTATGGCAAGTTAGTTTAATTTTTAACCCTGATAATATAGATTATAAGCAATAATTATGGGCACATAATTAGAATCCAAATTTCAGCACCCTAATTCATTTCACAGGAAATAAAGTTTCACTACTGTACGAAACAGGGGCAGATGCAGACGTAAATTGGGTCCATTTTGAAACCCCTTCACAAAATTACAATTGATTAAAACGGCCCCCTCATAAAAATACAATTGATTAAAACGGATCCTTCACAAAGCACAATCGATTAAAGTGGCCCTCAATTGGCATTTTACTCTACATTTTAATCTGTTTCACCATTATTTTTATAAAAAATTGACTTTTATGAAAAATTGGTATGAAAATTCACAAAAATAAGTGTTGGAATTCACAAAATTAAGTATGAAATCCAGCAAAATAAGCAATTTTCCCATTTAAGGGACTTTGGAAAAAATTAAGGGGTTCGAATTCACATTCGCATTGCATCCGGAGAAAAACTGAAACTTCAGACCATTTGATCGACAACATGGCAAGCCAGAACCTTGGACCTTCACATTTCAGCCTCTATCAATTATCTGTGTTAGATCTACTCATCGTCTACTTAGCTTTTGCAAAAGGCCATACATCATACTCATGCAAAAGGTGCAATTTAAATCACTTAAGTTTTCTAAAGTACTTTTCTTTAACCTATTATATGAAATGGTAAATTAATTTGACTAAGTAAATTCTTAACTTATTAATTAATAATAAAAAGATGATAAATTATTAATTAATTGATTAATAATAAAATACATTTATAATAACTATTTCATAAATACTTATTATTATCTATTAATGATTACATTGTAAAGGCTTTTCAAGTGTAAGACTACATAGCACAACTTGCAGCCTATATATATATATATATATGTGCTGCATCTTTTTAAGTTTCAGAAATTAATTCATTTTTAATAAGTTTACAGAACATAAAAAAAAAGAAAGAAAGAAATATAAGCTGCAAATACATAATGTAAATACGGTCTTCCCTTTATGCTAACTTGACAGATTAATATAATTAATAAAAATAACTTAATATATTAATAATTTTGTAGATTTGCATTGAAAACGTTAATCTTTTCTTTATCTTGTATATAAATAATTTAACTACGTTTCAAAAAATTATAGTTAAGACTAGTTTTGTAATTAATCTGTTTTTATTTTTTTTGTGTGTGTCCAATATATATTTCTTAGATATCATAACATTATCATAGTAAAAATATGCTGCTACAAATTAAGAGTCCCCATACTAAAATTGCGGAAAATCCCCATGCTAAATAAATTAAAACAATTCTGCTTTATAACAAGAAATATGCGTTTGTAACAAAACTTGCTACATCATTATTAATTATATCGTGTCAATATGTGACTCAGCTTCATTTCGGAATTCTTTCTGATAGATTGAAATAATTTATTTTTTAAATCCTTGTACCAACTAAATATAATTATTACTAAAACTAAAAGCTCTTCGCTAACTATTCACGAGTTGTACTGAAATCAAAATTTGTTATCATAAAAATAATATAAACAACTTTAACAATATGAACCTTAGAAATAAATAAACAGCGAAAGAAAGAAGGGGTAGACCGTAGGAGAGAGAAAGTTCCGTTTGCATTTAACTACAATAAATAACACGGAGGGGGGGGGGGGGCGAATCTGATAGTTTGTTTCCAAAATTCATTTAAAGTATATACAAATAAAATAATTTTCTGCGATAACAAAGCACATTTTTTAAATAAGTAGTTCCATAAGAATATAAACTCGTTAACAAATTAAATTTTATTTCTGTGAATGGCCACCCTAATATAGATTTAAAAATTTTTAACAATTACAAAAATACCGTGACTGTGACTACACACGCATACGAGCCTCCTGGCTTCTCAATCAACCAACCTCTCTAGCCAAATCAAATCACATACATGTACCAAAATATTTTAATGTATTTTTACGTTAAAAAACTGGATCGCAAAATACCCTAAATGTGACATTTCAATTTAATAAAATATTTGTAAACGCTGTAATTCAATTTCTTAATACAAACACTAGCGTGAAAACTGTAGTGCAAATCGTACTGCTGAAATGGAAACTCTTATCTAACCGCATAAATCACAATTTATTTCTATGTTTATAAGTAAATAAATCACCCGGTCTAATGTTTGGTCTAACGAATTAACCTCACCTTCCAATGTCACAGAAAATGAGATCGTAAATTTCCCTCCGAACATTATGAGAAGTATCGGAAAGCGAAACTAAAACTACCGCTGATTTATTGCCACTTAAGGAATAGTTGAAATGCGGAAAATAAACAATTTGCTTAATAATACAATAAAAGACAAATATTCTTTCGCATTAGATGATTGGAGAAATATTTAACTCAAACGATCAGCTGGGGATATTACTTTTTTCTTTTCTGTCTGAGATAATTTTCCTTTTTTTAAATAACAGTAGATGAAATTTCAAGAGATGCCGTTATTGTAAATTACACGAATATAGATAGTTCAGTTTATTTTATATTCAGATCGGAGAATTTTCATTTGCAGATCAAAATGTATATGCTCCCGTACATTTAGAAAAACAAGCATACTAATTACTATTCAAAACAAACATATCTAAAAATATTTAAAGAGCTATAAATTCGTGAAAAACTTCAGTTATTGATAAAATAAAATTGGAAAATCCTTGAGGCAGAATTTTCTTGAAAAAAAAATTATAATTCATTGAAAAATGATAAGTGCACTCAATTTTCTAAAATTTTTGTAAAGAAAAAATCACTTACCTAATAGTTTCCACAATTTCTGTAGCTCTGTCATATTTATCCTAAAAATAACGAAATGAAATATAAATATAGCGCTGGAAATGCTGTTCACTTTCATAAAATTGAAGCGATTCTAAACAAAGCTAGAACTTTAAACATGCGGTTAAGCATCTAGACAGGAGTCATAATCAGAAAAATATTTTACCGAAGTTGTTAATGGCCATTGGTATATAGCAGGTTCTCCTCCGCATGGACTATGAAGCCTGAGCTCCAAAGCCATATCTTCGTAACAAAACACTCGAAGCACTGCCTGATTAAAAATTTTACTCGATTATTTCACATTCCATTGTTTACATGCCCATCCCAAAACTGCCCGAAACTCTTGTCTTAACCCCCTCGGTATAAACACTCTTCCTCCTCAACCTCTCATTACACATCCTGCCGAAGCGTCTATCACGTGACTAAGAAACTATAAATATGATTGGGTGCTTTTTCCTGCGGTTATGGGTATTATTTTAATACTGAAATGTTAAAATTGGCAAAATAACTGTACATCAACGCCGATTTTTTTTTCTTTAATTAAAATTAGCCTCTAGTTACTTTAAGAGTTTACGGAAATTTGATACTCATTTTAAAAGGTAAACAAACTCCCCAGTGAACGCAGTTATCCCTGAACAAGATAGCTTGGGGGGAAAAAAAATCATTGATTAATTTTTATTTAAAAAATTCTTAAAGATCATAATAAAAAAACCTTAAAAATGTAAAGTCGTAAACACAAATTCTTGAAATTAAAACTAATTACTAAATGAAAGTGTGTAAAGGAACCTTTCTCATCTTGAGCTTCATCATCATCATCATCATTGATGCGTTGATGGTTTCATTCATTGCTAATTTTTTGTTTGTTTGTTTATTTTTCCTTTTCTTTCTGTCTCTCCAAAGTAAAATAAAATGGTATACATTGGAAGCTTAATAGTAACACAATGCATTGTAGTATGAAACAACTGTTACTTGAAAAAGTTCAATGAATACCTATTCGAAATTTCATCTTTTTAACTAAACACCTACAAGTCAAGTCCTAATAGAAATATGTCGAATTACAAGTTTTCGTATTGTTTCGGTGCTTGGAATACCTTCACTAAAATTGGAATGATAAAATATTTAGAGGAAAAACATGTAAACTGGAAAATACGCACACAGATAATCAGGCATTTTTAGTAGTACATAATTATGACGATTCGAGGTAAAGGAAAAAAACCATTCGATTAGCAATTTTTCACTTGTAGGGAAACGTGCAGCAGGAGCCGGTTTAGAACACGAGAACTCTGGGTGGTAAAATGCGGCGCAATCGAACCGAGTCAAAAGGTGCCCCGTTGACCGGATTTCAATTGCCGGGTGTTGTGTGTGCGGAGGCGATCTCGTGCCGCCACACACTTAAAAATTGATGCAATAATTCTTTTACGTTTAAATTTTAACTTTAATAACTGTAGTTAAAATTCTCACCCAAAACAGTACAGGGCCGGACTGACACATCGATGAATACCCGAAAGGCCGGTGTCTTTCGTGGAAAATCGGAATGGGCTGGTGCTCGCTGGGCTTTTATTATGTAAAGGAGTTAGAAACCGGTCTGGTCATATCACCCGGGCCGTTTTAGCTGTCCGGTCCGTCTCTGAAACATTACTCGAATGTAAGCCAAATTTTCTATTTTACTTTTGGAAATAGCTAATTATTTTTCCGAAAAACTCAACAACTTGAAAGAAATCTGAAAGATTATTAGTATGCATTACATATTTCAGACCGTACTATGCGATATTTCGCATTCTTAGGCCGTACTGGGCTGTGCACGGAGGGTGGCTGATGAGGCTATAGTCACTCTCAAAATGAGTAAACATAATATATGGATTATGGAAAAAATTACGTGTTCGTGGATAAACTTGAAAGTTCTTGATATCTTCATTGTATATCTGAAAATCCCCCAGTGGCGTAGCTGGGGGATGAGGCAAAGATGGGCATCTGCTCCCGGGCGCAACCCTCAAGGGACGCTAGATTGTATATAAAACCTCCATTGCAGTTTGGTTAATAGGAAGGGTACAAAATCTTCAATAATCACCGGACACTAAAAACTAACTGCAGTTCTAAAGTTCCCCTCCCCCTTGAGAAATTAAAAATTTAGCTACCGACTTAAGCCAAACTCAATTTTTTTTTCTAATGTACATTTTTCCAACCCTGAAAAAATCCTCGCCACGCTGGTGGCTGTATACATGCATATGGCAAAGTCATATCTAGCAGTTCTTCAAAAGAAACATGCAAACTTAGTATTAAAAGGACTAATTTTTGAACTATTTTCTTAAAAAAATAATTATTTTCTTTAAAAATAAAATTTTTTAATTGAAACTGTCAGAAGTATGAACAAAATTTAATTCATTTACAAATGAAGATTGAATAATATTTAAAATTCTATCTACACTAAATCGTGCTTGTGGCCCGATTTCCAACTTTTGCGGATAATTAAATAACTTCCCGACCTTAACTGAACAAATAATCCGTCGCAGAAAAAAATAAAAGTACACCCTATTAAACAATGTTTGATAGTAATTTCTCATAATTCGAGTTATGGGTTTTTGAAAAAAAAAACTAATTATTTATTAACTGAACTAAAATAGGAAGGTTGGCTAACGTTCGAATACTGTTTTGACTGGTACGTGTAAAATAAATTCATCGTTGTTAATTTTAAGTCCTAAATATGATTAAATTTATGTATTCGTATGACTTGTTAGTAATACAATTGTCTAGAAGTATAACAATAAAACAAATTCCGTGATTAAACAGAGGACAATGACATTTTAACGTCATAATCCGCACGATGCGCAGTTTCGACAGTTTCAGGTTATGTTCACATACTGCAGATAGTAGATGCAGAGAAAACTTGTCCCACCAGAGGACGTCTCTATCCAATGCACCAAAAACCAGAAAGAGAAAGTTGTTGATGTCATGGGGGGGGGGGGGGGAGGGATTATCTGTAAAATGCTTCCCCGCCACAATTGCTATTTAATTCGAAAATTCACGATTACTCTCCTCTACGTTACCCACGGATTTCAAGTTTGCTCTTTTCGGGAACAGATGTTCTCTTAAGTTTTTGGCAGCGATTTTCACGTTCCTCATTTATATGATAAATAATAAAAATGTGTGTTTTGTTTTCTTTATTGAATATCAAACTATTTCACTTTAATTCGCATATCTGAATTCACCGAATAAAAACATAATAATAATAATAATTTTTTTCTAACACAAATAATGGCGTAAGCGTCGTGGATACATTCTTTGAGTTGGCTAAGCACCTAAAAGACCTGAATTTTTTAATAACTATTTTGTGAAAACACAGCATTCATTTTAATGCTTTAAACTCGTTTAATTTTCTATGTTACACAGACTTTCTACTTATTATTTTAACTACCCCCATACGAGTACTTTGAGGGCACTATAAGGTTGGAACTTATCTCAAATTTTCAAGTACTTCAGTACTAAAATAATACAAATAATACGTGTGTGTTTCCTAAACCGGGAGAAGGGGGGGGGGGGTTGAGGCCCCTTTAACCTTCCAGTATTGGAGCACTTTGGTATTATTGTCGCCGTCAGAGAGATACGAGAATTAAATCGTAAAAAAGCATTAGATTAAATTAGATACCGTCTTGTTTTACTGAACGTTTTTGCTTAAAAAGTGATAAATGAAAAAGAAAGAAAACCTCCTTTAAAAAATAATATTACTTTGCTCTAAACCCTTTTAGGCACTTCTCGGAACTGCACAAAATCTCGAGAGCACACCGAGAAGAATATTTTGCGTTAAAATTCGAGAATGTTACATAAATCTTTGGAAAGATACGATTCTTTATATACAGCGGAAAATAAATGCACAGTCCAACCTCGATATCGGAATTGTAGTGAGAAAAAAAAATCGACTTATAAAATACGAGTTACCGGAATTTTTTGTCTTTATCAGTACAAAAATAAAATACCTATAACATAAAAAATGCGTACCTTCTATAGAAAACAAAGCTAGATTTTATTGCCCGAGCACATTTTTACAGAAACTTATTACTTAAAAAAGTAATCTATAGTTTGCTTTAGGTTTGAGTTTTCTTCATTTGAGTTTCAGAATGGTTGGGTTCAAAGATTGGTTTGAATTGTAAATACGAAGTACAAAAATTGATGAAGAAAGAAAATTTCAAAGAGGTAAAAAAAAAAAAGAGTTTTTGAGAGCAGAAGCAGAAGAAAAATCGGCACTTTTTTGTGTCACCTGTAAGAGCGTATAATTGTTTTACTAAATGTCCGGTTTATTTCATTAACCGTCAGATTATCTCTCTGATTTATATATAGCCTTTAATATTTTATCTTAAACAGATCTTTTAGAACATGAAAAATATAATTCTATAAGTTAAAATATTTTTAAACTCAAAATCGCGATTGCTTCTTCGAAAGATTATTGTTAATTTCATTACAAATTACTTAAAATTTAGAATGCTCCAGGTTCAATTGTTTGATATGTATGAAGAAAACGTAATTAATGGTTTATTTAATTATTTTAGATCCTATTATAAAAGTTTCTAATAATTGTAACTGTAAATAATCAAAATAACCTAAAGAGAAATAAATTAATGCCCAAACAGAACTCTATATCTTTATTTTCTATCTACATACACTTTTAAAAGCGATCACAGCTTCAAAACGCTGTTATGTGTGTCTGTTATTTATTTTTATTAAGTTTCAAAGTAGTTGAAAAATGAGACATATATGCACTATGAACACTTGAAATTGGCCGTGTTATAATCATAGAACTTTAGTAACAGCAATTATAACATAATACAGAAAACGGAAATGAGCAAGTTCAAAATGTTTCATAATTCTATCGATAATTAATTTCTTAAATATGTTCTTTGAAGAAAAAGCATGTCATGTGGCATGTCATGTGTGTAATTTTAATTGCAATTGTATTGTATATTAAGGCAAAGTTACTCAAGGGCTATCTGCCTAAGGAGGGGTGCCATGGTGAAAGACATTTTTTAAGTGGTTCTAACGCGTATTCACGTTAGAACTGAAGAAAAATGCCCCAAACTCCAGGCCGTTAATTTGATGGCCGCGTGATAGGCCCGAATCTGCGACCTTCACACTTCAGCATCTACCATGTTCAGTGTCTTATCCACTCGACCATGGTGGAGCCTTGAACAATTTTAAAAATAAACAAAATAATTTAGATATTACATAGATAACAGCCCAGAAAGCTTCTTCACAAGCTGAATTTTACACCCATAGAGCACAAAAACTTTAACAAGTAGTGAAACTTTCAGGAAAAATTCTTCAACACAAAATTGCCTGACAAAATATCGCACATACAGGACAATTTTCCTGCGTTCAAATATTTTTTCAGAATGCCCTATAATTAATAGTATTTTCATATGTATATAATTTTCATAAGTTGCGTGTTTCCAAGAGTGTTCAGAGAGTCTTGTGAAGAGATATTCTAAATTTGTTTGTGATTCCACGATTTTTTAAAAGAATAGATTTAAGTTAAGGAAGTAGGAGCTTACATTTTGAAAGTAGCTTCGTTAAAACTATCGAAGTTACGAAACTATCGTTGTTTGGAACTCCATTGTTGCTTTAAAACACATTCGCATTACAACGTATCGAAATTTATTAATTTCAGGATCCAGTTTCGAAATTCTTTTTGTTCATGAAATTATTGTAAATAACGTCCCAATTCCAAACACGTTTTCTAATAATAGTTGCACTTTTTAAAATCGCCTTCAATACTTCAAAAACCAGTTGTTATTGTCAATTCAAAAGACGCTCCTTCTTTCCTATTAAAAGCCCCCCCCCCAAAAAAAAATAATTTTGAATTATTATTGCTTTTTTCGGATTAAAAAAAATTAAAAAAGATGATTAATTGTTATAGATGACTTTCGGCAAATGCCATTTTTGCACTATTTACATAACATGTGCCTAACTAGGTACGGTTTGTGTTTTCTTCCAAGCGAAAAGCTAAATTTTTTGTATCTTATTGTCGTCTCACCATGCCGAATGGATAAGACATTCAAACTGGTTGACGGCTGAAGTGTGAAAGCCCAACGTTCCGGCCTATCACGCGGCTGATGATCTAAGGTTTGGAATATTGGTCTGTTCTCTACAGATATAACGTGAATACGCGTTAGAATCCTTTAAAAAGTCCTTTGAACAAATCACTCCTCGCCATCCTCGCTAGATAGCCCTTGCATAGCTTTGCCACAACAACAAGTATATCATTGTCTTTACACACTGGTGTGTGTTTTCAATTTTTTTTTTTTTTTTTACTTCAGTTACACAACACATTATTTATAACTTAATGAATATAATGGTTTCAATTTCACTAACTGTAGTATGTGTTTATATATTTGCTTGCGTCACCAAATATTCTGAGAGAAATGGCATCCAAATTTTCCTAGCCCCGGTGCCAGTAAAATTTCATTTCTCTTCAATTTTTCTTTCAATCTTTATCCCCATTTTCTCATCATATTTGTTATCTGTTTATCCTCTAAAACAGGTATTCCGTTTTGTATTTTCTAATTCATAATTTTCATTAGTTTTTTCCCTGCTTTATTTCTCCTTCTAAGTTTTCTCTATCTTCTCCTCCAAATATTCTTGGCTTTCCTCTATTTTCTTTTCTAATCTTCCCAAAGCCATTTTCTCTAATCCAGCTTTCATCTCTACTTGTTCGGTTTTCAGCTCAGATTCAACGGCTTCACTTTTCTTCGCCGAATCAGCTTTCATCTCTTTTAACCGTCCTTTAAATTCCTCCATTTTTCTAATCCACACTATGTACTGTAAAATTAATGTCTTATTTTAGAACCCCACCCCTGACACCAGGAGCGTAGCCAGAGGGGGTGGGGTGGGGGTAGGAGGCTGCAGCCCCCCCCGATGGGGACCGTTTACTTAGCTTACAATTTGATACGCAGCCCCCCTCCGTACCCCGTAATAAAATCCTGGCTACGTTACTGCCTGGCACCAGTGTTGCAGAAAACTTGGATTTAGTGTCCGGGCTCGTAGCTTAAAAGTCCAGTCTGTATGAAAAATACTAGTAAACAGTACATTTGACAGGACGAAACACAAATCTTATTCGTTCTAGCAATTCAGCGAACAATCTTCAGTACACAGTTCACTGAAATTAATACTGGATAACACGCTTTATAACAGTCAGCTGAATATAAAAGGTTTTTCAGATGCTGTATTTCTCACACGATAAAATCCTTCCATAGGCTACAATTTGGTGGAAATTCTCGAGGAAAATTCTCAGTTGCTCCCAATGTACAACAATGAAGAAGTCAGTCTTCAAAAATAGGCTTATCGAAGCAAGCGAAAAAGCATCGCTTATAATACCTCAATCGAAAGAAGCAGATCACGCTCACAGATAACATCGTATTCACAGCACTACTTGCAACTGAACTTCTGTGGAGCAACCTGTTATTTTATACCTTCCGAAGACGTTTCTCGAACATTCTACGACATTCGTCTAATAGTATTTTCCAGATGTCAGCAGTTATATAATTGCATAATGGAAATGCAATTGAGTAATACTAGGCTATTTCGTAATACTAATGCAGGGGAGCAAACATTACAGGCCCCACAAATAAAATCGCGCCAAATGTCGATAAGCTCGTCGACTTTTAGCCGAAAAATCGACAAATTTGGAGCCAAAGATAAGTCCCCAAAACTGAAGTCAGCTAAGCGATAGTGCCAATATTTCGCAACAATTCGAAAAACCTTATGTTAATAATCCCTATTTCGCATTCTAGTTAACCGATTTTCTTCCAAGTTGTTCTGTGTGATTATGGCAACGCTACACTACGGCTATCTGCCAAGGGAGGTGCCTTGGTAGGAGGACTTTCTAAGGGGTTCTAACGCGTATTCACGTTACATCTGGAGAAAACCTACCAAAACTCCAGACCGTTAGATCGACAGCCGCGCGATGGGACCCGAACCCGGGACCTTCACACTTCGGCCATCTACCATTTTCAGTGACATAACCACTGTGCCATGGTGAGGCCGATTTTCTTCCAAGAAAATGCAAATTTGAATTATTTGACGCGCAGAATAGGAATTTTAGACTATATTTTTTCTCAGAAGAGCAGATCACCCCAAAAAATTCCTAACAATATATTATGTTTAAATAAAACTATAAATTGCATTAAAAAAACATCGAAATATTCTGGATAAATATCTGGTATATGATATTCACAGGGCTCGAGAGGGTTAAATGAACAACAAATTCTTTGTTCTCCAATACGAATGAAAATGAAGAGATAACATGCTGTCTAAGTCTGACCATACTTAGATGGGGACCGGGGTACTAGGTTACTTTGGGGCCCCCTTTACTATCACAAGCATTATAACCCATTTTTGACCGCTGTTGAGTTTCCGCAAAATTAAGCACATATTTATATTTGAGTAAGATCATGTATTTAAAATTATTTTTATTTTAATATTTGTAACCCATGTGTATCATTAGCTCGTATGGACGCTAAGTCAGGGATGGCTATTACAATATTATATGGCACGCGTATTTGTAATTTTCTTTTTTTTTAAACAAAAAACACAAAGTACTAGTACTCGAAAATTGCACTTCAGTTAACTATAGTTTTTCTACTGTGATGAAATCGTATTTACAACCCCAGAAGTATGTCTCTAAGTTGATCTAGTGATGGAGAACTATGTAATGGATATTACAGGGGAAATTCAGTTTTTTTTTTTTTTTCATTACTATTTCGGTATATATGAATTTCTAATCTAGACAATCGGGATGTATGGGGTCCCTTCTTTTTCAGGGGCCCCGGGCTATTGCCCACCCACCCCCACCCTTGCCCGTGTGATAATTGGGCTCTGCATGTAACAGAGTATGGATGTAATAGTTTTGTTATTGAGGAAGATGGCGGAGGGGGCTTGAGCACCTATGCAAGGACTTTTAAGGGGGATCATAATACAAAAACAAACAAATAAATAAATAAATCGGTACGCTATGATTAAATTCATTATGCTGACACCTCGAGGGGAAGGGCTTTACTATTATAAATGAGCAACCATGTGAGAGGGCGCAGTGATAATTATGCCTGGTCTTTTTCAAACAGTAAATCCAGACCTGGGGGCCGGTGACGGTGTGGTCAAACAAATCGATCGGGTCGTTTCGATTTTCCTAAATGGCCCTGATGATTTCTATACAGTTTTGTAAATTACAAAAATTTAGCCACTTCACTACTTTCCTTCAATATTTCCCCCCTGGACCTTTCTATTCTGATCTTTTTTTTATCTCCTGCCAACGTAAAGGCGCGTCATAAAAATATATTGCGAGAACAAGAACTAAGATCCACTAGAAAATATTCATAGCAAAAACAAGTTTTTCAAGGTAAGTTTTTCAGTAACTTTGAAATATCCGTATCGGCTCAACCTGCAACTCCTGACAATGAAATGGGTTCTGCCGTGCATCGAAAGGGGAAATACCTAGACGGCTGGACAATAATTTATACACTTCCTCTCCACAGCTCAAGAGCTCAAGCTGATAGAGATGTTCCTTCCCTTCAAATTCCAAGATAAACCCCCGTGGTCAAGGCATAGACAGATGGACCCAACTTCCCAATTATACGCTACCTTGAAGAGGGGTGTCAAATCTTTTCTCTCCTTTACCTGTTCCACTGTCATTGATCTTTCTGCAGTTGCAATTCTTCAACCGAGATTCTTGACCTCCCACATGCATGAAGCATAATGAGCAGGTACGCTGGTTTTCAGGAGGTGGGACAAAGACTCTGTCATTTTCCCTTATAATTTAAATTCCATTGGGTCAGGAAACCTTTTCTTTTCTTTCTTTTTTTAACAGCTAGCTCTCCGAGATCGCTCGAAATAAAATATAAATAATGCTGTGGTGATAGTGAAACCAAAGGGGCTGAGTAACGCTAATGCAATAATGATTTTAGTTAGTGCATAGCCTGAAGATCCAAGAAGGGAAGGGTTGAGTTGCACATCACTTTTCAAAGGCAGATGAGGATTGATAAAATGAGGTGGATGTAAAATGCCGCACCTAGGATTTTAGTTTAGGGAGGGCTGGGCTACAAATTCTGCTGAACTACGTTAGAGTGATCTCGATTACATTTATAACTCTCTTATAACGTCAAAAAATTCTGTGCCACTTGATTTGCCCATAGAACAACATTCGCACGAGCAATGTAACTCGTTGTAGTCAAATAATTATCTGATCTTTTCAGTATCATTGAAACCATGTTTAACTGTTAGTATCTATTTAAAAGCTAACATTTTTAAAGCACTTTAGCAATACTTAAAGACAATTTTTAAAAAGAAAAAAATTAATTCATTAGAGACAATTAAAAATTTTTAATGTTTTTCATTTCTAACTTTCCACCTTTAGGGGGACTTGAGCCCCCATAGCCCCTCCGTGGGTGTGCCTATGGATGTGTCTGTATTTAATTCGTAATGGCCATACACTGATTATCGCATGGGTAATTAGGGCATAAGCCCGAGGCCCCAGATTTGTAGGACCTCCAAATTTTTCACTTAAAAAATCCTCTACTATCAGTTTGAATTTTTCTGAAAACATATTCATAGCTATTCAGGTCGAATTTTAAATTACCGTTTTTACTCACGTAATAGTCGCCCTCGCATTATAGTCGCACCCCCGTTTTGAAGCAGAAAAAATAGCTTTAGAGTTACAATATTATGTAGTCGATTTTCCCCGCGTAATAGTCACACCTAGACATGAAAAATTGGCGACAAAAGTGCGACTATTACGCGAGTAAATACGGTAATTTAGAAATTATGAAGTTTTCTTTTTGTTTACTAAATTACTGTTGTTTTTTCTTATTTTCATCATTTACGCTTCACATTTATAAAAAATGACCTATCATTTGAGGACATTTAACTGCATTTTGACTTCATGATTTATCCGGTAAATAATATGTCGTTGGGAATTTGTTTTATTTTTATTATGCTGAGTATCGAGTTCATTGTGAAAATTTGTAAATATAGTTTTCAATGATAGTTCAAGTTCATATACAACAGTAACGTGTGTTTTTCAGACACTTGTGTTGTACAGTAAAAGTCATAATGACATTTTTATATATGTAACATGCACATTCTTGAAATCTTTGGGAATTTTTGTGTAACAGGAATAGTCAGTTATTAGAACCAAAATGATGCTATCCCGATGTTGCCTAAATAACTGCAATCGACTAATTTCGTTTAAAAAAAATTGTTAATTTACCGCTGTATTTTCTGGAGAGAGGTCCCGAAAATGCCTGAAGTCCCGGGACCCCATGCTGTCATAATCAGGGCCTGAAACACTGTGAGATATCAGTGGAGGTTATAAAAAAAAAAAAAAAAAAAAAAAAAACCTCAATGGCAATTACAATTTGTTTTGTTTTATTCTGACATATTGTCTTCTCTGCTAAGAAAAAGCATAGAATATATTTATTAAGTTTTTAAAATTTACTGTGTTGGGGTGGGGGGACGAATACAAAACTAGAGCACCGGAGGACAAAAAAAAAGCCTTTTATTCTATCTCATAGATATTTTGATCATAAAAAAGTATTTAAGATGATTCAGAGATCCTCTCAGGGGCGGATCCAGAAATTACTGAAGGAGGGGGGCGATTTTGTACCCGAAACAGGGGGTAGAATGCTCAAAATCATTTTATAATTAATTAATACAATCAGTTATAACAATTAATGTAATTAATTATATGACTGATAAAATCTATATATGAGCGATGATTAAAAATGACAGGGAGTAGTACCGGCATACACCCCTAGAAAAAGGCTACTTAATTTTCATTACATTTTCATAATGTATTTTAACAGATTATAAAAGATTTTTGGACTTCGCCCAGAAGGGGGCGATCGCCCCCACCACCCTCCCCTTAGATCTGCGCCTGGATCCTCTTTTAATAAGGGAACAGGTTGGTACCTTCCAAGGACGGGTTAGAAGGAAAAAAGGGGGGAAGATGGTCCCTTTCGAAAGGACATTTCAACCTAAAAGTCTGTTTTCATTTTAGCTAGATTTTGTTTCATTTCATATGAATATTCCATCATCAATTATACATATGCTTCAACAGATATTTTCAAAATATTGAACAGATAACTTCGATCGGGGGAAAGAAAAGAATTTGCTTTGTGAATTAAAGCAGCAAATGCTTGTAGAGGAGTAGCGATATGAATAAAATCTACATAATGAATTCATAGCGCTGAAAATTACTTATTACACATTTACCGCACATAAATTGGGTACAGGAAAATTATTACGGTAAAATGCTTTTTCAAAAGCCTTCTTCCTAATTCAAAAATGTTAGTGCAGGAGCAGATACATATGTCCCTCCCCTTACCCTCCGTACAGGAAAGGAAAATCATTAATCCTTATTACTAAATTCAAAACTTCTTTCCTTTTTGTATGATTATAACATAAAAAAAGACTTATTTTTTATGTTATAATCATACAAAAACTCATTTTTTGATCATATTATTCACATTTCAAATTATCATATTTTTTGAAAGTTAAGATGTAGAATAGTCAGCATTCCATGAACCGCCCCTGGTTCTCCCCTCTCCCCCCCCCTGCCTCAAGAATTTCAGGAAGAGGATCTAGGTGGCTTTATCCCCCCCCCCCCAAAAAAAAAAATCCACATTGTTTAAGGATAAAATTGTGCTTCATTACACACCTTTGTTTATGTCAATAAAGCTATTTTTTATTCAGCCCCCCTCCCAAAAAAGAAATTGGATTTTGCCACTCCCACCCCCCTTTTGCTTTTACGTTTTTGAAACTTTACTGGATGCGCTTTGCCACTGATACTTTATGTGCTTTTGCGTCAGTGGTTCGTCAGTTTCTTCTAGGTTTGTTTATTTACAATAATTCACATGGGCGAGATTCTTATTAAGGGAAAGCTGTCCTGAACTTAGGGGCCATGGGACTTTTAAAAACATCGCTCAGATAAAAAAAAAAAAAAAGTTGAAAATTCTGACTGGTCTGGTCATGCTGTTTAAAGAGAGAAGGGGGCTTAATGATAAAATAATACAAAGTTCATAAGGGAAAAATATTCGCTATTAGCTTATCTGTCCAGTGGCGTAGCACACGTAAACCATTGCATTACAATTTTATAAGCTCACGACCTCACCATTGTCGAGTGGATAAGACACTGAACATGGTATAGATGACTAAAGTGTGATGGTCCAGGGTTTTGACCTACCGCGCCACTGTCGGTCTAACGGTCTGGAGTTTTGGACGTTTTTCACCAGATGTAATATTAATACGCGTTTAAAAAGTTCCCGACCCAAGCCCCTTCCCACGGTGGCAAGTACCCCTCGTGCAGATTTGTCTTAACACACACATCTAACACCATACCTTTTTTATATATGCAGTCATAAGTATTATGCTGGGCTTTCTAAAAAACATAAAATATATTCACAATATTTAAGATTTCGATATAATTCAAGGAAAACATGTTTTAGTTCTCCTTTTTACTTCTAAAGAAAAAATAAATAATATATAAGAACTTACGTTCTGAAAAATATTAATCTGCAGAGCTTTGCATCATTGGCGTAACTGAAGAGTTGAACAACATTGACGTATAGCACGAAGTTTTAAACAGACATATCTAGGAATAATTATAAATTTGATAAAATAAAGTGTACATTTTCTAGGGTAAGCCTAATTTAATGTCTCTTTATGATTCTTGAGCTCCTCGATAGTGTATCATCAGTATGCTGTTGCTGTATATATCATTCTAAACCCGTTCCTTTGCAACTATTTTATACCTGCAGTGAAAGTACATTTTAATTTATTTTGTAATGCCTGTTGTATCTGGATTATAATATTTTCAAATTTATATTTCAGGACATCCTAATAATAGTCTGTGACAAAAAGGGCATCAGCCACAAAAATTAAAATAGCTTTTGTAGGAAGTATTATTCTCTATTATTAACATAAACTCGATGTTGGTTGCCCCTTTTCATATTTGAAAAGCTCTTTTTCTTTTCAGAAAAGAAAGGCTATTGATGTACTCCTAAAAATCAAGTATGTCGCAAGCCATTGTGAAGAATGGAATTTACACTTACATCTAAATAATCTTCAAATTGTATAAATATTTATTTCTCTGCTTCTACTTCATTATTTCTTTCCCTAAATATTTATTTCAAAATGTACTTAAACACACGCGAGCCCGCGCGAGCGCGCACACAGATACACACATACAGGGTGTCCCAAAGAGTTGGTTATACGCTTTAATTCTTTAGGCAGAGATAGCAAGGTAAAAAGACTAGCGTATCAAAAAGAAGCGCGCGCGGCTAAGCGCGTACCGCTAAAAAAAATTACCCTCGTTCATTTTCAAAAAATTATACTTTCTGAATTTGTATACGACCCCCGTACAAAAAATTCCCAGTTAGTAAAATGTGCCTCCATACACTAATGAGGTGATGTACAAAATTTCACCCTTTAATCATAAAACTTTTCAGAGGTATCTTTAAACAAAGATGATCGGGAGCTATATGTAAATTTGAATGCAAACGTTTATTACTAGAGTGGAAAAAATTATTTTCTTTCGTAATTTCCGAACGATTCCTGAAATGCGTTCATCCAACGGGATTTTTCTCCCGCCGATAGCCACTGAAAAGAGGTTAAAGTCAGCATATTTCTAACACTTTTAAGGACATAGTCTCCAATTTTGTACACCACTTTAGCAGCGTATGGGGGACATTATACTAACTGGGAATCCTTTTGTATGGGGTTCGTATACACATTTAAAAAGTGTAACTTTTTGAAAATGTACGAGAGAGGAACTTGTTCGAAACGCAATCTTTTTTTCCTACATTATTTTGAACATCTTTTTTATTTACATCGCTCACTTATCTCTAATAGATAAAGAATTAAAGCGTGTTACCTCCTTTTTGGAACACCCTGTATATGCACACATTAAAAATCAACATTTAAATTTTTGTTGAATTTTAATTTTTCTGTCACACTTTGACAGGTATATCATCATATATAATGATCAGGTATAAATGCATTGAATTCTAAAGTTAATTTGTTTTTATTATAAAATACACGGTATGCCACAATTCCCACCCGGGTTTGGAAAACTTATTATAAATCATATTACTAATACAGCAACAAAGTTGACTTTACTAGAGAAAGAAACATTATAAGTTTCGTTTCACAAATAATGAGCTTCCTCGCCGCTGGATTGGTCGAGGTTTTGACGACGACAATCGCTCTCTTCCGTGGCCACCTCGCTCTCCGAACCTAACTCCATGCGATTTTTTTATGGGGTTACATAAAAGATCGTGTATTCGTGATCCCTATGCCTCACGATTTAAAAGATTTACGCCAAAGGATCGCAACCGCATTCGCTACCATTGATCGCGACATGTTAAATCGAGTATGAGGAGGGAAGAATTTGACTTTAGACTTGATATCTACAGCATCATGAAAGGTTCACACATTGAACATTTATGAAACAAAGCTTTAAACATTTCTTTATCAATTAAAGTCAACTTTGTAGCTGTATTGGTAATATATATATATATATTATATTATAAGCCTTCCAAACGCGGGAGGGAATTATGAAATACCCTGTATTCCTACTTTAATGTTAGTACAATTATTTAGTCACTTACGGTCTTGTTACTGAATAACTTTTACAAGTAATCTACTTCATCAGCAGTAATGTAACTGAGTACTTTTCTTTCTCGTATATATATATATTTTCCCAGGTGACATAAATTTTGTCTGCATTGCATTTTGCCACTGTTAAACCATGTTTATTTCTTTTTTAAAAGCATTTCATTAACTTGATGTATTATTATGCTTTTCCCGTTCAAAATTTATATATGAATTTTAACCTACTTCTTAAAGCGTTTTAGAAATTTTGATTGCTCAGCTTGCGTAAGGCAAAGCGTTAAGACCTATGCTGCCAAGCAACACGTCACAAAGGAGACTAAAGTGAATACGTTAAACCTGGGCTCAGGATTATAAAAAATAAATATAAAAAAGAATGAAGCTGATAAAATGCTTTGCCATAATTATCGCTCTTCCTACTTTGAGACTTTTTTCAAAATTACACAAATTATTATTATTATATTATTATTATTGTAGTTTAAGGTTATCTTTTGAAAATAAATTAATTACGCCAGAAACTGAGAAAAGCTTAAACGAAAAGCCTAGGCCAGTTACGAAACTTTCATCTCTCATAAAATTGCATAGGTTTAAGAACTTTTTCTGCTACTGATTTAGCTTAAAATATTTAGAGAGAGTGTTTTATGATTTAAAATGTTACACTTTTTCGTGCTTTTAGTATAACCATTAAACTACACCTCAGTGTAACAATGAAAAAAAATTTGGAGTCAAGATTTTTTTCTTTCTTTTCAATAGCTGCCAACTTTTGTGAAATATAATGCACCACGTTTCGTAACCACTATATTTTTAAAGAGAGCCTTATTATCGCATGGGCAAATCGTAACTTTACCCAGGGACCCCTGTTCGAAAGGGCCCCCAATATAAAATGTTTTGAAAATTTTATGAAAAATAAAACACATTTCATAGATTAGGGGGCCCCAAGTTCATCAATGCCCGGGGGCCCCTGTTGGTCATAACCAGGCTCTGTTTTTAAACTATATTTTTACAAATTAGTGCCCAAGTCACGCTTTCAACTTAGAAATTTTGCAGTATTTCAAGTTTAAAATTACTGTTTACAAGAAGTGAATTATATTCCGTTAGGGTTGGTAGGTTTTTTTTTTTTTTTTTTTTTGTATAAATTGTTTGCCCAGTTCGAGTTACAAATTCCTAAGTTAGCTGATTTAGACGCGAAAATTCGAAAAAAGTCTTTGTTTTATTGGTAATTTTAATTTTCAAGTTAATATAAAATACAAAATAAAATGTGTATAATTAGACATGTAACAATACAAATTATGAATAATGCTGAAAAAAGAAAATCTAGTAGAGAGTATTTTGACAGGGTTTTATCGCGTCCCTTCCCACAAATTCTTTTTCCCCCACAAATTCCTTTTCCCACTAATTCATTTTTACTAAACTTATCGACATTTTATTTTTATACCTATTTCTACCAATGGCGGTCAGATGACCGCTTTACACGAAGCAAAAATCATGTAATAATTAAAAAATATTTGTTTTTTCTGACTTTAGGAACATATTTTTAGAGAGAAGACTCGAAACTAAAAAATTATATATTACTTCAGTCATTTACATAGATACAGATATAGTTATTCAAATAAAAATAAAATTAATTTGTCGTCGCAATTTTTACAGATGGAAGTGCTCTCCTGTAAACATTTTCCTCAAACATTTTTTTTTACATGTAGAACAAATGTTTATTATTTTAATTTCATTTATTTATTTATTTTTGCAATATCCAGTTTGACATATTTTTCGTCTTTCAGAAACTGTAGTGGAATCTGCTGAAGTTTTCTCCATACTTTTCGTATTCTTATTAGAAAAATTACTACAAATAGAATTGATCACGTCGCAAATATTTGTAACCAGAAGTCAAAGCCTGTTGTGGAGACAACGGACAACGGGCGCTACGAAAAACATTTGACGAAAGTGTATGTACATTCAATATATTTAATCTTCGTCCGCATAAACTAAATAACTTCATATTCAATTTTTATTATATACCCAAATTGAATTTCATCCTTTTCTGGAAACGCGTGGAAACTTTTCGCATTCGAACGATTTCGTTTTGTATGAGCAGATCCTCTTATATCAATGCTTCATGCAGACGGCATGCATAATAAAAAAAATTAAACTATGTTAACTGGAAAAACTGTTTAAAACGAATTGAAATCGCAATTTTCCCTTTAAAGCCTGATGACCGGGACTTCAAATATGACGTCATTTTCACTTCCAGGGCCTAATTTTGTCAAGGAAATGATTCACTTTTTTTACTCTCGGAAATAAAATAGAGCTGAAAATAGAAAAAAATTTGCTTAAAAATGAGGGAAGGGGCGGATTTTCAGAATTTTAAAGTAGTGCAGATTGTTTTCTACATTTTTATACATAATTATGAAAAATTTCAAGCGGATTGTACAAACGGTGTAGAAGTAACTACACTTTTTGTGCTTTTTAATATATTTGAACTTTTTAATCTTCTTGAAGCAGGGGCGTAGCCAAGGGGGGGTAGGGGGGTCATAACCCCCCTCCCCATGAGGATTTTTTTGCCATACAAAATGTATATTCTTCACTACATTATCACACACACGTATATATATATATATATATATATATATATATATATATATATATATGAGTTGTAGTAGTCGTAACCCCCCCCCTCCCCATGAAAAATTTCTGGCTACGCCCCAGTCTTGAAGTAATGGCGGTAAAAGTTTTATCTTGAAGTGGTTGCCCGGAATTGTTAGAAAGTGAGTCAGAGAATCAGGGATCAGCGTAACTATATATATAGTAGGATGCCGCGTCAGAGCCAGTGCTCGAATTTGAATGATCGCTATTTTGCCTCGTAGGTTACGAGCATTCGGCGCTCTGTACCCAGCATGAAACGAACTGTACAGCTGCGGGGATGAAAAAACAAACAAAAACCGGCAACTCTTGTACTTTATTAGGCCGCCGTTCTTCGTAAGCAAAGTTACATACACCAATCGTTAAAATTTGCTCAACATAAAAATTGCACAAGGGGCCATCTCCATATTAAAATTCACACCAACCCCTCTCCCCCCAATAAAACCCCCAAGATTTCACTTCATATTTCAAAAATTTAGCTCATTTTAACCCCGGATACCAACTTTCAATAAATTTGAACTGAAAATGAGGGAGTTATGAGCTTCCGAAATCCCCCTCCCCTTATATGTTATATGCATGTTAATTTTTTTTTTCATACTTTAATTCATATTTCATATAATATTGATATTAAGAAGCTGATTTTTATTTGTACTATTAGAACTAAACGACCCAAACATAATTAACTATTATTATAATTTTTAATAAAAAAATAATTTGAGAGTTATGGATTATTAAATTAATATTCAAAAAAAAACTATGAATAGCGACCTAGCCAAATTTTGATGGAAATAGATGCAGAAAGTAATATTACATGGTTGTGCAAAATTTCAAATTTTTACGTTCAACAGTTTAATTTATATTAAATAAAATGTGTTATTTTCATGAGTTAAGGGATCATATAAATTTATTGAGAGACAATGTTTTTGAAAATTGCGTAAAATAAACGTAAATTAGATTTCTTTTGCATAGTAAAAGTTAAGTGCTTTTAAAAAATAGCAAATTTTGAAGCAAATAAATTGGAGGTTTGTACAGTTTGATTGTGATTCTATAAAGCGTCGATTGTTGCGTCCGTTACAATTTCCCCCTAAATAAAATATTTTTTATGTATAGAATTAGATGCAGTAGATGTATGTATTTCAATACAACGTCCTATTTCTGAAAAACTAACATCCTCGACATTCCAGGCATGAATTTCACCTTTCTTAATATGTGAAGCATCAAGTCTTTGAATTTCCCCATACTTTATCAAACATTCAAAATCACATTTTTCTGTCTAAATTTTCATCTGACTATAAATTAAAGTACCGCCAAAAATCTTATAAAAATATTGCACATTGCAGACGATAATATTAAATGAAGAAAGTAAAATAATAAACACAGTGGTAATATTGGGTCGGCGAAAAGGTAATTGCGTTTTTTACATTAAATTCAAACAAATAAATTTTCAATGTGAAACCCTTCTCCATGTTCTAGTCTACCGTAGCTGAATAACTTTCATGCTTGTAGTTAGAAGAGCAGAGAAGAGACTCTCACTCCAGGCAATATTTCACGTGTCTAAGGAACCTTCAAATATTCGATAACAATTTCAAAATTAGAAAGATTTTCAAAATCGTAAGCAGTCGTTTTGCATTTTTCCTTTAAATCACGCATACGGACAAAGGAAGTTTTGGAGTCATGGTTCATTTCGACCACTGACTAAATATTCTAATTTCTATCCCTGATAATTTTAGTACAAAAAACTTTAAGACTACAAACAGTACTTTCCTGGTAAATAATATTTATTTCTTTTAACTATCGCGAGTGAAATTAATGAAAGACGAAAAGTTCGAAACCTACAAATAGCGTTTTTTAAATTTGCAGAAAGTCCCTTAAAATCGCGCAAATAAGAATTCACAATATCTCCGGAAATTATCGTAGGAAATTGGTGAAAATTTATATTTAGGGTAATTTGAAGGTTCTCTTTCGTTTAATAAAGTCAAAATAGAGTATTGTCATTGAGGAAAACGAAGTTGCAGAATTAAATATGAAGACGGCCCCTTATGCAAATTAAATTAACAGTAAATTAAAGTATAAGTTATTTGCAAACGATTGCTATAAATAATTTTGCTGTACGGCGGACAAAGGCCAAATAAAGAGCACATGGGCGTCCCCTCCCCCCCCGCAGCTGTACATAAGCACATGGCATGTTCCTAAAAACAATCGAATGGCATTTTCTTGGAAAACTTAAAATTAATAATAGGTCTGAGATTTCAATGGAGATAACTTTATAAAATTTCATATATTTTCTAGCAGTCAAAAGACCGCTCTCTGTAGATAACGGTAGAGTACATATGATTATCAGGAAAACCGATAGATAGGTTTGAAAAATGAAATAGCTGTATATCAAGGGCACAGCCGGAGGAAAGGATCATATAATTTTGCCCCCCTCCCCTCCCTAAATTTAGTCAATGCAGTTTTAGTATTTAATTTGCTTTGAATATGGAAATCAATTAAAGAAAAGGTGAAAAATTTTTCCACCTAAGGAGCCACATATTCTCCCCCCCCCCTCCTACGAATTGCTTTTTTTTTTTTTGGCTACGGCCTTGCTATATGTCATAGAAAAAGTTGTGTAATAAGATCAAGGAAAAGGAAACCTAGAATTTAACAATTTTGATTAAGACCTCAAAAGCGGCAAACAGTTTATGGATAGCTGCCAACTTTAACGGAACACTGGAATCTACTAAAGTGACCACCTTGGCTAAGAGACTATTTGTCTTTAGTGACCACTTTTGTACAATTTCACTTTACAACCACCACACCTTTCTGTGAAGACGGTGTTTTCGTAAAAACTCTCATATTTTTCTAAATGCAAAGGCAGTTCCAGCAAGTGGGTCATAGGGTCATTTCTCTCTACCGATCTTGGATTTCACACATTCAGTTTGCATTTTGAACAATTTAAGCTAATCTAAAAAGTCTAGTGGCCACCTCCGAAAATTGAGCGAGGGACCTATCCTCGGCTAAACGCCCACTATGTTTGGAGTTACAAAATCTTAAAAAGTCGAATGATTCAATTCTACTTGCTGAGGCGTACCATTGACCATGCATGGAACCTTGCTGCCTCAATAAATTTGCCCTTTTTTCGAATGATTGTCCTTGAGATTTATTTACTGTCATTGCAAATGCAGGTATATTTGGAAATTGAGTTTTTTGAAAGGATATGGTAAAACAGTACCAGAATATTTTATAAATGGAATTAAAATTATTTTATTGCCTGCAGTTCCAAATCGTACTTCGCATTCAATAGCATTACGATGTATAAACTTGATGCGCATTCCTGTTCCATTGGCAAATGCTTCCTTTGTATTTCAGTTTCTTATTAGTATAACAATGCAATTTACTAACTTATGTGATGGCAAACTATGGCATTTTTCTGTAAGCCAGGTGCAAATCCCGCCAACTGTTTTTTCTGGGAAACGTTCAAAGACTACTTCTGAAACACTGTCTTTCCCCCCCAAAAAAAGGCGGAAATTTTATAATTATAGTAGTTATAAAATAGTACTTAGATGCAGAATTCAATGAATATTATAAAATAGTACTTAGATGCAGAATTCAAATGAATTGCCAAACTGTTGCCAATCGTATTCAAAACCATTAATAATTTCACGTGCCCGGCATTTATCTTGTCAAAAATTCGCTCGTCTTGGCGGACCGCCGATATAATACGTAAGTACCTTCAATATATGCAAAAACAGAGGTGCCAAGTGTCCGGCTTTTTTCGGGAGATTTCCCACCACTAATTTTTACTTACAAATTTATGCTTAAAATAAGTCCAAATATTTAATCCATAATAAAACTGTCCAAAAATTGTGGTGGGAAATCTCCCGGAAAAAGCCGGAGACTTGGCAGCTCTGCAAAAATATCGATATACTAAAAAGAAATTTGTGTGCTTATTGGTTACATAATGGGGAATTTTTGAAAACGTGTGGAATTGAATAAAAATACGAAATTAAATAAAACTTTCAAAATATGGAAAGGGATAAACAACTATGTACTGGAAATCGCTTTAGGTTTGTAAGAATTTCGCGCAAATCACAATTATTTGGCAATTTTTCACTTGCTCCCGGCTAACCGAAAAGAAAAGAAAAAAAAACCCAAACCACTCACAGTGAAAGAATTTAAAAACTCTGCTGGATAGTTATTGATTTTTCTGTCATCATAGCAAATTGTTTTATCGTAGCTACGGTGATATGTTCTCTATTCATCAGATATTCGACAGGGGAGGATCCAGAAATTATACTCAAGGAGGGGGCGATTTTGTACTTGAAACAGGGGGGTAGAATGCGCAAAATCATTTTATAATTAATTAATATAATCAATTATACCAATTAATCTAATTAATTATTTTATTCATAAAATCTAAAAAAGGACAAGGAGTAGTACCCGCAATGCACCCCTTAGAAAAAGGATACATAATTTTCATTATACTTTCATAATATGTTTTAACAGATTATAACAGATTTTTGATCTTCGCCCAGGAGGAAGTGATCGCCCCCACCGCCCTCCCCTTGGATCCGCGTATGATATTCGATTATGCCAACATTAATAAAAGTTCAATCATCATTTTTAGGTTCTATTATAACTGACTTCAATATGTTATCTGAGAGTACGTTTTCGGAAATATTTCCATACACTTCTTTGATAATATTATTTTCACTCCCTCTTAATTGCTGAGGTAGTTCTTCAATAATATTTTTGGAGAAAATTTGCTTTAGCATACTGCCTGGCGGGAGGTTATGAAGAAATTGCCGAACTGGCACGTTTCTGTATAGCGTCTATTTTGGAATCCGTGTTCTGAAAAAGTAATTCAAAATTGTATTGGCACAGTAACTACAGTTTATAACTTCTTTAAAACGGCTAAGTGGCAAAACGCTTTGTTCGAAGCAATTGATAAAGTTTCTCTTGAATCAAAAAAGAAGCACTTGAAGCAACTTAATCGAACTCGTCGGGTTAAGAGGCATGAATCCTTCATGATATTTTTGGATCTTCTTACTCAAATTGCTGAAGCTTTGGAAAATATAGCTCACATAGCTGGACATAAGAACTCCTGCCACTGCTAATCAGCTGGGATGTGCTATTAAAAGATGTGCATTTATTCTCACATTACATGTTTTGGTAAGGGTATTTTCAGTTACCCTCTCTTTAAGCAAATTTTTGCAAAAGGAAGATCTAGACTTAGCTGCAGCAATGGAACTTACTTCACAAGTAACAGATGTTCTGAGCAATATGAGAAGTAGCAATACAGAAACATTCAATGATATAGTCACATCATCACAGAATCTTTGAGACGTTTTAGATGCTAGCATTTCTATACAGAGCCTGATTATGACCAACAGGGGCCCCGGGCATTGATGAATTTGGGGGGCCCCCATCTATGAAATTTGTTTTATTTTTCACAAAATTTTGATATAAAAAAGAATATTTCAGAACAACATTTGATATTGGGGGCCCTTTTGAGCCGGGGGCCCTGGGCAAAGTCCCGATTTGCCCATGCGATAATAAGGCTCTGTTTCTATACCTAGAACAGCTAAAAGACAATCAAATTTGCTAATCACTCAACCGGAAGAATATCTTCGCATTTTTACTTTCCGAACATGTACCATGTAAGGAAAGTATTGTAATCATGAAAAAATTCGACTTCGAGATTTTGGTGTTTTTACACGTTTTGAGGGCTTCTGAATCCATTTATGCTATTTTTACGAGATGTATGTATGTATGTGTGTATGTGTGTGTGTGTGTGTATGTGTGTGTGTGTGTGTTTGTGTGTATGTGAGTGAACACGATAGCTCCTGAACGGAGCATTCGATTGAGCTCAAATTGGATATATATGCCATAAATCACCGTCGCAAGACCGGTATTGATTTTGGTGTGTATAGGACTTATAGTTTTTCTACAGGGCTACGACAAAGATTTCTTTTACATTATGGCCTATGGGGGGAATTTCTTGAAAGTGCGCTAGCGTTTAAACGGTAGATTCGATTGAGCTCAAATTGGGTATATATGTTATAAACCACCGTTGCAAGACCGGTATTGATTTTGGTGTGTATAGGATTTATAGTTTTTCTACAGGGCTACGACAAAGATTTCTTTTACATTATGGCCTATGGGGGGAATTTCTTGAAAGTGCGCTAGCGTTTAAACGGTAGATTCGATTGAGCTCAAATTAGGTATACATGTTATAAACCACCGTTTCAAGACCGGTATTGATTTTGGGGTGTATAGGACTTATCGTTTTTCTACAGGGCTACGACAAAGATTTCTTTTACATTATGGCCTATGGGGGGAATTTCTTGAAAGTGCGCTAGCGTTTAAACGATACATTCGATTGAGCTCAAATTCGGTATACATGTTATAAACCACCATCCTAAGACCGGTATTGATTTTGGTGTGTATAGGACTTATAGTTCTCCTACAGGGCTACGACAAAACTTTCTTTTATGTTATGGCATAATGGCATATGGGGAGAAATTCTTGAAAGTGCGCAAGCGTTTAAACGGTGCATTCGATTGAGTTTCCATTTGGTATATGTTTGAATTATTCATCGATTAAAATTTATTTAAGTGCTTGGTAATGATCTTAATCGCAAGTGTTCGGAAAGTCGAGTGGAGTCACTCCAGATTTTTTATTTTCTTACCTTTTCTAGATCATATTATTTCCCAAATCAGTGAACGTTTGCGGAAGTACAAATTACTATTAGAAAGCTTTATGTGCCTTCTTCCACGGGAGAAAATCTGCGATATGAGTTAAAAAAAGCAGGAACAAATGAAGACCTGTTAGAAAAATACCAGTAAGACGTCTGCTGTAATGAACTTGTTGCACTGGGGGAATTTGAACTGTGGTACAGACGAGTAGCTTGTATGGAAAAGTTCCCTCAGTCTGCTTTAGAAGCTCTCGTGCTTCTAACGCTGATCCTTTTCCAACTGTGAGAAAACTACTTAAAATATTAGTAACTCTTCCAATATCTACTGCTTAAAACGAAAGATCATTTTCGTCTCTTCGACTGCTTAAGTCATATTTAAGAACCAGAATGAGTCAGGATAGATTATGTGGACTGGACCTTCTCTTCTATACACTCATCGCGAAATCCCCGTTGATGCAAATGACATTTTAACTCTTCTCAGTCAAAAGAAAAGACATTTAAACATCAGTTTGTAAAGTAAAAAGCGAGACAATTTTTTAAAAATTTCTTTTTTAAATGACTGCGAATCTTCCTAAAAAAATTGAAATCTTGATTCTTACACATATAAATCTATGACTCTAATTTCATTTAGTAATTTTAGTAATATTTTAAGTATGGAAGTTTCTTTCTTAAGTTCCTTTAAGTTTCTTACTGTGTGCACACACATAAACACACACACACACACACACACACATACACACATATATATACATATTATACGAGTTGCAGTAATCGCCCCCTCCCCCCCCATGAAAAATTTCTCGCTACGTCCCTGGTGCGTGTTGATTATACTTTTGAGAAAATACTTTAAAAATTAAAGTTACAAAAAGTGATCAGCTATAGTCCGTAAAGGTCGGCAATTCTGAGTTTATGAGTCAAAATACGCGTTTGATAATGCTTTTTCGAAAGAACATGCATTTCGAAAGACATCCAATAGAAACCGATTTCTGTTGGATTACAAAATTGATGTGGTTTCCTGGCAAGCAGAAACTAATATTTCTAACTACAATCGCAAAACGTAAACTAAATTCAACAATAGTTCAATTCATTTTACGATTAATTTCGTTTAAATAATTTAGTTGCTGTTAGTGCTTACGCAAACACGGTAGACTATGCTTTTTTGCAAGAACATCATTTAAATGATTCATATTCGATTAGATTACTGCTGCTTCCTGGTCAGCAGAAATCCATTGTTCAAAGTACAATTGCAAATCGTGAACCAAATTTCACAATAGTTAAATTGATTTTATGATTAATTACGTTTAAATAATGTATTTGCTGGCGATGCTTACGAAAACACATTAAGACTGTGCTTTTATGAAAGAATATTATTTTACTGTCTCATATTAGATTGCGTCATTGATGTGGTTCCCTTACTAGCAGAAACTGATTGTTTTATGCACAATTGTAAAAAGTGATCTAAATTTAATTATATTGCTTTTGCAATTAGTTACGCTTAAATAATGTAGTTGTTGTGGTGCTTATGAACAAAGCAACCAGATTGGGATTCAATTTAATTTTTTCTTTTAATCACAGGACCGCCAGTGAAGTCCCGTTTGAACAGAGTCATTAAAAAACTAAAAAATGTTTGAACATAAAATGAGGATCGGCTGGTTTACGCATTAGGCTCAGTACGCTTTAGTCTGTGGGTCTTGGCCATTTTAGAGACACTAGCTAAATGGTCGGGGCTGGACAGTTTCTTTTTTTTTTTTTTTCCAAAGGGTGGGCGCTTGCTCATCAAGCATTTTGCCACTACTAAGGCCCGAAATTACTGACCATTTTATTATGGGAGCACCCAGGACACCCACTGGACAATGTCTCCAAATAGGAAATTGTTCAGCCATTTCTTAATTGAAATTTAAATTGAGATGTGCGAGAAAATTTGAGCTTAATTATATTACGGGAATTTTCTGTGTATATTTATTATGTACATCCCAGAGTCTATGGTGACCATAGTGGTTATTCACATTAAATCGGAATCTGGTCGATTCGAAAAGATTCCAGAAATACACTTGCAAAAAGATCTTGCATTTTTTTCGAAAAGAGAATTTCCAGCATCGGAATCGGGGAAGATGTGATGGGAATACATTTATAGAAAACATGCGGGATCTTTTTGGTAGTGCATTTGCGGCATCTTTCCGAAATCCGACATGTTTTAAATACTCCTCAGAAGAAGTCTTTTAGACAAAAATCCTCTCATAGCTCTCTCATCATTTCTTTAGTAAAAAAAGAGACAAAATGTTTGCGCTGAGGGCCTCATAAATTTCATATCCTAAGGGCCTACACAAGGCTTAATCTAACTCTGATTAGGATTGCATGATATAAATTACTTGAATAAAAATCATTTTTAGCGGCTTGATTTACTACATCTCATTTAAATCAACTTTTTACTGCTCTTAATGCTTTAAATACTATTCAGATAGCTCATTCACTGGAGTTTTTTTTTTTTTTTTAAAGCATATTTTGTGGAATTTATGGGCAAGAACAGAACAAAATTTAAAATTACTGCTTCGTAAGGAAGATGCAAATTTTGTGTTTCGAATACATGAAGTACGCATGTGTGTGTGGGGGGGGGGGGAGGGGCGAAGCTAATAGAGGAAATGGCATTTAGAAGTTCGATCGCACACCTCGCCGAATTCCATTTTTTCTCTCGCAGCAATTCGTTAAATTCAATTTCAAACAGTTAAAATGAATAAGTACCAACGTTTAAAGGATGGAATGAGGTGGTATATCTTGAAGAAGCTACAAGCAAGCCAGTCTGTGACAGAGATGAGTTCGGGCTCATTTTTTAAAGCCCGAGACCGAGAACCAGGGCTGTACCCAGAAAATAATTTTGGAGGGGGGTCCGACATTTCAGAGGGGTCTGACTTATTGAATATCATCATATTATTATATAAATATACTCTCACACACATATAAATATATATATATAATGTGAAAATTTCGGGGGGGGGGGGGGTCCGGACCCATAGGACCACCCCCCTGGGTACGGCCTTGCCGAGGACTTTTAATCCGAGCCCGAGCAATATTATTTAAGTCGGAGCCCGAGCCTGAAATTTCAGCTAAAGATTAAAAAAAATTCAATGACTTCATTGATAGAATTCAATAAATTTTGCTGTTCATGCAAATTAACGGCAAATATAGTTGCAAACTCTTAATGCACTTTCTAGTTCTTTATATCTATGCTTATCAAATAATGTCCGATCTGATGACTAACTAAGCAATATAAGCTGCCTTTCTGAAATACCCAAAGAGCTTCACGCACCTTCTAGGCGCCCGTGCCGCTAATTCTTTTATTTTATTATTATTTTTTTTTTATAAGTACTTTTATTTTCCACACGAATCACTTTTTAAAATCTGTTTTAAGGAGTATGTTCAATAAATGAGAAATTTTTCACGAGCCCAAACCCGAACGCAATTGGGAATTACAGAGCCCGAGCCCGGTTCGAGCTAGGCTCGGGCTCGGGCTGAGCCCGTCTCATCTCTGGTCTGAGATCCAGATTTGTTGAGATTTTAATGTAACGCCCAGCCGTCGTGTCGTGTCTAACTTACGCAAACAGTTTCAGGATACGGGATCCATTGACAAAAAGCTAAGAAGGTTGTTCAAGAGCCACGACAAACCAAAACAATCGTTAATTTTCCGTTACAGCGCAGAGCAACAGGTAAGCTACAACTTCTCAGTTCTTTCATGAACTTTTATACGGCCACAAGGAAGTTAAGTTTCAAAAGTCATTGTTTCCAGAAGGCTTATGTAAGAGTCTCCCGTGTCGAAGTTTGTGCTTCACTCATTTCTACGATCAGGAGAGTCCTTTAAGCATGGTTATGAAGATAGTAGAGATTGAAGCACGGACTAATGGATGGCCGTTCTTTTTCGGTCAGTAGCGCAGCCAAGCTTTTATTTCGAAGGAGGGGGAGGGGGCTCGGTATCAAATTGTTAGTCAAAAGTTCAGTTGTAAGCTAAATATCAAATTGTAAGCTAAGTAAAGGGTCCCATTTCAGGGCTCAGCACCCTCTCTGGCTACGCCCTTGTTTTCGGTACAGCCTAACCCTTGATTCTAAACGTACTTTCATATGGAGAGAACTATGGAGCCGCTAACTTTCCTCCAATGTTCCAGAAATGGACCATTCTGGCTATATAGATTTTATGCGGCCGTATTCACCAAGTACTTCGCACCGGTGTTAACCCCTTCGGACGTTTAATCGACATTAAAACTACATCCATTCGACATCTGACCCTCGTTTTGTGGGTTAACACGGGTGTCAAGTACTTGGTGAATACGGCCGATGGTCTGTTGGATGGCCGCTCATTTCTTCATGGTTTTGAAAGAAGCAATGTGACTGGTGTGAGGTATAGAGATGAGATCTGAAATCTTACATTCGTCTTTTCACGGGGTGCCGAATAGAGATCCCCTGAGTAAGAATTTTCTGGAAAGTGAAGATTTATCCCAGATGAAATGACCACGAGATCTCCAGAAATCCACCTTTTAGAAAATGCCTCGGAAGCTTTAAGTACAGATGCCAAATACTCTGGAAAATAACTTGCCACTTTCCGTAAACAGTATATTTTTAAGTATTTTCTCTAAATAATAAAGTCCGCGGCACCCCAAGCTAAAACATTTCCTTATATTTTAAAACGAAAATTCCTGTATAAAAGAAAGTGGTTTATTATTATTAAAAGAAAGTGGTTTTCTGGAGTAACTGGCAGATGTACTTGAAGGGAGCCAATTAATAGCTACAAACACCTAAGGAATACAATTAACATATCTGCCAATTACTACGGAATATAATAACCACTTTTTGTAAACAGTATATTTTTTAAGTATTTTTTCAACGTAGCAAGCAGCTCGCGCCCGTAGTGCAAAAATTATGCCGTATTCTAAGCCGAAAAATCATGTTTAGAAATCATGTTTAGAAAAAGTGGTTAGTTGTAGTCCGTAGTAGTTCGCAGCTATGACAATTAATCACTTTTCGCAAACAGCGTCAAGAGTATAGTTTTTAAGAATTTTTTGAAATAGTAACCCGAGCTTGCTCACTAAACTCTTCAAATTTTGTTAGATTCCAATTGGAAAATTAGTGTTAACAAAAAGTGGCTAGTTACATTCCGTTGATGTCAGAAGTTACGACGATTGCGATTAATCTCCGAGAACCACCCAGGACCTGACCAGGTACAACGACTCCTAAATAAATGTAACGAACCCAAGAACAGACGTCGTCGTTACATCTACTAAGACGACATCATCACAGCTTTATATTCACACAGCAAAAAATTACTTAAAATTTCTGGTGAGTGATACAAATAGAAAATATTTGGAGTTAATGATAAAAATTAAAATACCTTTCTGATACAAAATAATTAATTCATTATGATCTGTTCCTGTATCATATTATGCAACTAGCCGCCTCCGGCGACCAGTTTGTTCGCCATATTAATAAATCTTGTTCGGAGAGAATCCTGTTTCTCACGGGCTTCCTTGGCACTGAAATCTCTTAGATTCTGAATGGAATTTAAAATTAAGATGGTTACAAACAGGAGCAGCCCTAGGGTAAGTGTAGAGACCCCTGCTAACATAAAAAAGACGCCTCCTTTTATGCTCTACTTAAATTTTAAGTTCGAAATGACGCCCCTTCGAAGCCGGAGCCCCGATGCGATGCTTACCGTGTCGGGCCGCCCTTGGTTACAAAAATAAGATGTGGTTTAATGATAAAAACCTACAAAAAGGAACAAATTATTTTCGACCTATATTAATTCTGAAGAGCTTCTGGATATATTAGCCTTTATAAAAATTGGAAAGGAAAAAAACTAAGAAAATCTGAAACACTTTCAGATTTTAAATACGCACTAAAATACGCACTTTAAATCTAAAAAATACTTAAAAAATACTTAAACTTTTAAATACTTAAAAAATACGCACTTTAAATCAGATGTTAAATACGCACTAAAGTGCCATGTATTAAAAGCGTATTATAATCCATGGGTCTTCCCTATTTGCTTTCCTTATTCCATTAAGTTGGAAAGTATATCATTATTGATGAGTGTGATTAAACACAATTAAAATTGATATTTCTAGATGCAATACATTAGAAATAGATGGGAAAAAGCTGCGTAGAAAAATGTACAATTCGAACTGAAAAAATGTTTAAAAACTCATTCAGGTGTATTCATAATTCAAGTAGCAATAGCAGACGATAAATAGTGCTTGGCTCTAGAATCACATCTCAAAATCGCACATCAACCTTTTTATTTTTCGCCAAATTTAAAAGTTGCACATTTATTTTCGGAAAATTTCCAAATTCTATTTTTCTTTTGAGTATAAATCATTTCATTCCTGCTCTGATTTCACATGCACACGATATTTTAATTAAGAAATAACATTACAAATAATAAAAAAAAAATCGTTATTATTTTATTTTTACTTCAAGAGTCAAAATAATTTAATAAACTTGCCAAACATAGCAACCTAGATATGCTCAAACCTCGCTCTTTCCACTGCGGGGTTACAATTGCGAAATGGCGAGAACAAAAATGATCCTTTTGCGACACGTTTTTTATTGATATCTCCTAAAATAATTCGAATTTTGAAAAAAATCGCTTCGAGGTGTGTCGGGACCCGTCCTAGAGAATTTCCGTACAAAATAGGTCTACGATCACCCGTCTGCGAGCTACGAGAGACACAGACAAACTGGCTAACTAACGGACAGTTTACACATTGCTTTACTTATATAGATTAGTGATGGTTAAAAATTGCCATTTGTCATAAAATTTAATTTTCTATCTTAAATCCTTAAAATGTTCTATGTGCTCCATTGTGCGGGGGCGTGGTTTTGTGGTTTCATGGGTTAGCTTTTGTCGGTGGATCCCAACTGGTCATTGAAATCCCATAGATTTTTCGATTACAATGCCCTGCCAGAGCTGCCAAGTCTCCAGCATTTTTCGGGAGATTTCCCACCACTAATTTTTACTTACAAATTTATGCTTAAAATAAGTCCAAATATTTATTGCAAAATAAAACCGTCAGAGAATTGTGTTGGGAAATCTCCCGGAAAAAGCCGGAGACTGGGCAGCTCTACCCTGCAATTGAAAATTGATCATTACGAAACTCCTCTTGTCCCCTGGAGTTGCGAAAGTTGCCCGCACCATCAATACCGGCCTTTAGACGTTGCTTAAGTTGCTTGAAAAACAATCCGGACCTGACTTTAGACAAGGAACCTGTTTCGAAACTTCCAACGCACATAAATGCATAAAATGTGTGTGTGTGTGTTCGCCCCCTCCCACCCAAAGGGGCGCATTCATCTTACTTGTTTCTTCTTTATTAAACAGGTAACTTTATGGTATTTTTACTCTTGCGTTGCTTTTCCAGGGCGTTTTGTTTCACTGCTATTTCAACGAGTGCGGCTTTTTTCTTCTTCTTTCTTTTTTAATGACCAAAAAAAAAAAAAAGAAAGAAAGACTGCGGTGTAACATGAGTCGGGCGCTTCTACCCGAGGCCGCTCACTTTTTCATAACTTCCAATTATTCCGGAACATAATTGACCGCTTTTCATAAAAAGTAATTCTTTATAGTAGTTGTTTAAAATAGTAACCATCGCAAACGCTTTGTACAAAATTCTACTGTATTCTAAGCCAAAAATTTTTGTTTAAAAAAGGTGGTTAATTATTTTCCTGAATAGTTGGCAGGTATGCTTATTTCTTTTCCTGTCTTTTCTCGTGCTCTATTTTTTCAGTGGATTTATAATATGAGATTATGTTTTCAATATTCTTACTAATCACTATTTAAAAGGATATCATTCTACGCTTTTTATTTTTAAATTTCATAAAAGTTATGTTTTGTTAAAAGGTTTATCATTTTTAAAATCAATTATTTATGCGTAAATTATCATAAACAATTCTTTCACTTCAATTTTTTTATTATTTTCATAAAAAAATTAATGGATGATTTATATCTAAATAACTTAGTTAATTTTTAACATTAATGCAAATACAAAATTCGAGTGATCCATTTATAAAGTTTAACCTTTAATCGAATCCTATCTTTACGATAAACCACAGCTTAAAACATTTGACAGTTTTAATTATTAAAATGCAGTCTCCAAACTCCAGTCTTAAAAGTAATTTTAAAGTGCCGTCTGCTTCTGATTGTAATTCCCAAACTTTTCAGACAGTTTTTTGTTTTGCTGAAGGCTCTGTCTGGAATACTGTTTTCAAAATATATAGGAAGAGCATTATTGATTGCTCGTTAAGGCGTCTAACGTAAGTCTCAAAACCTGATGTAGAGTCATCGCCCGATTCAGTTTTCTTTTTCGGTCCCTCCTTTAGTAAACACGCACGAGCCGTCTTCATTACTTAATTTTCGCACGAAACCTTTCCAATTTCTTCTAATGGTATTGGGAGAAAAATAATTAATTGTACAAGTCTACGAAAGGAGCGATATTCAATTAATCTACTGCCTGAGGATATTGAATTTATTTATTTATTTATTTTAGTTATCTTCTAAAAATTCAATAATGGAATTTTGAAATTAATTAATTTTGCATTTTCTTTTACAAAAATGACACAGGTAAATATTCAGTTTTTTAACCTATTTGCACGTTGTTAAGTCATATTTGCACGCGAATCTTTAAAAGATAGTTCGCAAAATGTTGAACTATTGGGAATTTCTTCATTTTTTCTTTTTCTTTCTTTCTTTTTTTTAAGAGTAACTGATTAATATTTTCTAAAAGCCTGTTTCTGAAAAGATATTTTAAGTATATAAGTTAACTGTAATAGTAGTTTTAGAAAGAAAGAAAAAAAAAACTTTGATAAAGCCAGCAATCTTTATCATATATTTTGTAATAAGTAATTGATCAAACACAAATTTTTGAAAACCTTTTATAACCTGGATTATTCTTTGATCAATTAAAAACACGGATATCTTTTGATTAAATTTTTAATAACAGAAAATGACACCAACAGGTTAATTTTTTCACTCTTACTAATGCTTTTTTAGTAAAATACTCTCAAAAAGTTAACTCCAATGACCAATTAATTCCATCCAGGTTTTAACAGACGTTTTACAGATATTAGAGGGTCGATGAAAAATTTATTATCTTTCGCTGTAATGATTACACACCTGAGCTAGTTTTTTTAAAAAATCCTCTTTTTCCAGAGATTTATACTAATTGGAGGTTTTCATCAAATTTTTATTTTTAATGACTGGAAAAAATAACTGATAAAAAATCTGAGGAAGCTTGTCGGTAGAGAGCAGCTCATGCCACTGAATTCGTTGTCTAAGAATTGCTCATGAGCGTAGTCCTTATTTATACTATCGGAAGGGGGGGGGGAGCATAAAAAAGACATTGGAGTCCAGCAACTCCTCCACACAATAACACACATAAAAATCTACTTAACATCAGTACCGCGCGTTTCGGGTAAAAAATGTTCGTTCTTCAGCAGCAATAAAAAGGTTCACGCAGTCGCAAGAGCAGTAAAGTGAGAACTGAAATTTGAAGACTGGAATAAAATTTGTTAACACTGGCTTCATTTTAGAGACGGCAGCTGCCACTCCGCCTCCTCTCGGCTACGCTCGTACGCCTTTCCTGAAGATTCCCTCCTCAATTTAGATCAGTGTTGGCCAAATCGTGGAGAATAGAATGTGCCAAACTTGGAGCATTGGATATTTTCAAGTGGCGCATTGCGTCTTATGTCTACTTATTGCTTTGAGACAGACCCAGAGTTGCCAAATGTTCCAGAATATAAGTAACCACTTTTTGTAAACAGTTACTTTTTTGAAACATTTTGTCGAAATGATAATCAACCAGCATATTTAACTTCGAAATACCTTTAAAGCCAAAAATTGGTGTTTTAAGGGGTCATAGGAGGATTTAGAATTCAAAAAACCGATTTTTCAATTTTAATTTTATTTGAAACCTTGGTTACTTCTGAGCATTTTGACCCCAATTTCATGCAATAAATCCAATTAGAGCCGGAGATACGCATAAAAACGTTTTATGAAAGCTTTATATTCGAACGCAATGGTAACGTTAAACTGCGTTTTCTCAAAACGTATTTTTATGAACTATCCGTAGGATAGCAAAATTTCTATGATTTGTATCGTCACGAAATTTTGTATAGTTTTATCTGGTATCGATATCTATAGAATGAATCAATATTTAAGAACAATTTTTAAATTAAGAATTTAAAAATTCTATTTTAAATTGAAATTCGAAAAAAACGTACCTTTCCCCTTATACTTCTGATAAAAATTTCAAAAGTTTTTCTCTTTCACTTTCAATATTAATTCATTCTATAGATACTGATACCAGTTATAATTATACAAAATTTCGTGAAGATACGAATCCTAGAAATTTTGTTATCTTACGGATAGTTCATAAAAATGCGTTTTGAGAAAATGCAGTTTAAATTTACGTTATTGCGTTCAAATAAAAGCTTCCACAAAACGTTTTTAGGTGTATCTCCGGTTCTAGTTGGATTTATTGTATGAAATTGGGGTCAAAATGCTCAGAAGTAACCAAGGTTTCAAATGAAATTAAGATTGAAAAATAGATTTTTTGAATTATTAATCCTCCTATGACCCCTTAAAAAAACTGGTTAATTATATTCCGGGGAAGTTGGCAACTATGCAGACTGAAAACTCTTGAAGTGATTTCATGCCAGGATATATAGCTTATTTATTACAATTTATGATGCTGTATCATAAGGATGCATTTGTACACTCCGAAACCAGAGTTGTCAACTGCTCTGGAATATAACTAACCACTCTCCCGGGATAGCAATTTCTTTGAAACATTTATTTTTTCGAAATAGCAATCGCCTTACGCATTTAACTGCGAAATTTCGCTGTAATTCATGCCAAAAATTATCGTTTTTAAAAAGTGGTTAATTATACTCCGGAGCATTTGGCATCTCCGCTTAAGTACATTGTCATCAAAAATAGAATCATCTGTGATTCCCCTATCAAATATCCCAAGAAAATTAAATCTAGAACAACATCATCCTCAGAACAACAATTTCCATATCAGGTTCACAAATTAATACTTTTCCTCCCCTTAAACTAAAGCCTATCCGCATTCACGTTTTCCTAACTCTGTCCGTGAACGTTAAGAAGTAAAAAAACGTGATTGTGCTGTATGGCTAAGGTGACCATATGTCCCGTTTTGAACGGGACAGTCCCGTTTTCAGGTGGCTTGTCCCGTTGTCCCCAATCACAGCCTTGGGACACCGTTATGTCCCGTTTTAGAAAATGTCGCCAGCAATGTCCCGTTTTTAGAAAGAGAGAGCAACCCACGGTAACGATTTCAATAAAGGCCGCTAAAAATCTAAAATCATCCAACGTTAGTGTTTGTAAGGAAAAAAAAAAAAAACAAAAAAAAACCTGACATCCCTCGATCCCCTCTCGAGACGCAAAGAAAACGCCGGTGGGATGTATTGCTTTTGTGTTTGTTCTTTAAATGTTCTTTTCTTGTCAACTATTTAAATTTATTTAATTTTTATTTCTTTCTTTAAAGTCAGGTTCCTCTTTTGATTATTTCTCCCCCTTCCCCGAATTCCACTTTATTTTCCCTTTTCACTCTGGTTTTCTAAGCATTTTTTTTTCCTTCCGAATGACAACTTCCTTTTTTTTGTGTGACCTTTTGTTTACATTTCTCACTTTCCTACCTTCCTGCCTTGTGTCGGATGATGTTTTTGAAATCGAAGAAGGGCCTACTCCTTGTGCCACCCGAAACGTACGTCTTGCACTATTTTTTATAGTATATGTGAGTTTTAGCAAAGAATTTTTTTCATTTTATTTTGATATTAACATTAACTCAAGCTTTTTTGCGCGTTTTTTAACAGCTAAAAGATACCCAGACCTGTCAATTCAGTCTCCCTGCACTATTACTTAAAAAAAAAAAAAAAAGTAGGTGTCCCGTTTTGAGGAAGAAAATAAATACACTATTGTCAAAAAAGTAGTAAATGTCCCGTTTTGAAGGAAAAAATAAATGGTCACGTTATGTATGGCGCATCTCAGTTCGTCTGTGAAAAAAATTGGTGCATGATATGCAAAAGTTGGCCAACCCTGATTTAGATCTTGGTCAGAAAGCAAAAGAGCGTCTGAATATTGGCATTCTTCAGAAACTGCTAACGACAGATTTTGCGTGCACATGCACTGCAACTATAGGGTGACTATTGCAACAAATAGACATGCTTTATATTTGATTGAAAGGAAGTGCATTTTTCATTTCGTTGAAACTAAACAGTCATGAAATGCTTCAAAATTTAAATATTAGCTGCTCTCTTTCTATAGTTTTATATATTTTTTTAAACGTAACACAAAGCAATTCATGTGAATCTGCTAGAAAACTGACCTCAATAACAATAAAAAATAAATGAATAAATAAAAACAAGTAAATGCATCAGCAAATAGGTTTGGTCATCAAGCGTTAAGTTCCATATGGAGCCATGCAAGATATCGAGAAGCGAATCAGCTCGATAAATATTTATTATTATTATAATTATTATTATTATTATTTTATTATTTTATTTATTTTTTCCCCCTTCTCCCTTCCTCTTTTTATTCTGGATGCATCCATACAGTTTTGTGTCCAATTTCGTTTCTAATCCTCTAAAGTTTCTCTTTCAAAAATGGTGTGAAAATCTTTGCTATCTTCATAAAGTGCCATGGTCTGGAGCAGTGGCTCCCAAATGGTGGTCCGTGGACCACTCGTGGTCCACGAAGCGAGTGAGTGTTAAAAAAGTAATTGAAAAATAAACAAAATGAAAATGAAATCCTGAAAAAATAAGCAAAGAAATAGATTGGACAAGTGTGATGATATGCGCTTTGCTTTGGCAAAAAGTATTTCTTCAAGAATTCCACAGGTAGTCAAAGAAGACGTGTTATAAATCACATTAACGCCAGAAAGCCAAAAATAGAACGCATAACAATTTTCCTAATTTTTATTTAAAAAAATAATGTATGCATTTCTAATTTTATTAAAGAATTGAATATTTCACTTTGTCATCACATTTGTGCATAAGTTTTGTATTTCTTTTTTGTTATTTTTTAGATTATTATTGACACCCCCCCCCCCCCCCCCCGCTCCTTCCAGAAAGAATTCTTTTAAGTGGTCCGTGGGTGAATTGGAAGTGAAAAAGTGGCCCCGGGTTGAATAGGGAATAACTGGTCTAGAGGCTTCAGCCAAACACATTATGGATTGTTTATCTTCTCCATAAAGGAAATTTACTCAAATCCCCTCCTTGTTATAGACTTTCTTCGAGTCAAAGGTCTTTTGGACCTGGTCTCATGGCCGTTACTATTAAAAAATTATTATTTTCTTTTTTCTTCTTATTATTTTCTATCTTATTTTTCTTTCTTTTTCTTTTTTTCTAATTATTATTTTTCTTTTTTCAAATACCTTCGGAATAGACATGCATAGATTTTTCGTGCACAATCTGATAAAATATATTCTAAAAATCCTTTTCATCTTCAGCATTCATATCAATATTTTTTTAAAAACAAAACCATATGAATATTTTTGAGCAAGTATTTGCACTGAACCTAAACAACTGCAAATATATTTGGAGATTTTTCAATTTAAGATTTTTCAACTAACTTTGACATCATACTGAAAGAAACAAATTCTTTAACGAAATACTATTAAGAACTTGATTTGTATACAGTCAGTTGCACTGGATAATTAAATTCATATTAGCATAATTATTCTAACAATAAATGCTCGGGACAGGGTGAATTTTAATGGATTAGAGTGAGGTGGATTAGAGTGAGTGAATGGATTAGAGAATGGTACTTGAATTTACGCAACACCAGACGAGAATCATTCAAAGATTTTGACAGCCAAGACCGCAGTTTTCAAATGAATTACATTCCCCAAGCCACGAGTAGAATGACCATCAGAGATAATTTCCATACGAAATTGCAGACCTGAACATTAAAAGTATGTAATATATAATAATGAGATTTGATTTTAGTCTGGTTTCGCGTCGAACCACAGCAATTTTTTGTTGACAACTGTAATGTTAATGGGGGAAATTATCACTTTCGTAGAACGTAGAGAAGGATTTGTTGTGCGCGTGCCTTAATTCAGAAAATTTGTACTATCAAAAATGCATCTCAGAGGAAAGGTTTCCTTTGACCGGACATTCAGTGGTCAAAAGCAAGGAAAAAAGAAAAAAAAAAGGGAAAAGCTCTGTTGAATCATGCGGTCTGTGAACTGTGATAATAATAGGTGCATCCACGGAAATTGAAGAGCAAAGGTTGCGTCCGCCTTACAAATTACCTTACAGAGCAAAGGTTGCGTCCGCGTTTAGTGTGCGGACACAGACACGAGAAGTCTCAGAATTAGAGGTTGGACGCATCAATTGATATACGTGTAATGTTAAATCATACAGTGGAGGTCGCAAACAGAATCTGACTCAGGGCCTTTATTCCAATGGAGGAAGAGGGGGCGGGGAAGAGGGAGGATTGCAAGCAATAATCACACGCAGGTAATTTGTACCCAGGTTCTTTTTCTGAGGAGGATAGATCCGAGTCTTTCCTTCTCTCAAAGTTGGCAAATTACAGTTATAGCTAAAGAAATTAGCAGTCTTTTTTTCCTCGTTTTTTGCGGGCGCTCGCGATCAGAAAAACATAATTGGAGGGTTAAAAAAAACCCCACTTTTTAAAATAACTGCTATAACTGCAATTTTTTTTAATTGTTTTGGTTATGTCAATATATACAATTAATTTATACTGCATAAAACAAACAACTTTTAATAATAACTTGTGCATGAAATTTTCACTTGCTAGTTTCTTTTTGTAAAATTATTAAAAATATAGATAATATTTTGATTTGCTTCTTAGTAGGTAGTATTGGCCTTCTACTAGGTGCCTATAATAAAATGGTCAACACTTCAGGACTTTGCAATGGCGAATACTTATATGCTAGCGCCCGCCATAGGGGAAAAAAAATGCTTTGTTGCTGGAGAATTGCACAAAAAATTCAGACCAACCGATCTTTTTCAAAAAAATATTCTATTTTATTTATTAATTTTTTATAATTTTATTGAAAAAGTTATAATTTCGAAATACTAGAAGTATTTCATTTTAAAACTAAATACCTTACTTGTTTGTCTAGAAAGAACATCGAACGTTGTTGTAGTTTAGCGTTTCTTGCAACTTTCTTGGAGATTCCCTCCACGATTTTGATCCTCATGAGGAGGTGTGGAAACTTCTGAATGTTGACACCCGAAATAAATGGTTAGTGAGTGCAGAGGACTTTCAGGAACCTCCGATGCCTCTACTCATACTACCGCACAAAGTGCTTTCCGGTTACGGGTCTCACATTATTAACCTTGAACAAATGAGGTTTACACAGCGGCTGCCAACGGTATTTGCCGTGCGAGAACACATACTTTTATTTATAGCGCCCCCATAATTCATCGACGTAACTTAATACTTGAGGACCGGCCATAACTCAATTAAGAAGAAGCCTATTAAAATGAAGTACCCTCTCCGTATGAATTTTGTTTAAGGTGCCCCTCTGCATTGCTGAATCTGGTTACATTCAACAGCCTCTAGATCCAAAACGCTTAACTACTGAAGCTATAACGTCATCACTAGCGCTTCGCGTATGACATCATCACAGTTTTACTTTCACAAAGTAACTCTATTTTAAATTTGTGGTGAATTTTCTCACGCATAAAACTTTTTAATGATTTAAGATAAAAAAATTAATTTTACGACAAATGACAAATTTTGAAAATCGCTAACTGTATATATGATACAGAAGGACCCATTTTCTTACCATTTCATCATCATATCATATAATTACTATGAAATGCAGAATACATATGATGCATGTAAATTAACTTAAATAGGTCATTTTAAGTTAAAGATAAAAATTGAAATATCTTTCTAAAACAAAATAGTTCATAATGACCTATTTCTGCATCATATCATATATCATAATTAGTGATGGTTAAAAATTGCCATTTGTCGTAAAATTTATTTTTTTGTGTCATAAATTATTAAAATGTTTCATGAGTAAATTCACCACAAATTTTAAATAGTTTTAGTTTAAAAAATTGAAACTGTGACAGCGCTATTACTGTAGGCCTGCTGCTGACGTAAAAGCTTCTGTTCTCAGGCTTGCTAAATCTAGGAGGTGTTGCACTACGGATGCACTTCATCTACTTATACACCAACCGAGAATTTGCCTCTTATAAAACTTACTTTTCTCACACTTTTTATGAAGACTTACACTTTTTATAAATGGAATTTCGCTATGATCTGTGATAAAAATTACTGTTTAAAAAGAGTGGGTTATTAATCCGAAGCAGTTGGAAGCTCTGGTGTATTTTGAAAACACACTTAGTGCAACTGTTTTCCTTTCTCTTATTTTTTTCATTATTCTCACTATTTTTTATTCATGTTTTGTTTGCTATCTTTACACTTGATATTTGAATTCGGCATGTCAAAAAACATACACTGTGAACATTAATGTTCAACGAAAAGAGTAAAAGTACAAGCTGCAGAGAAATGACCACTCTAATGTTAAAGAGGAATTTAGAGTTGTCAACTTTTACGAAATATAACTAATCACTTTTTGTATACAGAAGTTTTTGGCATAGAATATTTCAAAATATCTCAGCTTAATGCGTGAGCTGGTTATTAATTTCGGGAAAAAACGGGTTCAAAAAGCTTAATTTGTTCAAAAAGTGCGTAATTGTATTCATTAAAGACTGGAAACCCTGGAAATTTTGAACTTTAAGGCTCCTTTTTTAAGAAATGCTGCAACTTTTGAGCAGTTTTTTAACGAATCCAACGACGCTGAGGCTAGAAAAATTTTGAATGGTTCGTCCAATACCACTACCACCACCTCCTACATACATGAAGCTTCGACGTCGGCACTAAATCTACTATAACAGTCACAATTTTATTTTCACAAAATAAAACTATTTAAAATCTCTTGTGAATGATACTATTATCAAAAAATATTTTGAGTTAAAGATAAAAATTAAAATACCTACCTGATACAAAATAATTCATTATGACCTATTTCTATATCATATTATATAATTAGTGATGGTTAAAAGTTCCATTTGCCGATATATTAAATTCTCTATCTTAAATCACTAAAATGTTTAAGCGTGAGTAAATTCACCACAAATTTTGGTAGCTTTACTGTGCGAAAGTAAAACTTTCTGAAAATACAGTAGCAAATAAAGCAGCGAAAATAAAACAGCATCCAACCTTCGGTTGCTGGGGTTCAGCATCTAGGACAGTGTTTCGCAACTTGTGTGCTGCAAGAGATTGTCTAACGTGCCGCGAGAGTTTTTGAAAAACTATTAAAACTGCGTGGTGTCGTATCAGTAATATGACATTTTCTATTTATCATGTGGCTGTCTTGTTCACTTTCACCGAGTTTCACTATGAAGTGCGAAACTTTTATTTCATAGCAGGGAAAACCGTTCAGCTGTTTGCAACAAGACCCATCCCTCTCTTTTTTTTTAATATAAATAATTTTTATGTAGTTATATTTATCAATTTTTTGTATCATACAACATGTACAGTTTTTACATTAAGGTGTGCCGCAAATAATTCATGATATTTCAGTGTGCCGTCAATCAAAAAAGGTTGAGAAACACTGATCTAGGAGGTGTTTACAAGACAGTTTAAACGAACGACTGGACTGTGAGAGTAATATAAAGGGATGGGTAAAATCTCAAACACAGTTTTTTTTTTTTAAAAGTTTATCTTAAAATGACCGAAGTCATGGCGATTTTGACGAGCGAATTTTGTGCTTCCTGAAAGATTCAAGAGACATATAGGTTTATTGTTTATAAACGTATCTGTAATACAGTTTTTCTGACGAAGTCCTATGATTTTTTCCCAGTGCCTCATATCTGTGGTTTGTGTTTAGAACTGAATATAATAACCCTATGATCAGCCTATTTTTAATTAAGGACGAATTAACTAAAGTGCATCTGCAGATTTAGCGCAATCTTCGCTCACCCAGTTGGCAGCTATGCTATGAATCAGGATGTTACTCTAAAACAATGTAAATTTTTTGGGAGGGTCTAATTTATAAAAAAAAACCGCCCATTTCCCTTAAACAAAGTGTAGAACGAAGCAAAATTTTACCCTTGAGCTGCGTCTTTTCTTTTTCTTTTTTTCTGGGGGGGGGGGACTGAACACTGAAGCTCTCTAGCCCCTTGCTTGGATCCGCCACTGCCCCTAGGTTCATCCTTGGCTCCCTTATACATCATCAAAATGGATAATTTTACTCTGAAATACTTTAAAACGATCACGCGAGATAATTAACAAGAAAAATAAATTATGCTGAGCAGTTTTTATTGTTTTTAAAACACTTTCCGACACGCATGATTTTATCATGCGTATCGGAACTTTGTAGGACTTTTTGTTAGCTCTTTAGCTCTCATCTCAGCAAAGTTTCCATGGTAATCACTGCCGCAGCCTATTTGCAATAATGGGATTAAACCAAAAAAAAAAGGGGGGGGCGCGCACTAAAGTATTTATTTGAAATTCTAGAACCTACGACTATTCTTTCGTTTACCCCTTAAAAAGAGTTACAAATGTTACGTACAGATTTCGTACCCACTTTCATGGTATCTGGCATGACATATTTCCCCTCGCAGAGTTTAGAAAGAAAACTGGAGAAAGAGAAATGCGGTGACAGTACTGTGTATAAGAGACTTGTGTCCATCCTAGAAATAGAGTACGAAAATGAAATTTTCTAACAAAACTGGTAAAATGTATACACAGAAACTTACCATCATCTTAAAAGTCATAGGTTTGGCGAGCTTTATTGAGCATAAATTCAGCATCAAATCATGCACATCGATGTACAAGGAAGTATATGTATACCTCAATAAAACAATAATACTCTAGAGCATGAAGGTTCGCAGCTCGCAATAGTTTAGAGTATCATCGGAAAAGGAGTCATTCCCTATTCCGTCCCTCTCTTGCAGATGTCGAGCGAGAAGACATTCACAGCCCCACAGATTTAACGAGCACGTTCGCCCTATGTACACGGTCGTCTTTGATCAGCTAGTATTTAAACCCAACCCAGAGTTCGAGATACTGATTAGTCTACCACTGTCCAAATGATAAAATTACAAAACTGAAGAAATATCGTTTAAGTTTTCAGTAATGCTGCATTACATAGTCGATAAAATGTGAATTGATTCTTGCAACCCCCCCCCCCGCCTCGTTACACATAGGGCAGGACCGGCCCTGTTTTCTGCCTCTTAACAGTGGAGTTAATATCTCAATTCAGCGTGCAGTTGCTAATTTGTTCGACTTTTACTGTAGAGCAATGAAATTGATATAGAAGGCTCAGAACATCAAATGAGCCATTAAAAAGAAAATGGTTAGCATTTGAAACCTGTAAGTTAAGTAAAAAATAAATACGCAGGTAGCTTCTAAAAAAGTTGAAATTTAAATAGAAAGATTGAAAATATTAAACACAGACATTTATCTAAACAACTTTTTTCTGTGACTGTTACAACTAGCAGAGCTGCCAAGTCTCCGACTTTTTCCGGGAGATTTCCCACCACAATTTTTAGACAGTTTTATTTTACATTAAATATTTGGAATGATTTTAAACATAAATTTGTAAGTAAAAATTAGTGGTGGGAAATCTCCCGAAAAAGCCGGAGACTTGGCAGCTCTGCCGGTAACTAGGGATGAATGCGAGATGAGACAAAGGCAGTTTCGTCTCGCATAACAACTGCAAAGCAAGTCTCGCCGCACAAAACTCATATGAGGTAATAGAAAATAGGACAGTCTCATCTCATTTCAGCTCATCTCGTCTGACATCCACCCCTAGTTAGAACTCAAACTATCACCTACTGTCCGTTTTTGTCAACGAAAACCATCCGATTATTTACGCATATGCGTCAAGTAGATTTGATTTTATGAAAATAAGCTGTGAGTGAGAGGAGGCTCAGCTAGGTCTTTTTCGTTCCTTTTCATTATGCTACTTGAAAAAGAATTGAAATTTGCGAAACTTCTCAGCCGATATTTTTTCTTAAAACCGAAAAGACGAAATAAAAAGCTTGAAATCTCAATTATATAGATTTAGCAAAAGACAAAGAGCTCAGATTCGGCTTTTTCCTGATAAACTTCTTGGCAATTGTGTAGTATTCACAATTCTACTAACCTGTGAGCTCGGGGAAAAAGCATTAAAAATGTTAAGCATAATTTAAACGAAATTGAAGTAAATTTGTATTTTTGGAGATGCTTCCTGCAATAAACCATACCAGAAAAATCTATTTCATTTTACAAACTAGTTTCAAAATTGTTAATTATTTCGTTGCGAAAGCTGTTATGATCTGGTTCGCAATAATTTATCTCTCCGCTAGAAAAATTCGAATTTCTGTTGTAAGAATAAAAATTTAGACCTCTGGAAAGGACTATCTTTCCCAACACTTCCTAGATATAGAGAGCCTAACAACTCCTACGCCATCAAGCCTTCGCATCATCACAGTTTTAATTTCCCAAAGTAAAACTATTTAAAATTTCTGGTGAATGCTACAAATATTAGAAAATATCTTAAATTAAACATTAAAATTAAAATACCTTTCTCATACAAAATTATTCATTATGATCTATTTCCTTATCATGCTATCTAATGAGTCATTTTTAAAAACTGCCATTTGTCGTAAAATTTTATTTTTTATCTAAAATTATTAAAATATTGCTATTCATGGGTAAACTCACCAGAAATTTTTAATACTTTCATTTTGTGAAAATAAAACTTTTAAATGTAGTCCTAATGATGACGTCAGAGCTTGGTGACGTAAGAACTGTAAGGCTTTCCCCATTTTTGAGAAGTGTATAAACCAGGGATGGGCAAACTACGGCCCGCGGGGCAAATCCGGCCCGCCGAAAGGTTTTATCCGGCCCGCGGACAGAATTTTAATTTGCCGGTCCGACGGAAATTAAAAGAAATATATATTTATATATTATATATCCATATTAAGAATTATGAAGATGACTTGAAAAAACTGCATTTTGAGTTCGAACGCAGATTTCAAGTTTTCAGTGCCAATCAAACAGAATTGGATATTTTTACTACGCCTTTCAACGTAAATTGCAGCGTAATTGCATTGTGAAGCAGGGAGGTCAGATTTGCAGCTGGAATTAATTGAGTTGCAATCTAACAGTCATCTCAAGCAGTTGTTTCTAAATATGCCAAAGCTAGAGTTTTACAAATCATTATCGAAAGTAAGTTTCCCGCCCAGGTTTGCTTCATCTTATATATGTGAACAAGTGTTTTCAACTATGAACCTTAGAAAGAATTCTTTCGGGAGTAGACTGACAGATGAGCATTTAGCCTCGTTCCTTAGACTCAGTACATCTGACTTCGAACCTCAATATAAGGAACTTTTAAAAATGAAATCGCAATTTCATTCATCTCATTAACATATTTAAATTTTAATACTTGTATATTGTTTTTAAAATTTTAGAAAAATTTATTTTGGCCCGCCATTTTTTTTTTTTTCGATTTTTGGCCCGCGACCGAAAAAATTTACCCATCCCCGGTGTAAACGTTAGAAACCACCGTTTAGCGGTCTGTAGTTTTTGTCGGTTTTCTCCCGATGTAACCTGAATAGGCGTTAAAACCTTAGAAAGTCCTTCAACCAAGGCACCTCCCATCCTAATCAAATATCCCTCGTGGAGGTATGCCTAAATACACACAATACAATACAATCGTAGAAATCAGTTGCCAACTGTTCCGGAACATCACTAACCACTTTTTTCAAACAGTATTTTTATCTTAAATTTTCAAACAGTATTTTTATCTCAAAGTATTGCATACTTTCGATGCTAAGCGGATGGGCTGTTTCCCATTTCAAAAAAAAAAAAAAAATGTTTACAAAAAGTTACTGTTTATAAAATTGGTTAATTATATTCCGGAGCAGTTGGCATCTCTGCTAGAAACCTACATAATTATGACAATACTAGTGAATGCACAAAATTTTTATCTCTTTATATATAATAGATAAATAAATAGATTATCATCTCCCAGAATACTAAAGTTATGCCATAATCTGAACAATAAAAATAATTAAATAAACAAAATTGCCCTCGTGATCATTACGGCTGTTTTCTGAGCTCCTAACTTTCTAATCATTATGATGAGATGGACCTAACTTTTCACTTTTCAGTAACGATTTTAAAAATTCCTTACATGTCAATCGAGTAATACTCTGTGACGTAAAAATTACATCATAGGCGAAAGCATCCTTTGACTCTCCATCAGATGCCGGTGAATATTATGTCGAAATAAAATCGAATTTTTTTTCATCCAGTCTAAGCAACTCAACTTGCAGTGTTTCGTAAGAAAGGTACGAGTAGTCAAGCAGGAATTCCATCTTTTGATGAGGATCTCTATTTTAGAAGATTAACAGGCTGTCCCGAGGAGCGAAGTTTAGACCAGGCAAATAAATCAGCATAATACGCAGGTTTAAATATGCTTTTTAAAAATTTTTGTAATAAAGAAAATGATAAAGATTCCATTAAAATATACGCATTTTAACTTATGGTGTTATGGCAAGTCTACACGAAGGGTACGGTGGGGCGGGGTACCTTGGTCGGAGGACTTTTTAGGGGTTCTAACGCGCATTCACATTATATCTAGGGAAAACCTACCCAAACTCTAGACAAGCCCAGCCGTAGGAGTGAACGGGAGGACCTTCACACTTCAGCCGTTTAACACATGTTCAATGTCTTATCCACTCCGTCATAATGGGACGCATTTTAATCTTTAATTGCCATTGCGCGGTCTCTCATATACTGTACGATTTTCACCCATGGTCATTTATGCCATTTTTGCTTCCTTTACTGTAAAGGAAACACTGTAATTGCGAAAAATTTCGATTTTCAGATTTTGGCGAAAATCTATTTTGACGAGTTTCCGTGTGACGTCTGTACATATCCATGCATGAACGATCCAATCTGACCAAACATGAATTCATTTTGGCTAAAACTCTTAAATATATGTTTAATGCAACTCCAAGCCGCCATTCTTGTGGATAAAGATGTCTGCATTCATCTAACACAGGTGGTGATGTACCCACATTTTAGTTTCTATTTTGTGAAGAGCAAAATGAGCGTTAATTTTAAGCTAATTTTGGATGGTGACAAAATTTCTCTGTGCTCAAAAATTGAGGCCAGCGTCTGCCTGTATATTTAGGGTCTCTAATTTTGACTTGTTTCTGTATAACATCTGTACGGTACGTATCACAAAAACGATAGGTCGTAGAATGTTGGAATTTTGTATTTAACATTGTTGTAACATCTAGTTGCGCAATTGACTGACGATTTTGACTGCAGTAGACGGGATAGTGTATTTACGGGACGGCCACCTAAGAGTTTCAGTGTTCTTCATCTATTTCAAAGAGTTTTTACCCCATCCTAATATTTCAACTAACGTTGTTAAATAAATAATTGCATAAACATTTGTCGTTAAAACCAATATTTTAACAATTGTCTATAAATCTTATCTCACTTTCAAACGAAGTAAATTTGAATGACGTGTATAAAAAATGTTGTATTATTCAGTAAACGTACAAGACTGAAGTCATGTGGTGCACACATTAAATTTTTCTTTATTAAAAAAAAAAAAGAAAGCTATCATGAATAAAGGTGAAAATTGCCTCAAATCGATTTAACAGCATTTACGAGACAAAAAAAGAATGCAATTTGGAAGAAGCTTGATGAAATATAAAACACTGGAATTAGTTTTACCTAACTTTTAAGGTTAATGTATAGGTTTTTTGAAAATATTGTCTAGTCTTATTTTTTTATTCAGCCTTTTAATACAAATTGCACGAATGACAAATATCAAATGTATTCTCCAACCCCTCCTGCAGCATTTTTTATTCTCTATTTCGGGATATTCTGATGTGTTACTTGTTTCTCCAGAGATGAGGAACGGGCCTGACTGTAATATTCCCGAAGCAAAAGGCGCTTTTTTTTTTTGAGGGGGGGGGGGAAATTTTGTGCCCGAATCCCGAATATAGCTAGTGTACCGGGTTCATATGGACGTGTTTTAGTCTAAACTCGTTAGTCCCCCTTTACTTTCATACAATGCCAGGGCACGAGCCCCAAGTGCTCGTGCAACAGTTAGATCCAATCCAAAGTCAGTGCTCTAACGATTGAAGTAAGCTAAAATAAATGGAGGATTACCCCTGAAATTGCACGAATGAGTCAAGATCTAAGAGTTGAAAACCCCTAAATGCCCATTAAAATAACTAATCCTAACGCTATTAAGGGCTTCGTAAACGAGCAGTGTGGCTCTTATGCAAATAAAAAATGTTTATAAAGTGCGGTGAACTAAGCCATCTCAGTTTCCAAAGATAGTATTTACTCAAATTCTTGTAGTTAAAGAAACTTAATAATATTAGTGAAAAACATTTTTTAAAATAGTACTGGTTCTATGAAACAAATCTTCAAAAGTTGATTTGCGTGTGCATATTTTGCAAATGCTGACGCGAGGTTTCGGCGAAAACCAGATTATTTTTTATAAACGTAATTATCGAGTACCAAGACTCACAGCAAGTACCGAAATTACTAGTTCGATTAATTGAAAGTACCGAAAGCTGAAATCAGTCACTTGGGCTCCCTCTGTAATTTTAGGGTATTTTGTTCCAGATCCAATTTCTCAAATTGGGTAGTTTTGCTTTACCTATTTCAATCCTGTAGCATTTTTTAAAGTAACAATAGATTGCGACATTAAAAAATAATTTAAGATTAAAATTATTTTTGTTCAGAATATATACTGTTTTCTTCATCGTGCTTTTTATAAATAAAAACAGATTGAGCCCCCAGACCCGGACTGGCTCCTTTGGGGGCCCTCGGCTGGAGATTGAAAAGGGGCCCCGTTCTAAGGAATTTAGAAAGAATAGAATATTGGAAAATGCAATATTTGAAAATTAGGCTTACGTGCCTAAAAACCATATTTAACTATTTTAAGTATTCTGGGGGCCCTGACTTTTCGAGGGCCCCCTCGACCCGCGGGATTTCTGGGTCCTCCGCTGCGCCACTGCGCAAAAATGTAAGATTACTGGTAAATAAATAATCAAATTACTCGGATATGTATATCAAATTACTCTAATTATAAAGTAGTGTATTCTTTTTTGTGGGCCTCTCCGGTGTTACTTTGCGTCGGGGGCCCACGGCAATTGCCGACCATCCTACCTGGCCAGTCTGGGCCTGTCTCCCCTCTCTTTACAAACCAGGGTTTATTTTTCTTAAAAAGAAAAATAATCAGTTCTTGCGGGTCTAGAATATCTAACATTCATCATTTGGGGCTCTTAAGACTTGGCCACCCTTGCTCTATTATGTAGTTCGAAGAAGCAGGAAGATGTGTTTTGCCTGTAATTTTAACATTGTAAAATCAGGATCCGAATGCCATCATTGGAGAAGTGAAACTTTTAAAGGACATAGAAGAATATATATATTGCCTTTCCTACCGTGCAATCGCTCAATGATACACAACACAACACGGAAGTAGTATTGCGTTCGCTTACGCATAATGAGTAATCGCCTCTACTATGTTTTACTCTTGTTTATATTGTGGTTTATATAAACAGTGAGTAGTGAGTGAGTCATGGTCACTGAGTAGCAGAAATAAGAAAGGCGAAGGGAATACTAGTTTCTGATTAATTGGCGAAAACGCAGACGGATTCCCTTTTTATTTTTACTTACTATTTTTTACGCAACTTCTGAAGCTTCGTAATTGGGACATTGCAGGAGGCAATGACTCGCCGGTGCGTACGTGTTAAGGATAGGAAATTCTAAAGACGGCAGATGTTTAGAAATGGTATATATATATATATATATTTATTATTTGTCAGTTGTGTCGCGTTTGATACTCAATACTGGAAGCCTTTTAGAGGTAGGATTAACTCACAATCTCGAATAAAAGCAAGGCTTCAATGAGCTTAAAAACAATACACAGAGTCTGTTTGCTTCATTGCACAAAAGAGTACATTCGGAATTATCTCTTTTGAATATTGTATAATAACTGCCTTTTCCTTATTTTTTTTTAAATTAATTAATATATTTTATTTTACGATTTTCTTAAAAGATGCGATGTCTTGAAAGTTTACGACAATAAATGAAAGCTTGAAAAATTATGCTATCTGAATGACAATAGTAAGAAATCACAAGCAGCGGTGGAGGTGGCCATTTCGTATATCACCGAGAAAATCACCAGAACCTTTAACGACGCTTATACTAGCCAAGAGTACGAAGAATTCTGAAAACATGCGACAGTTATGGGGACTATGTAAGTAGACTAATTTAGTAACGTTTGATGGGGTCTCGTGATTCGGGTAATTTTTTTTCCGCTGTTCATCAATCTAGTTTACACAGAGACGTTGAATCACTTCCACAAGTTGAAATGCGAACTAAAGTTTATACAACGCCGCAGCTGGCAACATTTACGGAATACAATCAAAAACTTCTAGCGAACCGCATTTTGTACTCACGGCTTCACAGCAGTGCTCCGGTTGAACGTTCACGCAAGCCATTTTGCTATATTTTAAGCCTAAAATTATTGTTCATAGAAAGTGGTTAGTTATATTCCGCAAAGGTTGCAGCTGTGCATTGCTTGATGACAGGAGAAATCCACCACCAGCACCCACTTCTCTTTGTAACACACGTTTGTTTGCCAGGAAAGGACAGCCACAGCAGCCGAATGTGGAGTTTAGAGCTGCATACGTAACGTGACCATTTATTTTTTCCTTCAAAACGGGACATCTACTACTTTTTTGGCAATAGTGTATTTATTTTCTTCCTCAAAACGGGACATCTACTGTTTTTAAGGTAAAAGTGTAGGATGACTAAATTTACAGGTCTGGGTATCTTTAAGTTGATAAGAAAACGCGCCAGAAAGCTTGTGTTAATGTTAATATCAAAATAAAATAAAAAACTTTGATAAAACACACATATACTATAAAAATTAGTGCAAGACGTACGTTTCGGGTGGTACAAGGGGTAGGCCCTTCTCAAGGGCGGATCCAGAAACTTTTTTCGGAGGGGGCGCAAATCCCGAATACTCATTTTATCTAGTGTAAAGCCCACTTAATATTGGTGAAAGCCCCATTTATCTAGTGTAAATATATTTTTCTCGGAGGGGGCGCGCGCCCCCTGCGCCCTCCCCCTGGATCCGCCTTTGGCCCTTCTTCGACTTCAAAAACACCATCCGACACAAGGCAGGAAGGTAGGAAAGTGAGAAATGTAAACAAAAGGACACACAGAAAAAAGGAAGTTGTCATTCGGAAGGAAAAAATTATTAGAAAACCAGAGTGAAACGGGAAAATTAAGTGGAGATTAGGGGAGGGGGAAGAATAAGCAAAAGAGGAACATGATTTAAAAAAAAAGAAATAAAAATTAAATAAATTGAAATAGTTGGCAAAAAAAAAGAACATTAAAAGAACAAACACAAAAACAATACATCCCCTGACGTTTTCTTTGCGTCTCGGTAGGGAAGGGAGGGAGGCCAGGTTTTCTTTTTACAGACACTGCCGTTTTATGATTTTAGATTTTTAGCAGCGTTTATTGAAATCGTTACCGTGGGTTGCAAAACGGGACATTGCAGGGGACATTTTCTAAAAACGGGACATAACGGTGTCCCGAAGCTGTGCTTGGGGACAACGGGACAAGCCACCTAAAAACGGGACGTATGGTCACCTTATGCATCACCTTATGGATCCTTCCTGGAGTTTTCCGACACAGTTTGAGACTCAATAGAAGTCTCAATTCTCTTATTGGCACACCTCGGAAACCACAGGAGCAAGCATAATACTTTGGCCGGCAAACATTTAAGGGGAAAGAGAAAGGCTTGAATTTCCTTCTCTGTGAAAACAATATCATTCCGGTTATCCCTCCGCCTTCCTCCAATTTAAAACTTAAATAGTAAATCTTGGATCAAAATACGAGGATAGGTATGATTAACAGTAAAAATGTGGTCTAAAATCATCCGACACCAGATAATACTTTCGGTGGCAGAGGTTTTTACGATCTGTGCAAGTAAAAAAACAATCTTTTGGCAGCAAAATAATTCTTATTACAGAAAACTACACTCAATATATTCAGAGTTGCCCACAGCCCGGAATATATTAACCACTATTTGTAAACAGTGATTTTTGGCTAAAATATCGCTGATTGGCAGTACGGAAAGGATACATCCCAGACAGCACATAAGCTTAAATCAAGCTTGACATTTCTTTGAATTTGACGCATTAATGCAAGCTTGACAGTTCAACTCATTCTAAGCTGGCAGCAAGCTTGCAGGAGTCAAGTTGAATTGTCAAGCTTAAATACAGCTTGATTTAAGCTTGGCAATTGCTACTCGTCTGATTTTTCCTTTTTAAAGGAGCGTTGATGGCGCCATCTGTGAAAGAGAATGGACATTAATTGTCTAGCGTCCTCAAATTTGCTGAAAGTTCGTAAAAGATGTGTGTTTGAGCGCCTCTGTCTGCAGCATCTGTCTTAAATCTTTTGAAGTGGCTCTCAAGTGGTTAGCAGCGGAGGGCCAGCTCTGCATTCTCGCTTCCCGGTCAGAACGGTACGAGACCGTGCACGAGATGCCTTGAGAGGCAAATGTGTGCTGTGGCGTTACGAGATATATACACGCTGCAGCAAAAATTGTTAAATCCAGATTAAAATAAAGAGTATTTTTAATATACAGTCCACTTTATTCATTCAAAGTTTTTAGAGTTGTGCCTGAGCTGATGTGTGTACATTTTGGTCCGTCTTCACGTGAGACGGTTCCGGTGCCTTATGGATATAAATGAAGTTCCTTTGTTTGTGTAACAAGTGACGAAGTAGGTGCTGAGCTTTTCTGGTCATTTACTCCCTTGAGATAATTTGTGTTATTATTCTTTAGAGTTAAGAGTTGTGTTTAGCCTTTAATTGAATTTATTTTTATCATTGTTTTGAGTTAGAAATTAGTTATTGAGTTTGTTATAAAAATGTTCAAAAACGCGAGAAAAGCTGATTTGCAGCTCGCTGCGATAGAGTTAGGAGAGGAAATAACAGAGAAAATGACAACGACAGAGCTTATTAATATTATAAAGGATACTGATAAATTCAAAAATGAACCAGAATTTGTATCAGGTCTCTTAGAGGGGATAATTGAGGACCGGAAAGCAGAATCACAGTTAGAATTACAATTAGAACAAACTAAATTAGAGAGAGCGAAAGCTGAGTTAGAACTGTCACGCTTGCAAACAATTCCAAAAACAGTTCCAAAAACTAGCGACGAATCAGAAAATAAAGTTGAGAGATATGATTCATTAGATTCGCTAATAAAAAGTATAAGAACTCTAACGATTAAAATCCCGAGTCGACCAGAAGGATGGGGTCTGTTTTTTACTTCTTTAGAAAGATCCTTTGTTACAAAGAGCGTACCCGATGTACTTAAGGCGGAGATACTTTTGAATTTACTAGGTGAGAGAGCTTCAAACATAATTTCTTACATAAGAGATAATGAGTTAAATGATTATGATAAAGTGAAAAAAATCGTATTAAGAGAGTTCGAACCAACCGCCCAGTCATGTTTGGAGCAATTCAGAAAAACTACTAGGCAGGCAAATGAAACCCATGTACAATTTGCATCTCGTTTGACAACTAGCTTTGATTATTACTTAAAATTAAGAGAGGTGTCTGATTTTGAGAAATTAAAGCAATTAATTGTATCAGACAAGTTGTTTCAAACATTAGACAAAGAAACAGCGTCTCATATCAGTGTTAGGCAGGCAGATACATGGTTTGATCCCATAACATTGGGAAAAGAAGCAGATCTATTTTTTGTGTCACGGGGAAAACTTTTAACGGAAGGTTTTAATCAAAAATCCTCTAATTCGAGAAATGTGTCTAGAGTATTTTTAGCTGAGAGTAAGAGTTCAAAGTGTTGCCTTTGTTATGAAAATCACCCCTTATATAAATGCAAAAATTATATGGCCTTGCCTGTTTCTGAGAGAGTAGAAATAGTTAAGAAAAATAATTATTGCTTTTGCTGTCTTGGAAAACATCTAATTAATAATTGCAAATCAAAATTTTCTTGTTCTTTGTGCAAAAGAGATGGAAAAAATAAAAGACATCACTACTCATTACATTTCCCGAAAAGCGGTGAGTTTTTGCGACAAGAGAGCGCGGCCAATAACCCCGATTTGGTTTCCCCCCCTATTACAAGAGGTACAAGAGAGAGTACTTTGAGTGCGGAGGCACCAACATTCCAGCCAGCATCCTTGGCTAGCGTCGAATCTAATATAAACACATCGGTGCTCTCCTCGCGAGTAATAAATACATCAAAAACAACGCTCCTTAGCACTGCAACTTGCTTAGTGAGAGATAACGTTGGTAATAATTTTAGAGTGCGTGCGATTTTGGATCAAGGGGCAATGAATAACTACATGACTTCAGATTGTGCTAACAGCCTTAATTTAAAAAGAGAAAAAACTAATTTAACAGTTTGTGGAATTGGCGATACCTGCACAACAATTAAATCTGTAGTTAAAGCGACGATTTCCAACACTGAGGGAAATTACGAGAAAGAATTAGATTTTTTGATAGTATCCAAGATTACTGATTTCATGCCGTCAAAAACGTTTGAGATAAATATACCCGAGTTAAAATATGTAAACCTGGCAGATGAACACTTTAACAAACCAAGTCGCATACATTTACTTTTGAGCGCAGAAATCTTCTACGAATTGTTGCGACCTGGTCAAATTTGTCCGACTAACAGTAATTTAATCTTTCAAAATACTGTTTTTGGTTTTGTGGCAAGTGGAAGCGTTCCCACTGAAACGCCGGATAGGGTCCATTGCGGCTTTATTCAAGATAATATTGCCCTAACCAAAACCATAGAGAAATTTTGGGAAATAGAGAACGTGCAGATTGAGATACCTAAAAACAAAGAAACAATAATTTGCGAAAATCATTTTGAGAAAAACATTAGACGAGATAGTACAGGTAGATACATAGTAAAAATGCCGCTAAAAGAGGATCCAAATTGTTTAGGGAAATCTAAAAATATAGCCCTCAAGAAATTAAATTCGTTGTGGAGTCGCCTTGTAAAAGAGCCTGATTATTTATCATTATACAAAGAATTTTTGCGGGAATATGAAACATTAGGGCACATGAAAGAGATTTCGGAATGTGAGGAAGAAGTAGGAACATATTATATACCGCATCTAGGAGTCTATCGCCCAGATAAAAGTACTACAAAACTTCGTGTAGTATTTAACGCTTCCTCGCAGACAACATCAGGGAATTCGCTTAACTCTTTACAGTACAATGGTGGGGTTGTTCAGGATGACCTATTTAAGATAATGATTAGATTTCGTAAGCATATTTATGCATTTGTAGCTGATATAAAGCAGATGTATAGGATGATTTTAATTGACCCGAGTCAAACTAAACTTCAGAGAATACTTTGGAGGGAGGGAGTGAATGAACCAGTTAAGACTTACGAGCTCAACACTGTTACCTACGGTACAGTGAGTGCACCTTACCTCGCTACAAGAGTTCTTCAACAATTAGCCAGAGATGAACAACAAAACTTTCCCTTAGCCTCTCCAGTCATAGAGAGAGACTTCTATATTGATGATGTCCTCAGTGGCGCAGACACCCTGAGTGACACTAAAGCATTACAATCAGAGTTAATAAAAGCTCTCAACAGTGGAGGTTTCACATTACACAAGTGGTGTAGTAGCTCTCCAGAGCTAAAAACAGACTGTGACAGTAGTTACAGTTTTCAAGATGAAACAAAGGCCTTAGGAGTTTCATGGAAGCCCATCACCGACCAGTTTACCTTTCAAATACAGATAGAGAACTCGGTTCCGCCAACAAAGAGATCTGTGCTTTCAACAATTGCCAGAATTTTCGATCCCCTAGGACTATTGGGTCCTGTAATAACAGCAGCCAAAATATTCTTACAGAGGCTGTGGTGTTTGAAATTGGACTGGAGCGATCCGCTTCCTGAAACGGAGGCAAAACAGTGGGAAAACTTCATTCAGTCCTTGCCATTACTAAATAGTGTAAGTGTTAATCGATGCATTATAATGCAAAAATCAGTGCATATTCAACTTCACGGTTTCGCGGATGCGTCCGAGAATGCGTACGGATGTGTTATTTACTGCAGATCCACGTCAGATCGAGGAGATTCCGAGGTGAATTTGGTCTGCAGCAAATCACGAGTATCACCTCTTAAGCGAATAACAGTGCCCAGACTCGAACTTTCCGCTGCCGTCCTTCTCGCAAAACTGATGACTAAAGTGACGAGTTCCTTACAACTTAAGACAGTAGATATCTTTCTCTGGACTGACTCAATGATTGTCCTTTCCTGGATACAGAAAGAGCCATATCTTCTAAAAACATTTGTCGCAAATCGTATAGCGGTAATACAGGAGTTAACAAGCGTTCAACAATGGCGTCATGTATCTTCCGGAAACAATCCCGCAGATCTCATTTCAAGAGGGATGAATCCAGAGACACTAGTGAAAAATGATCTGTGGTTCGAGGGACCAACGTTTCTGAGTCAGGGAGAATATCCCAATCCTGAAATTCCAATCTCAGTATGTGGTGACTCTGTTGAACTGAAAAAAACGGGCAATTGTGAAAGCGACAATCCTCATATTACCCTTACAAATTTTAATCATAATTCTATTATTAATGATATCCTTGCATTGAGTAATAATTATTTAACCATCATTCGTATTTTATGTTATATATTTAGATTTATACATAATGCTAAAGCTAAAGATAAGATCTCAGGTCACCTTACTCCCAAGGAGGTGAAAAGAGCGGAAATGTATCTAATTACAGAAGCACAAAAAGGTGAGTTTTCAGAAGAAATAAAAAACCTGAAGAGAGGTGCTGCTATTCCTAATAATAGCAAGGTAAAATCGTTAAATTGTTTCTTAGATGAAAATGAAATATTATGTGTCGGAGGTCGATTAAAGCATTCCGACCTCAGTTCATCTCAAAAACATCCAATGATCCTTTCGGACAAACATCCTCTTACAACAATTATTGTAAGATATTACCATTTGAAATATTTTCATGTAGGTCCTAATGCCTTATTATATCATGTTAGACGTAAGTTTTGGGTCATAAATGGTAGAAATGTTTGTAGAAAAATTGTATTTCAGTGTATCACATGTTTCAAAAATAAACCTGTGTTAGAGAAACAAATTATGGGGGATTTGCCCAGAGAAAGAGTTGTTCAGTCTTTCCCATTTTGCAATGTCGGTACCGATTATTGCGGGCCGTTCTATATTAAATTCAAAAATCAGAGAAAGGGGAAACTGAACAAAGTGTATGTATGCATTTTTGTTTGTTTATGCACCAAAGCAATTCATCTTGATTTTGTAACAGATCTTACTTCTGATGCATTTATTTCATGCTTGAAGCGCTTTTTCAGTCGAAGAGGAAAGTGCTCAAAATTATTTAGTGACAATGCTACTAATTTTGTAGGTGCGAGCATGGAACTCAAAAAGTTACATAATATGGTGAGGCATCCAGACGAAACTTTGGCAAATTTTCTTTCTAGTGAAAGCATAGACTGGCAGTTCATACCTCCAAAATCACCAAACTTTGGCGGTCTTTGGGAGGCCGGAGTTAAGAGTTTTAAATTCCACTTAAAACGAGTTATCGGTAATGCACATTTAACTTTAGAGGAATTTCTCACGATCATTTTAGAAATTGAAAGTGTTTTAAATTCGAGACCTCTTACCCCTTTATCATCAGATTTTGATAATTTTGAAACATTATCACCAGGCCATTTTCTCATTGGGAGGCCATTAAACTCAATTATTGAGCCACAATTGGCTGATTTGTCGGATAACAGACTTTCTAAATGGCAGAAAATTACAAAATACAGCCAACAAATTTGGAGGTTATGGAAAAGAGATTATTTAAATAACCTACAGCAACGCCATAAGTGGCGATTTGCAAAAAATAATGTAAAAACGGGTTCGTTAGTGTTGATTAAAGATGAGAATATGCCCAACACAAAATGGTTAACAGGAAGAATTGCAGAAATATTTTTTGGAAAGGATAAACACGTTCGAGTAGTAAATGTTAAGTTACCCAATGGTAAACTATTTAAAAGGAACGTCAGAGACATATGCATTCTTCCTATGGAAAGTGATTAAATTTTTCGATTGTAGAACTGGGTGTATAAATTTGCTTTGTATACTTTTTTTTGTACTTGCTGTTATGTACTATATATATACATATTTTTTTAATTTGTGAATGTAGATTACATGTTTTTAAATATTGTTGAAATTTGTATAATTTCAACGGGGGGAGGATGTTTGAGCGCCTCTGTCTGCAGCATCTGTCTTAAATCTTTTGAAGTGGCTCTCAAGTGGTTAGCAGCGGAGGGCCAGCTCTGCATTCTCGCTTCCCGGTCAGAACGGTACGAGACCGTGCACGAGATGCCTTGAGAGGCAAATGTGTGCTGTGGCGTTACGAGATATATACACGCTGCAGCAAAAATTGTTAAATCCAGATTAAAATAAAGAGTATTTTTAATATACAGTCCACTTTATTCATTCAAAGTTTTTAGAGTTGTGCCTGAGCTGATGTGTGTACAATGTGTTTATTTTATTACCAGTGCCATATTACCGGCAAAGCAAACGGGGCAACTGCCCAGGGCCTACAGATTTTAGGGCCCAAAAATTTTACTTACATCTTACACTTTTGTAGTTTCATTTAAAATTGTCTTTCCAGATAACATAGTTTAACTTTTATTCATTAAAAATGATCGTCTGCTTGAAGCATTGATATAAGAGGGGTTGTATACAAAATGAAATCGATTGAATGTGAAAAGTTTCCATGCGTTTCCAGAAGAGCATGAAATTCGATTTGAGGTATATAATAAATATTGAATATGGAAGTTATTTATTTTAGTTGGACAAAGATTAAATATACTGAGTGTAGCTATATTTTTGTCAAATATTTTTTCTAGAGTGCCTCTACAATGGGCTTTGACTTCTAGTATATATTTTATGGACGTTAAAATGAGACTTTTATAAGACTATGAAAATTTAGTCTTGAGAATGATGGTGTTGTGTTGTGGGATTACGGCCAATTGGCTACGTAGGCCTAGACCAAGAGGCGGGGTGCCCTCCGTGGGGGTCTTTTTAAAGGGTCCTAACCCGTATCTATGCTAAGTTTCCTCGCCTCAGAACAGTTAGGTCAGCAAACGCGACCTGGTTTTGAACCTGGCAACTTCCGACTCCCAGTTCAGAGCGCTATGCTCTCGGCCACTGGTGAGGCTCCTGATTATGAGCTTGCCTTTGTGGCACACTTTTAATTGTTTGATTATGTCTACTGAGAAATTGAAACAATCTCAAACTCGGATAGGTTTATGTTGTTTGTAATGGCACATTCACGATACATTTAGTTATCAATATAGCGGGACAGACCAGCCAGTTTGGCTGGACAGCCTACAACATTGAGGAATTTGTCTCAGTATTAATAGGTACGACAAAAAAATTGTATGTAAAATCAAGCTTTTTTTATTATTACCATGAATCTTGTTAAATTCTGATGAAATATAAATAACAAACATCGAATGCCAAATCAGTTCAAGTACTTTATTACTAATCAACCAAAGTCACCAAAAAAACTAATTTAGTCTATGAATATGAGTTTATTTCGTAATAGTAAGATTAGATAAAAATGATTGAAAAGTAAAGCATTTTGAATTATGTAAATTTAATTACCAGATGTTTTTGACAAATTAAGAATTAAGATTATGAAAATTCTTTGCCTTAAAAGCATTGTAAATGTCTACATTTCTCTCGAGTAAATATTTTATTTTATTGAGTGAGATGGGCTTTTTTTTTTTTACATTGCAATTTATTGAGATCATATATTATCATTTGGATATCATATGTTGATTGCATATTTATACCAGTAGTTAAATGTGATATATTAAAAAAAAAACAATAAAGTATCATACACACGCACACAAGTAGGAGGGGGAAAAGTTAAATAAAACATAAAATAAGAAAAAATAACAAGAAACAAACCAATATACATAAATATATATTTATTTGAAAATTATCCAAAAAATAAAATATTATAGCGGCTGCAAAAATTGAATGATAGCAATATCATTTTAAATAAATAAAATTTCACAATAGCCAATTACGTAAAGGAAACAGGATATCCACATAAAAAATTGGATCAGAAGGAATAACATTGAATATAAGAATGAAGTATTGTATAGTTCCGAGCTTTATTAAAGAAAAGTGGAAAAGTATGACAACAGAAAGAAAATGGTTTTTGCAATACAAGAATATTCATTTATTTCTTATTCAGATAAAATGACTGAAAAAGTAAAACATGATGAATTATGTAAATTTTATTACCACATTTTTTTTTTCAATTTTGTTTTGGCTATTGAATAATAAAAACATAAAATGCTAAATGAATACATTTAATTTACATACAAGGTTTATGTTTTAATGTGGATTTTTTTTTAAATACATTTCTACAAATACAGATAGTAATTTATGTGTCTGAAAGGTTGTTTTTTTAAGGGGGGGGGGCTGAAACAACAACACCAACCCTCTTGGCATTATTTGCCTATAAAATGTAAATTAAGTCACTCACAACTTAAATTCTAATCCCCCCCTTAAAAAAAAATAAGTTAGAAATATGTTAACTTATCAACTGGCTTTTTAAAAATATCTTTTAAGTGCTTTGTGTTTAGGCAAACCTCACAAAGGGTATCTGCCAGTGCCTAGGGAGCAAGGGCGGATTAAAGGGGAGGGCTGTCACCCAGCCCCCCGAAGGAAAAAGAAATAAATGTAAACTATCCCATTTCACTTCCATAAAATGGATCTATATGTCAATCTTCTAACTAACCGCCCCCACTGACAAACTAACTGTCCCCCCCCCCGACAAACTTGCATTAATCCGCCACTGCTAGGGAGAGTTGCTTTGGGTGGAAGACTTTTTAAGGGGTTCTAACGCGTTTTCATGTAACATCTGGAGAAAACTGCTCGAAGCTCCAGAACGTTAGATTGACAGTTACCAGAGTAGGCCAGAACTCCCAAATTTCACTACAGCCATTGTATCTTTTAAGAAAATTTTCATGCCGACCCCAGACAGCACAAGTTTGTCAACAAAATCAAGTTTGACACACAACAAAATCAAGTTTGACATTTCTTTGAATTTGACGCACTAATGCAAGCTTGACAGTTTAACTCATTCTAAGCTGGCAGCAAGCTTGCAGGACTCAAGTTGAATTGCCAAGTTTAAATACAGCTTGATTTAAGCTTGAAAATTGATACTCGTGTGATTTTTCCTTTTTAAAGGAGTGTTGATGGCGCCATCTGTGAAAGAGAATGGACATTAATTGTCCAGCGTTCTAATATTTGCTGAAAGTTCATAAAAGATGTGTTTTATTTTATATTACCAGTGCCATATTACCGGCAGGGCAAACGGGGCAACTGCCCAGGGCCTACAGATTTTAGGGCCCAAAAATCTTACATCTTACACTTTTGTAATTTTAAAATAAAATTACAAAGGATAAAAAAAAAATTCAGAAGTTAAATAATTTTTTTTAATGATAAAGTATGAACAATGAAAATAATTCAAATTTACATTTGTATAAATTAATTTAAACTCATTTTTAATTCTTCGAAATGCTCTATATCGATATAGCATACAAATATGTAGGAAAATAACCACATTTGTAAAGAGAATTTTTAGCGTTAAAAAATAGCAAAATTTTTCAATTATTTGTTACTATAAGAAATATTTACAAAAATGACTAAAGTGTTTGCATTCCATACATGTTATGTTAGCAACTGTGATATAGCATTTCGAAGTAACGTTTAACTATCTGTTTCTTTGATTTCAGATTGCTTAACACAAAATTTGTGTTAAGTAAGTAAACCCTTTCTATATTTCCAAATATGGAAATTCTTCAAAATAAAATACAATTATACTACGAAATTGATTTCAAATCAGTCGTTTGTCTCGATTTTGGCCAGCGGCAGTATTGCTCATGAGTGTTGCGAAAGTTTTAAAACATGTGTTGCTCTTAAGTTTATATTATGTTTATTTCCCTATTAGTAGAGTCTCTAAATCACACATAAAATTATTTTAATTTTGATGCATCCCATGGAAAAATAAAAAAAAAACAAATAACATATCGCCCTCTTATCAATTTGGCCAGAAAACCGCTTAATAATTCACTTCAAACTTTAGTCATAGCTACACAAGGCTCCGGTGGCTGAATGGATAACGCGCTCGGCTACGAACCGAAAGGGCCCGGGTTCTATTCTAGCCACGGATACTCGATGGAAACAGATTATCATAACTTAAAATTACAGCATAGAGGGGGAAAATGCGCGGAAAAATAAAGTATGTGGGGCGCCCCGTGTATTTAGAAAAAATTTTTTTGGGGGGTTAAATTTTTTAAGCTTGAAATGTCAAGCTTAATGCAAGCTGGGCAAGTGTAAACTAGAACACTTGATTCAAGCTTGCATCAAGCTTACACGCCTGGAAGTTTCAAGCTTAATTCAAGCTGATTGACTTGATAAATCAAGCTTGCTGCAAGTTTGATGCAAGTTTGCTGTGCTGTCTGGGATCGGCATACCCTGGCAGGACAGGGCCAAGACAACACCTCCTGGGTATAGAATGCCTACGAGCAGAACCTTTCACGTCATCACTAGGTCTCCTAAGATGACGTCGTCTCAGTTTTACTTTCACAAAGTAAAACTATTTAAAATTTCTCGTGAATGATACAAACTTTAGCAAAGATCTTAAGTTAAAGATAAAAATTAAAATACCTTTCTGATAAAAAATAACTTATAATGGTCTATTGCTATATCATTTTATATAATCAGTGCTAGTTAAAATTTCCGATTTGCGAAAAATTAAATTTTCTCTCTTAAATCATTAAAATGTTTTATGCGGGAGTAAATTCACCACAAACTTTGAATAGTTTTACTTTGTGAAAATAAATGTGTGATGACGTCATTTTAGTGGACCTAGTGATGACGTAAAAGTTTCTATTCTCAGGCATTGTATATCTAGTAGTTGTTGACGAGCAGAGACAGGCCTGCTGTTCAAGGTTCCGCATTTCACAGGCAATTAGAGAAAAGATCGTCCCCCTTAAAAAAATTAACGAAAATTCAGGTATCACTTTTATGAAAATATTTTTTACAAAAGGAAACATTTTGCCTCCTCCCCCAATGTCAAATATCAATTCACGCCAATGTCGCATTTCACTGACTCACTTGACCATTGGCATTCGTGACATTACTCATTTCTTTTTAAAAAAGTAGCTAGTTTTTGCAACGTCGGCTGGTTAAATTTCTTTATAGGCAGTTTTATGCCTTGATAAGTAGTTTTCTGAGGTCTGTCTTACCAGGTAAATTAATGCACACTGTGAATTCATTAATTTCCCTTTTTTATGTAGTAAAGTCTCTGTATGCGTATGCCACATACGGGCAAACCCCAGCCCACGGAACATTTCAAATTCCCACAAAAAATCCATGTAAACAATTCAAAATCCCATATAAATCCAACTTATACTGCCCACGACTTCTCTAACATCCTGAAGTCTAGCGCGCAACTTTCCAAAGGTTGTCCATACTTGCGCTATGCCTTCATAAAGAACGTATTTTTTGTTTAAGGGTATTTGATCAGTTTATTCTCTATTGTATTCTCAGGAAAACAAAACATACAAGTACAGTACTGTAGAAACACTTGTAGTTATTCTTTTTGAAACGGGCTGGAAATCAAATTGTAAGCCAGTAAATATCATATTGTAAGCTAAGTAAAGGGTACCATTTTGGGGAAGGTTGCAAGCCCCTCAGCTCCCCTTCTGTCTACGACTCTGGCGAGCTGAGGTGGGATATATATAGCCCTAACTGTCCGCTACATCGGATATCTGAAATAGCATTACGCAAAAGCCATAACAATTGATTTGTTTGCTGCAGAAAGGAAAGGAGGTAGCTCCAACCATTCAAGTTTACGGAAAACGGTAAAAAAGTTTGGGGATTCAACACAAACTGGCGAGACAGGCAGCTTCAGTGAACTAATGAATGGAGCTGCATCCTTTTCGTACCAAAGTGGTTTTTTTTTTTTTTTTACTGCAATATAGTGAATGCAACTTCAAACTCCCGTAGATGGAGCTACCTCGTTTTGCCGCAAACCCTTCCATTTCCAAAATAATAATTTGTTTAAAAATTTTCTTTTTGTTTATTTAAAAAGACCAAAAGAGCGAGTACTTCTGTACATACCTTATACCTCAAGCGGTTAAATACTTCAGTAAGAAAGTAATACAAATGATTTTTGATGTACTATGAATTAAAAAAAAAAATGAGTTACAGTTAGCATCTTATTACATAAACCTATTTTGTTTTCGAAGAAAGAAAAACCACCCAAAAAATGTGAAGATTCCTCTTATTTCTTGGGATATATCATTGTTATAAAAAGCAAATAAATTGTTTTACATGCACTGAATTCAACTGAATAACAGTTTAGAAAACTTATTTCTGTAAAATCAACTAGAAAAATTTAGCAACCAGAAATTTAAACCCGATTTTTAAATTGAAAATAAACTTTTCCCGTCAAATGTTCGCAGTCATATGATCCGATTGTAAATCGGTTAAGAAATCCTGGTTATGAAGTCAGGCTATTAAAATAAATTTTTAATTTTTGCTTAAAAGTTTGCTTATTGTTCCGGAGAAAAAATAGAGTCATCAATGACATAAATAGGACATCGAGGGATGGATGCGAGACGAAAAATAGGCGTCTCGCAAAACAGCCGGAATGCCTTGTCTTTTCACGTAAAATTCCTGTATTGCAATAATAAAAATATTTGTTTCGTCTTGCAAAAACCTCTAAATCTCTGTCTCGCTTCGCAATATTCGTCTCGCATCCATCCCTGAGGCCAACATAGGACACAGTATTAAAAATAAACTAATGGTATTAGGCTTTCGAAAAAATTCAGAAAGGGTTCGAAGTGAACTCTATTGTGTACTTTTATAAACAATAAACTAATATGACTCATAAATTTCAGGATAATATCTTGAACACAAAATTCACTTGGCAAAATATCGAGGTGTCAGTTATGTTTAGAAAAAAAATTACAAGATACTGCATGCTAGAAATTTTCCACTGTGCTTTTGATAACTCTAATCCATTGATCGTTTGTAAGAGCGTTACATAGGGAATGCAATCCCGCACTGTTTTTCGTCTTGCGGGATTTCGAGATCGAGATTTATTGATCCCGCAGGATTGACATTTCACTTAGCTAGGGCTTCATTTCAACAGAGAAAAGTTAAAAAAAAGTAAGATGTTAAGCACTATGAAGCTAACTTTAATAATAATAATTAATCTTATGAGATAATTTATACAATAACTTACAGAAATATGAAAATCATAATTATGATTTTCAGAATTATATACTAAGTTATGTCTTAATATATTAATATTAGTTGCTAAAAATCAGGAATTTACAGAAAAATACAATTTAATTCATTCACATACTTACGTTATTTTCTTCGTTGCTGAAAAGAACGTACAAAATCGAACAAATCCAATGAATCATTTCCTCGTCTAGATTTAACTTAAGACTAGAACGCAGTAAAATAATTAAAAGTGTGAATTAAAAACAATTAAAAACTAAAATGAAAACTTTCATAATTTATTCTTGACTGTTCGCTGAGAGATAAATGAGTATGAAATATTTCAGTTCATTTGGGACTGGGAAGTTTGCGAAAAATTTAGATTACGATGTTCAAATTTAGATGTTCGATTCAGACTCTTATTAGAAGATAATTAAAAAAAAATAAAACTTTAAATTAAATTTTTTAATTATTGATTCGTTTATTGTTAGATAAGAGACATGGTTATTCAAAAATGTTCAGTCCATTGATTGGGAAAGCGGCGTGAAATTTTAATAAAAAATAATTCATTTTTCAGTATCAATCCCGCGGGATTAGGATCGTAATCCCGCGGGACTAGTCCCGCAAATATTTGTGCGGGATCCCGCAGGATCCCGTTCCCGCAGGATCGGGATTGCATTCCCTAGCGCTACATTATTGAGTCTTTAGAGTCGTTGAATTAGTTAAAAAGCCGTTGCATTATTTTTCAAAAGAAAATCCGAAAAAGGAGACTGTTATTTTAAGATTTGTAATTCAGATATGTAACAGATATAATACGGATATGAAAATTAGACATACAGGTAATTTTTTAAGCGATTTTACAGTTGAGTTCTGTAATGATTATATGAAACTGTGTGAACATAAGTCACAGAATATGTGATTTGTTCTGTTTTGGGAGAAATTATTTGATATTTGTGGAAGCTATTTAAATTACTATTACATAAATAAATAAATATTCTTTTAACAGCATTAGATATCGACTGAGTCTTTAATATCTAAAGAAAAAAAGTGCTTTCAAATTGAATCTTCAGCAACATTGATGTTGATAATTCTACAATATTCAACTGTTACTTGACCGGCTGGCTCTAATGATGTTATTTCTACTCACTGAAACACATCACCACCAGAGCAATGATAAGATTTAATATTTACGTACACCATAACTACTACTTTGAATTTATAACCTACAATTACCATCAATTTATTCATTTTAACGCCTCCAATTTGAGTAGCTAACAAACAGACCTCTGTTAGATTTGAGACATCTATAATTTGGTTGATAAAATATAATTCACAAAAAGCGTATCAGTCAGTTCTTTTTAATAGATCAACAGAATTTAGTACTCGTGGCCGTAAGTTTGAGCGGATACTGCTACTTGGATACTGCTGCTTGGTGTGGCCAGCAAAATATAGAACAATAAAAGACACCGCAACAGAGTCATTTCCAAAATGAAAAAATATTTTGAAATTTTGGGGTGGGTGAAGGGATAGTGGTCAGAATTCAACATTTAGCTGTTACATTTTGCTCCATTGTTCAAAACATTTCAATTTTTAAAAATATGCCTTTGTAAGAAATAATTATGTATACACAGGGTGTCCCCAAAGAGTGGTAACACGCTCTAATTCTTTATCTATTAGAAATAATTCGGCAATGTAAATTGAAAAAATGTTTAAAATAAGGTAGGAAAAAAGGCTGCATTAAGAAAAATTTCCTCTCGTTAGTTTTCAAAAAGCTACACTTTTTAAATACATTTTGCTTACAAGCTCTGTAACAAAAAAAAAAAAAAAAAAAAAAATCCCAGTTCGCAAAATGTACCCCACACACCAACATCTTGATATACAAAGTTTGAGACTTTATCCAAAAAAGTGTCAGAAACATCAAGATAAATATATTCTGACTTAAACCACTTTTTCCATTGCTCTCGAAAGGAAAAAAATAACATCGGATGATCACATTTCAGGGGCTGTACAGAAATTGCAAATGGAAATAATTTTTTGGACTCTAGCAGTAGACGTTCACGATCAAATTCATGCGTAGACCCTGGCCATCTCTGTTTAAAGATATTTCTGAGATGTTTTGTGATAAAAGACTGAAATTTTGTGTATCATCTCATTAGTGGATGGGGCACATTATATCACGCCTTGGGTCCAGGTTCAAATTCCTGCTTGGGCCGGAGCCATCGTGACTCTTCTACCGGGCCTGCTTGTGCACACCGATGAGTCATTCAAAGAGGCCTACGGATGCTCATTTATTGGTTCCAGCACACGTCATCTAACGGCCGAATCTAACCAATGAGAAACGTCCGTAGGTCTCTTTCGATCGAAGTACACAAGCAGGCCGGTAAAAGATTCACGATGTACCCATTTGGGCATGGATGTTAACTTGTTCGTCCCTTCATAGGGGGTAACACTGGCCGCCCACTGGGTGCTTCCATAATAAAATGGACAGTAATTCGGGCCTTAGTAGTGGAAAAATGCTTAATGAGCAAATGCCCACCCATAAGGGGGAAAAAACTAATTATGAATTTTTGTGTACAGGGGTCGTACAAAAATTTAAAAAGTGTAACTTTTTAAAAATTAACTAGAGGGATTTTTTCTTAAAATAGTCTGTTTTCCTATCTTATTTTGAACATTTCTTCAGCTTACGTTGCCCACATATCTCCAATAGATAAAGAATTAAAGCGTGTAAACCAGCGGTTCTCAACCTTTTAACGGCGCACCTCCCAACAAAGGCTAACTTACGGTGGCGCGCCCCCCCTCACATTTTTCAGCAGACATTCAGTTCTTTAATCTTTAACAATGGACATTTAGTTGAATTTTCTACAAAATAATGCTATCAGTAAAGTTTGAAGGAACATTTTAAGCGAAAATGGATATATTTTTGAGTAAAAATGAGAATAAATAAGATGATTTTGTAAAAACATGCATTACTACTTGCTCTTTGGTTTTTCTCGCACCCCTCCTTCAAACGCTCTGCTCCCCCTTTTGGGGGTGCGCCCCTCAGTTTGAGAAATGCTGATGTAAACACATTTTTGGGACACCCCATATGCTGTGTTTGTAACCTTAAAATGAGTTAAACAATTATCATCATTAAATATTCTTTTTAAATAAAACTTTTTAAGAAGTTTTGATAAAAATTTCGCTTTTATCCTCATTATCGTTGCAACCGTTTATTCACAATAAATACATTGTTACGAATTTTCAGGATGATTTGCTGTCATGGGGCTTAATTAAGTCTTAAATTCGTATTCTACGCATGAGATAAGTAAATTTTGAATTTTGTTACATGTAAATCGCGAAGTAAATCGTGAGATAGTGACCTAAGTTTCCCATAGGATAGCATTGGGTTTGGCGGTTTCTTGCTAAATTTTGGCAGTATCGATTATCTGCGTTCAGGTTGGAAACTTATTTTTGGCTCCAAATTTGGCAATGCATGTCAAAAATGACGTCATAATTAGCGACCTGTAATGTTTGCTTTTCCGAATAGCATTAGTATTGTGCAACAGATTTACTGGAAACCTAAGGAAATTTTTCAGAATGGAATGGCTTAGAAATTACTAGAAAATTGAAAAAGAAGATAAATAGGGACCAGATTAATCCATTGGCGGATCCAGAGGGGGAAGGACACTGGTGGACGTCCCCCCCCCCAGTCAAATGAACTAAGTTTACACTTTAGAAGATTATCCTATTTTGTAAACACAAATGAATTTACAAGACAATGTGTTTACAAAACACATGGAGGGGGCAAAGATTTTTCTGCCCCCTCCACAATTTTTGTCTAGACCCGCCACTGGACTAACCCAAGTCAGTTTTGAATTGTCGCTTGCATCGAACGTTACTGAGTCGCTTTTGAGAGCTGTGTTATGCTGTCATAAGCGACTTTTTCATTTGTTTTGCGAAGTGTATCTTAAAAAGCTATTAGTGAATACGTGATTGTTGCATGCCGAGGAGTAGTTCAGGGTTCTGCTCGTGTATTTCATTGAGTATTTAGCCCGTGTAAAGATTTTGTTGTATGCAAATTACAGTATTTGGGGAAGTCTCTGTGGCAGAGTTCCTACTTTTCATTTCCTGTAGTTTGTGCATCTTTTTCGTGGAATTTCTGAGAACAATATAGTTAGCTTTTAGTCCGAAGAATTCGTCTACTTTCTGGAACTTTCCACAAGCCGGCCGCCGGACTTTTAAACGGACGAATCCGACAATTCAACAGAGGTTCTTCAATAATATGTAAATTTTGCTACATGCATTATGCAAATCATTTAAAAAAAATATTTTTCTTATTATAGTTTATATATTGTGATTAAAACTTAATGTGTTTCTAATATTTCTCCTATATCGTTTATTATTTTATACACTTAAAGCGGGGAGTATGGCTATGAGCCGATAGCACTCAGTCTGCAACAATGAACCCGATTACACACAAGCTTAGAGGGTGCTGTCAGAGCAGAGCCCTGCACTGAGGATATTGCTGAGGTTCAAGTAAAGCAAGATGATGAAAGCAGACTTCGTGCCAATTATAGTCGACTGTCATCAATGACTAAAATAACATTTCAGAAATTGTACAGAAATGTTATGATAAAATTGCATTATTGTGGAATTCTTTTAATATTTAATTTCATTAAGAGTACTGCTATTTTACTAAATTAACATTCCTTAGTCATATTCTTTTTAGAAATTGTTAGTAATCATCATCAGTGGGGTGGCTGATGTGGCTACAGCCATCCCCGAAATGAGTGTCATAGGATATGGAGAAAATTACCTATTCGTGAGCAAGTTTAAAAGTTCTCTTCATATTCCCTTGGTATATTTGAAAGTTCTCCTTGAGAAATTTGAGGTTCAGCAACGAACCTTAGACAATTTTTTTTTTTTTCTAGTGTATGCTTTTCCAGCTGCAAAGATTTAAAACTGAATGTATGACTTTTTTAAAAACCTTTTTCTTTCTTTTCTGTAAGTCAGTTTTATTTGCGAACACCTTATGCAAAATGATGTTGGGGAGAGGGAAACCCCCCCTCTCCCCCCCTTTAAAAAAAATCAAAAGATATGTTGTATCGATTTTTATAATGCATTCTAGTTTTTGAGCTCTCAGCCACCTCCGAAAAAAATTCCTAGCTACGCTACTGATAATCGTAATCCATATCATTTCTTGTAATGGATTGGCTGTGTGATCCCACGGAGTCAGGATGAAACATGGACATTTGAGGGTTTCCGGTTATCTGTGTATTCATGGATATACGCCAGAAAGCGACTATCCGTATCTGCATATACGAGGAAAAATTGTCCGTATTTTTCTCCTTACAGCTAATCTAATACGGATCTTTTCGTAGCTTAGTACTAAATGATAGACATAAAGAAACAAAAATTGCTATTCACTCATATTGCGTATGACGCTATTGAGAAAGCTTGTCTCTACCAGCCGATCGACTTTTCTTTTTGTACAAGAAACATGACTAGACGTACATCGTAAAATTTTAAGAATAAATTAAAATAGATTAAAATGGAAAGAGGGTTTCTTGTCACTAACCTACACCCAGATTTTTTTTTTTTTTTTTTTTTTTTTTTTTTTTTTTTTTTTTGCCTACGGTACGTTGTGATACTTCCGCATTCAATTACCTTGAAGGGAAAAGAAAGGAAATATTCAAGGTGAGAAGTATTTAGCATTCCCTACATCACTACCATGGTAATAATAGAAGCTTCTAGTTTCATTGGTTTTCCAAAAATTTTAAAATACAATTTTGAACGATTTGTAATAAAAAGTTGATTAGTATTACAAATTGAGCCACTTTCTTTGAAACTGGTGTAAGTATATTTTTGACAAGAAAGTGATTTAATGATAGCAATGACTGTAATCTGCCATTAGCTTTGTGCCTATGTAAATAGTTCCCCAAAAATATCATCCAAAATTTTAATATTTTTTTCAATATAAGTTTCCATTATATATCAGTACGTATGTAGTTTATATAATTGCTGATGATTATTAGAAGCTACTAAATACAAACCCTTAAATATGTCTAGATAATATAAAATGGACTTACACCACTTTCAAAGAAAATGGCTCAATTCTGCAAATGGTAACAGTCTGTTATCGTTGTTCTCCTGAAGAAAAAAATAACTTTAACCGCAAGGGAGAAAAGAAACAGCCGCTAAATATTTTCAAGTTTCCATTTTATTTATTTATTTATCATCATAAATAATATTTTTAACATTAAGGATTAAAGAACAAATTATTGCGTTAACTAAATTCTGTCTTAATGGAACTAGCATCATGAAATCTTAGCTTCGAAATGTGGTAGAAACTCAGTAGAAGATATATCTTCACTTAACTCATGCCTGGCAATCTCACTTGAATAGATAAAGCACATCTAATTTAATTTGAAACCTCATTAAGAAAATATACCCTGCTGTTCTGAACAGTTATTATCTCCTTAACGATACCATTCACCTGTGAAAGTAGCAGGGTGCTGCAATAAATGCTGATGAAATAGATGAAGTATGATTGATAAAGGAAAAATAAAACAGCATGAGTGTTTCATCAATGCAGTGAGTGGGAAAGTGTCGTTAAATTTCCGCATTTTCAATTAACCCACCCAGACCACGGACGTAGATATATAGCTTTTACTTATGAGGGTCCATTCTTCTAAAATTTGATTGACAGTAAATTTTACTACAAATATTTGGTCAAAAATGTCAATTACATTACAAAATTTCGACCTTCTTTATTGTTAATTTTCTTTATTACTCATTAAATCATAAAATTTACAAAAAAATATACTTTTTAAAAATTAATATAAAAATTTCAAAATTTATATGAAAATTAAAAATATTGTTACTTTATTTTAAGGCACGGTTACAAGAGGTGGACACACTGTCAGAATTAGCGTTTTTGCGTCGACTAAGGGGGTGTTTGGACCTCTAAACATCTCTCTTATATACGTCCGTGACCCAGACGTGAAACGTTTTGAACAGTTGTTTCCTTTGATCAGAATATTGCTTAAGTTGAACGAAATCATTCACGCTTAGTTTATTATTATCAGAATAGTAATAATAATGATAGTAAATTAAGGATGACAACTAATGAGATTATCTATTTGCATAATTAATTATTTCATACGGAAGGACTGTAATAGTCGAGTTGGTGGGGACTTGAACTCATGATCGCGCGCGCGACGGACCTGGGTTCGAATTTAAGCTGATTCGAATATAAATCAAAAATTACTACGCAGCTACCTTGTATGGTAGTTATGTCTGCGAAGCCTTAAGTGGTAAAATGAGCGGCTATATAAAGAACTTCCAGTGGCGTACGCAGGGGTGGGTCCAGGGGTATCGAGCCCCCCCTGAAATTTTCGGACTGAAAAGGCTTTTTTTTATATAAACGTAGTCTTTTTGCTGGATCATCAAATATTTCATTTTAAAATGTGTTCAAGTTAATTTTATATGCATATTTGTTGAACGAATGGCCCATTTTATATAGCCATAGATTTTTTAGACCAGTTCTTAAAACACAAGAAATTCCTTCTGTTTAACTTTTTAATCTGGGCGAGCTGGGATTGAAAATTTAGTTTGGCAAAGATCATAGCAGAAACAAGTTTTTTTTTCTTCCTCCATTCGTTGAAAAATGCACTATTTCGCACGGTCGTGTCTTCAGGATTCCCCCATTCATCCTTTTAGCCTCACCATGGCACAGTGGTTATGCCACTGAAAATGGAAGACTGTCGAACTGTGAAGGTCCCGGGTTCGGGTCCCATCGCACGGCTGTCTATCTAACGGTCTGTAGTTTTGTAGGTTTTCTCCAGATGTAATGTGAATACGCGTCAGAACACCTTAGAAAGTCCTCCTACCAAGACCCCCCCATTCTTAGCAGATAGCCCTAGCGTAGCGTTGCCATAATTACACAAAGCAAATCAGGATTCCCCCTTCTTTCGAATAATAAGATAGTCTCGAATTTCTCTGGACGGGTCCAAAGTATATTGATTCCTGGATTCACCTTGGGGTGCGAATTAGTTCAAGATTTTTTAATCCCGTTTTCCTGAAGCAGCATCGGAAAAGAGTCATTCAATGTTGAAAAAGCTGTTTTCTTGAAATTACTGGATATTCTATGCATGCTTTGATTCTATGCATTCAAATATATGTCCCTCCTTTGGCTAGGCGAAATATCTGGACCCCTGATTCTAGTCTGACTCATTGAAAAAGACATGGGATTCTCCGTTGTTCTTTGCTTTCAGTTTAACCGACGTTGGGTAAGATCAGTATCAGTAGCGATAATTGATGAACAGTTGCATTGCTAGATTTGATAAAAGCTATGTGAAGTTTATTTTGTATTGCCAACTTTTGGTTGAATATATAGCAGTAATAATTGTAAATCCATTCGTAATTTTTGAAAAATGAAAAAAATTAAAACTCCGTAAAGCTTTTTTGTTGTAAGTTCATCTAAAACAGAACAAAATGAAAACAGTGCGAATGCTGAGAATACTGCGTCTACATTTGAAGAATTAGACGTAAGTCCGATTAGAGATTCATCAGTGTTTGCGACACCACCTGCAGGTTCGATACTGAAAGACAATGAAAATGAAGTGAATGCAAATCTCTTGTTGAAACAGCGACATTTGGAGTACCCGATACCCACACAACAAAAACAAGTGGTCGCTCGACCTTAGGACCGGTTCTACTTTGCACAAATATCCTCCTACACCTTGGGCCCCCTCCGAAAAAATACCCTGCGTACGCCACTGAGAACTTCTTTTCCATTGCTTCTATATAGTGGAAAACAGCCATGTCCACTCTCTGGAGGACCCACAACGCTGACATCAGGGACGTAACCAGAGGTTGGGCCAAAGGGGGCCTGGCCCCCTCCCGAAATTTGGATTTTTGCTAATTGAATGTCAATAATAAATCCTTTTTGTAGCAAAATCTACAATTTCCACCTTTTGTACCCTCCCCGCTTTTTCTTTCTTGATACGTGCCTGGCTGAATTTAAAATTTTTAAAACAGTCAACAACAGCTAAGCCTGTTAAACTATGGCTATAAGATATCTGTATATGGTCAGTGAAGGACAATACAAATTTTTATTTTCGATCGATCCATTCCATGGAAATATTTAATTCATAATAGACGAAAATCAGTACGTTATCCCGTCTGCTATAACCCGCATTCGGATATATCCCGCTTTTATTTGTCTTCCAGCAGTGGCGTAACCAGAAATGTTTCGTGGGGGGGGGGTTACAACTACTGCAACTCGTATATATGCATACGTGTGTGTGATAAGGGAGTGAAGAATATACATTTTGTATAAAAAAAAATTTCTCATGGGGGGATATGACCCCCCCTCCGGTAGCTACGCCACTGTCTTCCAGTGTTATTCTTTACCTGTTTTTGCTTCGAAAATTCTACCGCGAAAAATTCAACGTTCTAAATAATAAATCACGCGAAGTGGAAAGAAGACATCCTAAGTGTGAAATGCAATAATATGAGACACGGTAGTGGTGGGAGTAAATGAAGGTGGAAAGAACAAGTCGCGCATCTGATTCACCAATTTATGATGGTGTATTTGTACATATAATTAAAAAAGGAAATGGAAATTTTCTGTCTTTTATTAAAGCGTTTTCTTTTTATTACTGTACTTGCATTACAATTTTTGCTACATAAGTTCACATGTTTAGAAAAATAAAAATTTTAAAATATCATTTCACGCCATGCATATTTCACATTACTCGACAAATGCGATATAACGAGGAACTACTGTGCAAAGATGCTCTGCGCCATTTAACCTGCAAAAAATGTAAAGCCTTTTCCATACGTTAGTTGCTTGAGAAATTCAAGGAACATTGCATGCTTTCTATCGTTTTCGAAAAAGTTTGGCAATTCTTGTTCTTTTTTAACAATATTTCTCAAAAACATTTTGAAGCAAGCAGATGTTCTGACATTCAGATGTATATCTGAATTGCGGGCATCTGGTAAGAGAAGGCATCCCAAAATCATCTGCTCCATCCAGATGACCACCAGTCCCTTTAATTAGACAGATAATTGTTGTTTATTTTGTCCTTATACCTGTGAAACAAAAAAAAAAAAAAAAAAAAAAAAATGTCAGCTGTGCATAAAATGTGACGGTGTTATTTCCTAAGCTTCCTTAATCTGTTCTTATCCATCTGCTCTTTTTCTATTTAGAGTCATTAAATGCAAAGTTTACTGATAACTTTTGAATAGGATACAGCTCATTATTGTCATTAAATTCAATAATGAGCATTTAACCACAATAATTTCAGACACAAATGACAAAAACTTAAATTGCTTTGCAGAAATGCATTTTCGATGCAACACCGTACCAATATTTATATGTGAAATCTAAAATTCTTAGAATTAAATATTTTGGAATATTACTTAGCTATTTTTATGCAGTTGCGCCACAATACCTACTGTAATCATTAATTATATTTGAAGTACAGTAATATTTTTAGTGTAAAAAATCACTAAAAGTAAAGAGTTCTCGAACTTTTTGCAGCCGTAGCACATTTAAAAGCTTACAAATAATTGTAGGCGCACTACATAGACTCACTCACCGAGTAGGGCAAAAATCTCCCCTAAAAGTGAAGAAATGGAAGTGAAAATCTCTTTAAAACTTCATCCTAGTCCAACATTTGTCATTAAAATAAATTAAATCCTGAAATAAAGATCCTAGGTAATAAAGACTAAAAGTTCCTAATAAAGACTGACTTGATGCTATGATTTTAAAATCTTGTAGGCAGGGTAACTAATTCTGACTAACCGGCGCCCTGGGCAATAATGAAATTAAGGGGTTCATCTGTAAAACGTGCTGCATTTTGAAGTGAAACTTTTTTAAAATTTTGATAGAAATGTGCAAAGAATAACATATAGGCTTGGGCTTAAGAGCTTTGTCTCGTCTCGCAAAATACCTATGTCATAATGTTGAAAATGTGTGTCTCGTCTTGCAAAAAAGCTGTAAATCTCTGTCTCGTCTCGCGTCCATCCCTAGTTGTGAGGAAAATGTCAGCACCGCAGTCTGCTTTTCTCATCTGCCACGAGCATAATATCTGCGCATTAAAAATTTATGGACTTTAAATTTGGACTGGAAGTTAAAAATTTTTGGGCAAGGGATGTTTGAACCCCAATCCACCCTCTTATGTATGCCACTGCGAACAAATATTGGTACCCTGTGAGTATACGTGTCAAAAATGTATGACAAAATAGGGGCCCACGAAATTGGACAAGCTTGCTTGCCTCCGGATGGCCCCAGTAACTAATAAGGAGTCAGTAATAAACAGCTTGTTTTCCTTCCGATATTTTTTTCATGAAGAGACGATCTAGATTCCGAAGGAACCCGCCTTGTTACGACATTGACAGCAAGCATCCGAAGTTGTATATAAATATATATATATATATATATATTCAGTTCCCCGAACTACCTCCAAATGGGCCTCATGCAGTACAAAGTCGGCCTTGAAAGGGCGTTCGTCGCCTCTGCTTCCGCTTATAACAATTCCAGCAATCTCTAGAGATTGAGCGAAAGATTTGTGGTCTTATTTTTTTTTTTTGCACATCTAGAAAATTCTTAGGAGTATCAAAAGATGTGGAGGGGGTCATTACTTCTGTCAACGCGCCTAGTCCCCGTTACTATTAACTGTATGTCTTGATCTTCGTTGAAAAAAACATAAAGGAAAAAGAAGAAAAAGTCAGAGTTCGGTGTGCTTGTGTGTAAAGCATGGTGCAAAGAGTCAAGAAACCAGTAACTTCTCTTTTTTTATGTGCAGATTCGAAGCGTGTCACAGCAAATGAGGGGTGAATGAAAATTAGAACAACCGCCCTCCCTTCCTCAAGGAAAAATTATGCGCTTTACATTTTAAGATGCACTAAGAAAGAAAAAAAAATACTCAACAATACGGAAATGAATGATTCTTAAAATAATAAAAAGGGAATGAAAAAAATAATAAACTGTTGTCTAAATTCAAAGTAAAAGAAACAGTAATGATTAAAAGTTTCTTTAATTTTTTTTTAACGTTAAGGTAGATTATAAACTGCTTTTCATACTTTGGGGAATATATTATACAGGGAGTGTCAGAATTCCCTCCCTGGTTTGAAAAGCTTATAAAAAATAAATATTACCAACACAGCAACAAAGTTGACTTTATTGGCTACAGAAATTTTACAAGCTTTGTTTCAGAAACGATCAATATGTGAACCTTTCGTGATGTGGCAGATATCAAGTCTAAAGTCAGATTCTTCCCTACCTACACTCGCTTTCACTTTCACAATGTGTTTTTCACTTTCACAATTTTCTAGCGTCGTATGCATGACTGAAACATGGCAGGTTTGGTTTCATGTGTGTATGTGTGGGGGAGGATGTGACACTCCCCCCTTTTACATCTCTAATGGAAGTTTGGTGTAATCTTAAAAATTCCTCTAAATAAAATTTTTCACTTTCTATTCTATTTGCGGGGGGGGGGGGGGAGCTTCCAGCTGGGGCCCGTTCTTCCCCCCTTAGTGTGCCCTGCAACAGGCAGTTCCTCACATTCCAAAATCAGTAACTCTGCCACTGATACAGATCCAGTACTGGTAACTGTTGAGTCACAGAGGTTGTCAAGTCGTCGAGGTTCCACTGATGGAAAATATATTGCACCTATTTTCAGTCCAAAGAAAAATATTTTCTAGGGGAAATTTTATTTGGTCATAAAAAATGAAATTGATTAATTTTATTGTAAGAACAAGTGTAGCGGTGTAACACGGCTGTACGCTCTGTCAGCCATAAACGTGAAACATCAGCGATGACATTTTTGAAAAAAATTCCATTATTGGACTGTTTGCCACTCGTGATTACATTATATACGTCTATCATGAAATGAATGAGAATTACTCATTCGCCAGCAAGGGGTCCGTTACTCTTGGGACTTCAAACCCGAGGGTAGATTTTTTTGGTAGAGTCATGGAGGGTAAAATAAAGTGCACTCCCCTTCCCCGAGAGAGAGAGAGAGAGAGAGAGAGAGAGAGAGAGAGAGAGAGAGAGAGAGAGAATGATTCTGAAGGTAATTCAAAACCTTCATTGAACTACGACTTTGGCGTTGTAAGGGCGTTTATAATTCAATCAAATACAACATTATGCAGAAAAGAATTGGGTAGATTTAAGCATAAGTTTGCTGCCTCTAACTGGTTTCTCTCTTTTTCTTTCTCTCTTTCTTTTTTTTTTTTAATCCCTGCTGCAAATATTAAATAAGTAAATAACATATTGGCCTGATTCCCCCGTACCACAAGAAAGATTTTTTTTTTAACCAGCCAGTACAATTCATGCTATAGAAAACAAATTTTTTTAAATTTAAAATCAGTTACAATTTCGCAATAAAGTTGATATTTTATGGCAGAATGCTGAAAAAGCTAACAAATTCTAAATGAAAAAAAAAAAAAAGTGCTATCACACTGAAAAAAAGTTCAGAAAGTGTCTACAGCTAGCTTAACTTAAAAAGAAAAGCTTGTAAATGAGAAATATTTCTTTAACAGAATAAACTATGCTTTATTTATTAACGGCCTTGGAATCCACTATAGAAAAATAATCATTACAGTATATGAGATATCATAGTGTAACAAAAATAGCTGCCCCCCTCACCCCTTAACAGGTTTAAAGTATTATTTAAAAAAATGTTATTTGGACATGTTTCCAAGCTATTCCGTTACTGGTAAAACAAAATCGTCTGCCGTAAAAGGCTGAAGCGAAAAATTCCTATTCAGTGAACTCCAGTTTTCATAGTCTTCATTATAATACATTTATATTTTGCGTTAACTAAAACACACATATACATCATAAACCGTTTTTTTCAACTTTCAACTTGAAAATAGTGTTTGAAATGGATTTTGATTTGTTTGAAATTTAATGTCGAAATCCATAAAACTTATTTTTTCAAATTGTCACTTTATCCTCAGAATGAAAGTTAGTAAAAACTGAAGTGCGAGTTACAGTGAGTGAAGAAGTGTGAGTTTTTTGAAGTGTGACACATTTTGAAAAATTTTTGACTTTTTTTGTTTATTCTAGAGTACAATACAGCTTGTGAAGAGACCCCCTCAAAATTTTCTAGTCCCTAACATTGTTAGTTTGTTTATATTTGTGTATTAAAACCCCGTGATTTTTTCCAAACTGCAGCCTTAAGTCACCATCCATAACTAATTCAACATTTTCAGAAATAATTTTTTTTGAAACAAGTCTCGCCTTTTACATGTTTTCCCAAAGAAAATCTATTCTGCTGGAGTGGCATTACGAAATAATTGCACTTTTCTAGACAGTGGCATAATCAGTTTATTCGTATTTATGTACCAAAATCACGCGACTTTTTTGAACGAAAAAGAAAAGTTTGTAATTGTTTTCATCAAAATTTCCCATCTATATGTTGAAACTGGGGGGGGGGGGGGAGATCGTATAGTTCTTTAATAAAATTTAAAAAAAAATTGCATCACTTCACTTGATTCAACAGCGTTATTCACTGCCTAATTTAAGGAATTTGCAAATGTAATTTTTGATTAAAATAAAATCAGTAATGAATGGAAAAGAATGGAAGATTTTTCATTTCTTTCATTTATTCTAAAAATAACAATTAAAGATACGTACCAGATCGGATGGACGGCTACAGACAAGAATACAAAAACAAATAAATAAATAAAAAATGAAAATGTTTTTTTACTTATATAGATATGGATTTAATTTTTCTATCGAAGGTTTAACAAGGTGCCGTTATGGATATTCCCCCTAAATGAATTAGAAAATGAAATCTGACACAGAGCTTCAATTCTAGCAAAAGAAGTGCAGGAGCCCTAATATTAAAGTACAGGAGCCCTAAAAAAATACAGAAGCTCTAAAAAAAAAGTACTGAGGCTGAGTTCCCACGCAAATTAAGCCCTAATTTGATGTAAAAAATGGGCAAGCTTCCCTTCCTGCAAGAATAAATCAAATTTACCCTTACAGTGCTGTTAATTTCAGTAATCCATAAGAGTTTTTTTTAACCAACTTCAAAAATAGAAGAGGTTCGATATTCGGCGAGTATGGTTTCTTTTCTTTTTCTATTCCTACAAGTCAGGGGCGTACACAGACTCCCTTCAAGGGTTGGGGGGAGGGGTTATGACAAATCTTTATGTTAGCGTAATCTTTATATAAAAAATGATAACTATGTGGACTTAAATTTCGACAACGAAGGGGTTGATCTTCTCTTGCGTACCCCACTTACGGCAAGACTTTGTAAAATTATTCAAGTGTGTTTGCGTGTGTGTGTGTGAGAGGGGGGGGGGCGATTATCAACGAACCATCTCGTTAGTATAGACAAATCAAATTTTGGAACGTAAAGGATTGGATACTTCCCATATGAATAACAGATGGGGAAAAAAAATGAAATAATCTTTAATGATGAATATTTAATAACCAGTGAATATATACAGGCCCGTCGAGAGACAAACTCGGGCCCGGGGGTTGGATATCTGCCGGGCCCTCCCCCCCCAAAAAAAATAAATAAATAAAAGAGCGTACATGATGTCAGCAATCCCGTTTCATTTAGGACCTCGTCTCGTCTTTACATATTCCAGTCGGTGTTGGTTCTCGCGAATTCTTTTTCTGTCTATACAGAAAATTTTTTTGAAAGTTTAGCCCGGGCCCCAGAAAACACGGGTCCGGGGGGAATTCCCCTCTCTATAGGCCTGTGTATATATATATATATATATATATATATATATATATATATATATATATATATATATATATATATATATATATATATATATATATATATATATACATATATATATATATATATATATTGCTTAAAGATAACATTTTTGCATCGTTGAACATTTTGTTTAGATCAAATGAACTTTTTATAAACTTACTCGTCCCCCCCAAAATACATTGCTTTAATATATATTTTGTTCAGGTCAAGTAAATTTTTTTAAATCAACACCCCCCCCCCCCAAAAAAAAAAAAATTATTTATCCGCCACTGGCATTATGGCCCATTCCTTTTATAGACATAAACCGTTGCTGTACTACAGGGGCAGCAAAACAAAAAAGACAAAAAAAAAAAAAAAAAAAAAGTTGACATTTTAATTTAGAAGTGATAATGTTGACAGTGAAATCGTGCTTGAAAAAAAAAAAAAAAAAAACTGTTGCATGTTTTTATGGAGATGCGGGATGTGGATAGTGATCTTATAATTAGCTCGAGATGCTGGGAGGTTTTTTTGTTTGTTTTGTGCGTGCGTGTACACAGGGTTGCCACAGGTCAAGAAGAACCGATGAATTATACAATGGAAAAAATTATACCTTCTTACTTATATAGTAACATCAATATAAGACATAGAATAACAGTAATAGATAGCCTTGAATTTGATATCGAAGATAATAAATACTTAAAAATTTACACTGAAGGATAAAGAATGGACAATGGGACTGCATTCGCTTTTACAGCCACCAACCAAGACAATAACCCAGTTCTTGAGTACAACGAAAGAATTAATATATATAATAGCATATATCAAGCTGAACAACTGTCCATACTTACTGCGGCGGAGTGGGCAATAAAGAATAAATTTACTAAAATAAAAATTTACACAGATAGCAGATCCACGGTTGAAAAAATTAAATCCCTGTACTCCAACACAGAAATATTGATTGACTTATATAAATTACTTGAAATACATAAATCAGTAGAGATTAAAATAATCTGGATTAAAGCACATGTTGGCCACAGGGGAAATGAAAGAGCTGATTTCCTGGCAAAACAACCATTACTGGAGGACCACCGGATAAGTAATAGAGTGGTGTCAGTACCTAGATCAAAAATAGTATACATAATTAATAAAAACATAAAAAATAAATGGCAAATATGGTGGAACGAGAGTGAAACCGGCAGATATACTTACAACTTCTTACCACATATAAAAAATAATTATAATATCAATAATATAGTAGCCACTAAATTTATAACGGGCGGGGCAGTTTCCCAAAATATTTAAAAAGAATCAATTATAGAACAACGGATCTATGTGACTGTGGTCAGACAGGGGATCCCCTGCATTATATATTTGGGGACTGCCCCCTAATGCCTAATAAAATAAGAAGAAATAACTCAATAGATCCATATAAAAATTTTATGCAAATTATCCAATTGCCAAACATAATGAATCTAATAAAAGTAAATTATAATAAGCTTTTAGAACACTATAGCACTATTAAATTTAAATATCATTGATCTGCCATTCTCCTGTGGTACAATAAGTATATATATATATATGTATATATATGTGTGTAGGTGTATATGTGTGTATATGTATGTTTTATCTTGTGTATATGTGTGTATATGTATGTTTTATCATGTGTATATGTGTGTATATGTTTGTATATGTATGTTTTATCATGTCATGTGTGATATCATGTCTGTAATTTACGATTGTACTAATATTGTTTACTGTCTGCCGTTGGGGTTCTGCGAGCCCCAGCGGCATAGTATGTAAAAATAAGCGATAAATGAATAAATTCTTCCCTGGAGGGATCTTATGCCGTAAACCTTCGGGTCGGCCCCTCCAGTGGGTGTCTCACACCTCTCACAGCTCAAGAAGTACCTAAGAAATCTGTAGTAGTAGAAAATTTTACTTAAACACAAATGTCAGGAAAATACATTTCGAAATTAATTTTATATTCTCGGAATGACTGGAATTTTAAAAATATGGCTTGACATATAGAGGCGAAACAGTGACAAATACGTTAATTAATTGTTTTAGGGGGGAGACTTCGGTTCTTTTTTTTTTTTAAAGAGTAAAAACACTTATTTAACCGAAATAAAATGTACAATGAAGCAAAACGCACTCTAAAGTAATGTTTTACTTTTCTGGGTTTTTTTTAAAACTAGATCCTCCCCAAAAATGAAATTACCGTATTCGCCTCTGTTGCGCACCTATGCCTCAACTCATACTTAGATTATTCCAGATTTCAGATTTACGACTAGTGAGAAAATTATTTATAAATGGGGAATTCAGATAATTTTGCCTGCAGAGGCGGATCCAGCCTATTGGAGGCCCATGGCGGTAAAATTTTCGGGGCTTCTAAGCCCAAGTTCTCTCCATAATTTAATGTATTAAGGGCAATATCAGTATTTTCCGTGAGGGTGGAGCACTGAAAGCTTTCACTCAGTTGCTTTAACATTGAAATTAAACTCTCTCACCCTCCCTCCCTCTCTCTCTCTCTCTCACACACACACACACACACACACACACACACACACGAAAAAAAAAAAAACCTTGAAAGATAAAATAATTTATGGAATTCTAAGTTTGCTAACTTACACATAATTAAAACAGAAACTTTATACAATTGCTTAATAAAGTGTTTTATACGAAGTTGCTTCTTGCTTTATCTTTTGAAAATTCATCAATAATTTTTGTGATGCCTATATCTCTGCCAAACTTTCTTGCTTTATGTACAATAAATCCAAAATGTCCCCCTGTCGTAGTTCTCAAATAGTTCTTCGGTCGAAAAAGATATTTCACCTGAAGAGATTGATATGGGTAGAGTTAAAAATATTTTAAAAGTTATTTCTACGTTAGGGAAAGATAATATTTCTTGTGCACCCATGTAAATTTCAGATAAATTTCTATCAAGTTCGTTGTTTTGTCCAAATATAGCAAAAAATCACTCAGTTCATCGTCAAAATTTTAAATGTTTATGTCATTTTTGTAAATATTCAAGTTTCCTATCGAATTTTTCTTTTCCTCTTTTGATAATTTCTTGTCAAACAATAAATTAAAATGCTCTAAACTCATGTGTTCCCTGTCTTCAAGATTATTCGGCTTTGGTATATTTCGAAGATTACATAAAATGAATTTAAGAAAGAAATTTCTCTTTTTTTCCAAATTCATAGCCTGTGTCCTCCTAATGAAAAAAGCATTCCTTTTATTGGAGTCTGGAACCCTGCTCACAGCCGTTATCAAATGATAACCCTGACAGCTGAGATGCTTCTTCTTCGACTTTTTCGAATTCATCTCTACATTTTAAAATAAAATTTGCAAATAACCGTATAAGTCAGAGCCTTTCAATAATTTGCTTTCAACTGACAGCAGAAATGTGATGGCAGAATTCATTCTTCCACGAGTTCTGTTCCAAATAACTACTACTGCTGCTACTATTACTTCTACTACTAACAATAATAATAAAATAACAACCTAATAAAATAATAACAAAAAGTATTATCATTTTTTTAATTTATACAAATTAAAAATAATGATAATACTTTAATCGATTACGCGATTTTTCCCGTAGATACATTCCATATAAAACTTACCAACGGTCAAGACATCATGTTTGTAGATATTGATGATTTTGACTTTGCTGGCAACGTAGTTCGAAGAAACAAAATCTCCCTCACAGTCTAGGTACACAAATTAAAATAAACCGATTGCGCCAGAGGTTCGAACAAATTTCAGGATTATTCTTTCTGAGGTCTACTACCCATCGTAATAAATGGAACAACTGTGCCTATTATAGAACATTCGCAAAAAATTCTTCAACATGGAATTGTGTAGCAAAAATTTTCGAAGAGCCACGCATCCTGTTAAATTTTCGATTTGTAAGAATTTTCTCTGAAAGTTTCGTAACTGATACAGATTTATTGTTTATTACGATGTATAGTACAGCTTGTAAAGAGACATTCTAAAAAATTTGAAGAACATGACTTAATTAGTTTACTTATATTTGTGTACCAAAACCACATGATTTTTTCGAACTACACCGTTAAATGAAAAATGCAAATTTTAAGATTTTTAAAGCAATTTATCTTCAAGCTATAAGTTTAAAATTTTGAAAAGTCGAAAATTTTGCTCCGTATAGTAAGCTTCAATAGTCTGTGATTCAAGAACTATTTGACCTACAGTTGAATTTATGTCATTTTTGTTCTTGGGGTCTTCATAAAGTATATAACATGACCAATTTCACTTTAAAAAAAATTTTTTTTTTGCTAATTGAAAAACAATAATTTAAAATCGGAATTTTTTGAAAAAAAAATGTCATTAAATAATCTTTTTTAAATTAATCTGTGTGCCAGATTTGAAGATATAGTTTCTATTGAAAAAATATATATATATATATATTTGTGTGCATAATTTATTTTCCGGGGGAGAGGTTTGGTTGATAGTGTTAAAATGATAGACTATTACAAGTCGTCAACTACACTTAAAATAGCTATACTTTCTTTCTTCTTGGCAAGGAAGCTTAATAAATTAACGATGACTAACAATAGAAATCAATTATAGAGGCGATCATTTAGGCAATACTAGTTTCTGAATATTAACTTGCTGATTTTTATTATTTCTGTTTATTGTTAAAAATTTATAAATATAAAATAAAAATAAAAAATTAGTTAAACAATTCTTAAAATAGAATTGATACTGTCAAAAGTTTTTTAATCAACATTTTTCTGCCATAAAACTACCATTTAATTATTCTCAAGCTGTGAACTCTCAAAATATCAATAGCAAAAATATATTGTTATTTAATTTTATATTTATTTAAAAATATAAAATTAAATAACGCATTTATAATTTAAAATGGTCCACGACGTTGCATAGCAGCTGCGGGGGCGGTCGATCCCGGACGGCAAACTGAAAACAAAAATAGAGGAAAGTCAGAACACCGAAAATATAGAAAGAATGGAATAGTAAATGGTCGAAATTAAAGAGAATAGCCAACAACCTTTGTTATGCCGCTCGTCTCAAATAACACTTGACAGTATGTTAAAAAAAATGCAATCTATCTTATTTTTGAGGATTTATTTGTCTGTCCTCGAAGAACTATAGCACTTCCTCTAAATGTAACTTAAAAAAAAAAAGGCACAACTGAAAAAAGAACACAGCACATAATCCCCCCCCCCCCCCCAAAAAAAAAAAAAAAAAAAAAACCTAGGTATAGTGGTGGTTAGCATTTCGGAATAGAAATGACTGAAAAGCAACGTAAACTTCAGTGCGTTTCCGTACGCTAGGATGCGAACTCAATTTTTCAGAATCTCGAAGACGGATTGCGGAAAAAAAGTGCCCCCCATTGTGTGCTTGGCGTACTTTTGTGGTTTCACGGGTTACCCTTTGTCGGCGAATCCGGACTGGTCATTAAAATCCTATAAATTCTTCGACCCTGCACTGTTTTCCCTCTTTTAGAAAGCCTGCACGTGCAAATTGACCATTAAAAAACTCCCCTCATACCCTGCAACGTCCAGAAATCGCACTTGAGTCTACGTTGGCCTTAGGATCAGGAGAAAAGCTGACAACTGCAGTGGCGGACCCAGGATTTTAGTTTAGGGGGGGCTTTGCGACATGCAAATACTGCTGAACTCGGTTATAGTGACTTCGATTAGTTACAACTCTCTTATAACGTCTACATATTCAGTACCACTTGACTGTTCCATAGAACACAAGCCCACGAGCAATGTAACTCGGTATGGAGTCATAAATAATTATCTGATCTTTTCAGTGACGTTGTAACAGAGATCAACAGTGTTTCATAAACTAACTGTAAGCATTTATTTAAAAACTTTTTAAATAAATGTCTTTTTTGGTTAGAAATAACTTGAAGACAATTAAAAAAAGAAAGAAAAATAATAATTCATTGGCGACAATTTTCATTGTTTTAAGCTTTTCACTTCTAACTTTCTACCTTTAGGGGGGGGCTTCAGCCCCCTTAGCCCCTCCGTGGGTGCGCCTATGGACACTAGCCTGTTGCTAATGACCTCTGGTAACCGCGGGGCGGTGCCAGATTCCCCATAGTGGAAGGCGATGAGACGGCTTCCATTTTAATGAGCCCCAGTGGGAGGAAGTCCTACTTAGCTCGGGGTTCCCCAATTTTGAACCAATTCCAGAGGAGGGACCAAAAATCTGAAATCGGACATACAGAGTGTCCCATAATGATTGGGACAAACTTTAAGGGGAGGCGAGGCACGTAACAAGGCTTCAGAATCACAAAGCAATGTAAAGATCTAAAACGTTGCCTTCATGTAGCAGTTAATAATCACTTTGAAATGTGGGCTAAAATAACAGTGAACTTTCCGAACATTTTTTGTGAATAACTAATAGATCTTTCACATAAAACACGTGACTAAAACTGATTTTTCAAACATTCTATTTTATTTTATTGATGAAATTTTTGGACAAGTCTATTGATGTGTCCTTCCTAACCACCCCCCCTCCCCTTAAAATTTGTCCCAATCATTATATGACATCCTATACAGCGTTATGAGATTCTTTATAAAGCTCTTTAAAAATGTAGTTGTTTCTTTAAAAAGAAGTTTTCATATAAACCGTATAGGGCGATTTAATGTTAAGTATTATATATTCCTAAATAATTCAACGCATTTCTCATTACTTACAATAGATGGCAGCACCATATAATTTCAGGATCTAGATTTAGCTCGTCGGGCACGAGTCTGCGATCTCATCTCCAGAGCCTTTATTATCGCATGGGCAAATCGGGACTTTGCCCAGGGCCCCCAATTTCAAATATTGTTCTGAAATATTTTTTATATCAAAATTTTATGAAAAATAAAACAAATTTCATAGATGGGGGCCCCCAAATTCATCAATGCCCGGGCCCAGGGGCGGATCCAGAGAAACCGTCTGGGGGGGCTCCGTTTTTCATTAGGATGATACATTGATTTCCCAATACTTTTTCTCCCAGTGTATAATTAGACATGGTATATCACAACTAAATAGTATGTTGTCTGCTGCAAGAACTGTCGAAAGATAACTCTGAAGGAGGGGGGGGGGCAAAGCTATCGTGCGCCCTATACCGATCAAGTTAAGGCCGATGCTCATAAGCCACGTGTTTTATGCATTTCAATGGACGACGGGACTGATACAGGGGGGGGGGGAATGTTCCGTTGCTCTCTCCATTGTGTGGGGGACAGGGTTTTCAGTTTAACACATTAATCTTTTGTTGGTAGATCCCGACTGGTCATTAAAATTCGCAAATTTCGCCAGAAAAATGTCTCCTTAACCCCTGTAGTGGCGACAAGACGTGGCTAATGAGCAACGAGACCTTTATTCATGTTGTTGTTCGCGGGTCCTACCCATTAACATTTTAGTGTGTACAGTGTATAATTGCTGAATGCATTATTGAACCCATTTCACAGCCATCGTGCAATATACAGTGTTCACAGCATACATTTTCGTATTTTAGGATGGCATTAAGTTTTCCAAATTAAGTAATTCCCATCCTTTTCTGTGAGACTGTAGTAAACCAACCTCAATTGCTATTTACAACTATTATCACTATTACCTGCTATTTACAATTTGAGCTTTCTCTTTTAAAACCAGACCAGCTATACTTTGCCAGGTACTCGCTTTGTCTGATATCTTAGAATATGTTTTACTTTTGTAATGAGGATTTGTACCTCTATGTCTGGGTGGTGTGGACAACTTATGAGAGCAGTTGAAAGAATGAAAGCTGTACAAATTGCCTATAAAATGGAGAGAGCAACGGAAGATTTTTTTCCCCCGTATGAGGGTGCCGTTGTCCATTCAAATACCGTGGAACCTGCTAAAGTGACCACCTTGGTAAAGAGATCGTCTGTCTATAGTGACAACTTTAATGCAATATTGCTTTACAACCACTCCACAACCAATTGCATCACACTTTACCACCTTTGTAAAGTAACTGTCTTTATAAGGTGACCGGTTTTGTTCTTCACGAGGGTAGTCCCATTAGACAAGTTCCACTGTACAAATAAAACTGGAAACTGTGCTCCAGCCACTGTGGCAATAGCGAGTCAATAAAATTTCCCCTCCTTCTGTTTAAAAATAAAAGCTCTATCATTTTTGTAAATAGAGAAATTATGTTGTTAAGACCACAAGGATTCAATAAGTATTGGTGTAAATATTCTTGGCTACACACATATATATATATAGTTGGTTCTCTGTTTAACAACTTTCAAGGAACCGTGAAAATATGAAAAATCGTCCTTAAATAGAGATCTTCCATAAACAGAATTTGTAAAAGAATAACATTTCCCTCTACACTTTGGAAGGTGCCTGGTTCAAAACCAGTTCGCGTCTGCGGACCTAACTGCTCGGAGTTTTCCGTGCTTTCCTCCGAAACTTAAATAAAGGTTAAAACCCCTTATAAAGACCCCCATAGAGTGCACCCCACCCATCGGCTTAGATTCCATTCGCAGATAAATGGCCGTAATCCTGCAGCACCAACACCAACACCAACCCTTTACACTTTACATTCTTAGAACTGCGAATATTTTTCTTGATATATTGGCGGTGTTTAAAGATGTTACTTTTATTATCATTATATTATTTTATTATCCACAAAAAAATATATTAAGTTACCTTAAAAAAAAGATAGTAAAAAAATCAAAATGAGTCAGTTGTTTCATTTTTTGCCTTCCAGATTTTCTCAAATGTGAAATGCGTCAGCTTCCATCTTATGAGTTTTTCTGACTAACCAGCCGAAGCCTGGAAATTTTGCATTCCAAATTTTTCTGCCAGAATAACAGCACTGCAGGAATTGCTTGATTTTATTTTATTTTGGTAATACGAACAATTATCTACATGAAGGATCTAGGAGGAGCACGTGATGCCCTACGTGGGGGTTTTTCTAAGGGGTCTTAATCCGTTTTTATGAGAAGTTTCGGAGAGAACTGCGTAAGACTCCGAACGTAGGGATGGACGCAAGACGGAAAATTGGCGTCTCGCGAAACAGCTGAAAAGCTTTGTCTCGTCTCGCAAAATCCCTATATCGTAATGTTAAAAATGTGTGTCTCGTCTCACAAAAAAACTCTAAATCTCTGTCTCGTCTCGCAAAAAGTCGTCTCGCGTCCATCCCTATCCGAACGGCTTGATTGACGGACGCGACCTAAGTTTGAACCAGACACTCTTCTTCTCCCAGTTGCGAGCGCTATGCTCTCAGCCACTCTTTGGACCACCAGAAATTGGAGTTATGTGTTATGTCAGCGGTCCTCAACCTTTTACCGTCGCGCCCCCCCCCCAACAAAGGCTAACTTAGGGTGGCGCCCCCCCCTCACATTTTTCAGCATACATTCAGTTTTTAATCTTTAACAACGAACATTTAGTCGAATATGTACAAAATAATCTTATCAGTAAATTTGAATGAACATTTTAAGTGAAAGTAGATATATTTTTGAGTAAAAATGAGAATAAATAAGATGATTTTTTAAAAACATGCATCACTACTTGCTCTTTGGTTTTTTGCAAGCGCTCTGCTCCCCCCTCGGGGGTCGCGCCCCACAGGTTCAGAAACGCTGTGTTATGTGGCAAGCCTATACTAGAGGCATCTGCATTCTGGGGCGCTCGCCTTGGTCGGATGATTTTTTTCAGAGGTTCTAACGCGTATTCACTTTAAATCCGGAGAAAACCATCTGGAAAAACTCCAGATAGTTAGATCGACAGCCGCGCGGTAGGCCCAAACGTGGGACCTTCACACTTCAGCCGTCTATCATGTCGAGTGTCGGCCATGGGGGGGCCCAGAAATTAGAATGTTAGATGCTCTTGCTTCACGCAACCATTTGCATGCAGAAGTGCCTTGGTAAACTCTTCAAATTGGACACATTGACTTTTCGGCTGTTTGGATTCGGATCCCGAACTAAATTTTTGTGCTGCTTCCAAAATACCTTTGAGAATACACTCAGGTAGTTGAGATTGTCTTGCGAATTGCACTTTTGACATTCCCTGACACTTTTTCCCTACTCTTAAAAAATTTTTCCCCTGTTCCTGTAGCGTCAAATGAAAAAAAAAAAAAAAAAATCGTTGTTAAACAGAAACGATGTCGTTTTTGAATCGAAATTTTTTACATTGGAGTTGCTGGGACTTTGAAATATCGTCTTTGGAGAGAGATCGTCGTTAAACAGAGAGTCAACTGTATATACAGTGCTACTTTTTTAAATTTCAGTTCATGTGAAAATTTATTATTTTTTTTAACTTCCCTAATCCATAGTATATTTCTAGCTCTGGGGGGCTCGAGCCCCCAGAGCCCCGCCCCCCCCCCGTGGTTCGCCACTGCCGGGGCCTCCGTTGGCCATAATCAGGCTCCGCTCATCTCTATCTCTTCAAGTAGAGGATGTCCGATTAGCTCTGTTTTTGCATAAAAGCTAAGTTTCGCTTATTCGCAGCTGCGGAGCTGTTGGCTGGCACCTCTTATGAAGGATTAGCGCTTCAGAAATCTGATTATATGCTTCTTTTAAAGGAGAGGGAGGCTCTTTTAAATAATCAAATTAAGATCAGTAATATAGAAATTTCAACAATTCTTCATTTGCGCTATCTCAATATATATTACAGCTCTCAATATCTGTTGGAAACAATCAGAATATTTTAAGTAGTAAAAAGTGCCTATACTGACATTTACTGGAAATGGGGGAAGAGGAATTAATCTGTCCTCAATTTCTATTATTTTATTTGAGATGGCAAACTAACAATAAATATCTTGATCAAATATATGGCTGTAGACAGCATTTTACATAGTTCGCAACCTATGGAATTTCGTATGATTAAGGCAACGCTACACTAGGGCGATCTGCCAAGGATGGGGGTGCCTTGGTAGGAGGACTTTCTAAGGTGTTCTAACGCGCACTCAAGCTGGAGAAAACCTACCAAAACTCCAGACCGTTAGATCGACAGCCGCGCGATGGGACCCGAACCTGGAACCTTCACACTTCGGCCGTCTACCATTCTCAGTGACATAACCACTGTGCCATGGTGAGGCTCAACCTAAGGGAAGGTAAAAGGGAAAGAGGTCTTTAATCACGTTACATCTGGAGAAAAACGCCCCAAACTCTAGACCATTAGATCGAAAGCTGCGCGGTAGACATTCACACTTTAGCCATCTACCAGTTTCATTAGTCTCAAACTATTTTTATATAATAATTTGCATAATTAATTTCAAAACTAGGAGTGATTAAATCCTGTAATTTTAATAAAAGCCCCCTTTTTAGGCTCTACTTGAAGAGATCGCAGGCAGCCATGAGGCACACAGTCAAAAGAAGGGCGTTTCAGCCCTTCTGGAAACTTAAGAAGAAATCATTTTTCCCCTAAAAGATGTATAATTCAGAAAAAAAATACATTAATCAGAAACATGTTTTTACTGAAAATTAGACACATACAGTTTGAATACAGATCAATCATAAGTCAGTTGATTTGGTTTGTGGTTAAGGCTGTTCTTTTAGGAAATCTTGCAACATTTGAACAGCTAGAAACTCAAAAAGTTTAGAATGTCTCTTTGCAAGCTGTACTATGAACTATTACAAACAGTAAACCTACAGGAGTTCAGAGGCGCAGAGAGCCAAGTCGGGGCCCCGGGGATAAAATCTTATCTGGGGTCCCTTTGCTATCCAGAAATCCCTTTGATATCGTATCAGATCAATCATTTATTCCTTATTAAAATTATTAATCATTTAAAGAAACTTTAAATTAATAGTAATTGGCAATTAATTAATAGAATTAAAATTATTAATTTAAAAGAGTATTATTCTTTAATAAACATCCATTCTCTAAAAAAATACCAACATTTTGTTTTGAAGGTTTCGTCACCTCCATAGAGAAACAGTATTTGCAACGTTAACATTTTTGCATGGCATGTTTCCTCAGTATTGAAACAAATAATATTTTTATTCATACTTCCATGCAAGCAGGCAGCAAAAAAATTTCATAAGGCCAAAAAAGTGGAAATTTCAAAATTTCGGAGGTTGGTTGATCTCCATAGTCTCTCCTCTGGCTAAACCCTTTCTTCCACTATTTAACAATGTGTCTCGGAAAAAAAACAATTTCTTGTTAAATAAATCTTTTCTACTTTTAGTCATGGCAAACCGTTGAATAATACCGTCAATCTCTATACCTTTCTTGCAAAAAAAAAAAAAAAAAAAAAAAAAATTCAATCAGAAACACTCAGTGGCGGATTCAGCTCATGAGAGGCCCGAGGCGCAACTCAATTTTGAGCTCCCCACTCCTAAAAAAATACTTTTCACTATAGTTATACCTTTATATTGCGCGTTCTATGCACACGTTTTTTTACAGTAATTAATGATTTACTTAATCACTTTGATTAACCAATATTAAATTACAACTGTCTGGTGGCTGTATTTAAAAGATTGCTAATGTTCCGATTGAAGTAAAAGTATTAAAACGATCTGCTAATTCTTGGGTAGAAAAAAAAATACAATTTATATTAAATTTACTACTTATGTGTTTTTTTTTTAATGCACTCAAACCCTTCTTTGTGCGGTATATGAAAATTTCAGTTAAATTGAAAGATAATTGAGGAAGTTTTCAATAATGATAATTAAAAAAAAATTAGTAGGCTTGATCCGCCATTTAGTTTTTTCGATTTTCGACATGTATTTCATCATATTACATGTATTTCATAAGTTTAGATATTGCATCAGCCAATTACATTACGTATGTATTGAATTCTATAATCGCTTAATTTACGTTACTTTTTTTATGCGGTCCCTATTCACCGCATAAAAAATACTTTTTTACTGTGTTGCGTAAACTATTTTTTATAGTTGCTGGTGAAGTTTAGTGCGATTTTTTTAATTCGTTTTCTTTTATTCTGTCCCTATCCACCCACAAAAACAGGTTCGAGTGTAATCTAGCATTCTATGAATAATAAAATAATATTTGTAGATTATTATATTAAATTTCGCAATCATTAGCAAATAATAACAAGATACATTTTGAACAGCAGTTGAACATTTTTGAACATTAGTTGGAATTAATTTCATTCTAAAGATTCGGATTTATTTTTTGAAATTTCTGGGAATGGACTAATTGATAAAGTCCGAACAAGGACAAAGAAATCTCTTTTTTTTGATTCTATATTCTCTTATTGAAAATTATGTCTAAAATATATATATAAAAAAGTTAATTTATGCTTAAAATAAAATTATTTTAAAATGTTTTCACTCCTTTTACATCTAATTTACGTCTACAAACGAGCATTAAAAATAATTTATATATTTATAGATTAGTACAATAAAAAATATTTTACCTCATGAAACTTAATAATTTTTTTTACTACTTTTCGCTTTTTATGATTAACACTAAATACACATCAGCATACATCTGAATATAACCGCGTAAATTCAATTTCATATTGGTGTACCTTGATTTTATCGTATCTGGTATTTACCTCTTGTTTCAATCGTGAAAATTTAGTGTACTTAAAAGGGACTTTTAAGGGTCAGAACAGGGGGAAACTTGATCAGAAAAATGATTTAGACCTCACAAAGTTTAGAAGAATTTTTTACTTGGATAAATGAAGCAAAAAATTTAACATTCCTGTAAAAACATATTTATAAATATTTAAATATATTAATAAATTTCCCGCTTGAAACCGCAAAACTGTAAGCAGTTTAATAGTAAACTTTCTGTTTAGTCTAGATATTGTGTCTATTCAAAAACTGGCAATAAGTTTAGGACTATTGTACGATACTAGTACTATGAGCATAAGCGTAAAGTTTTCAAAATTATTGGGGGGGCCGGGCCCCACAATCACATATATTCACGTCAGTGGCAGAGCCAAAGGGGGGGGGGTAGGTAGGGGGATCATAACCACCCCCCATGAGGAATTTTTTGCCATACAAAATGTATATTCTTCACTCCCTTATCATACACCCGTATACATATATGTGAGTTGCAAAAGTCGTAACTCCCCCCATGAAAAATTTCGGGCTATGCCACTGATTCACTTAGATATAACTTACTCATAGCTGCCAACTACTACGGAATATAATGAACCACTTTTTCCACATGATTTCTATATTTTCGGCTTAAAATATAGCAAAATTTTTGTGCTGCGCGCACGAGCTTGTTACTATTTTGGAAAAAATAATTAAAAAATATACTGTTTACAAAAAGTGGCTAGTTATATTCCGTAGTAGTTGGCAGCTATGACTTACTATATATAAGTGTCAATTATTGGAGGCGCTCAATCTCTATGGGTCCATAGAATTCTACACCTAAGGTAAATATCCATGTTATATCTTCCTACCATGTTATAAGTTAAAAATAGAAGCAAAATAAAAAATCCAAAGGAGGAAAAAAAAAATCATTTTCGATGAGATGGTGCATTTTAGACACATCTGAACGTTTCTTCATTTCATACTTTACATTGCATAGTCTGATTTTAATGAACCAGAGCCTGGCGAGGGCAGCTTATAGTAACATTTTGTGTTACGTGGCATCACAATGAATACTAAATCATGATTGAAATCAAAAGAAGAAAATTTTTAAAAGTACAAGGAAAGGTTTTTTTAAACATTTGTAAATGGTGTGAATACGTTTTTTTATGGAATAAATTAGTTTTCTGTATTGAGTGATAAATGATTGGGTGGGCTCAGCCCCTATTCACAATTTATTGGGGGGGCTCGAGCCCCACGGGCCCATATAACTCTACGCCTATGACTATGAGTACTATGAGTACGAATTATATATATATATACATACATACATACATACATACATATCATTCTATATTTGAAATAGAACAAAAAAGTCCTAGAAGAGAGTAAGGAAATATCATTATTTTAAGTACTTAAAATATAAAAAATATTACTGAGTTAAAAGATAAATTCCACTTTATATTGGAACTCTATATGTTCTAAGCTTCTGCCCAACGCTTCTTATTAATGTTTAGCATTTTCATCTGCGACTATAAAAAACATGCCGTGATTATAATATAGTTATCATTAATATTTTTTAGTTAAAAACAAAAAAAAAATAATTTAGTCACCATTTACCTTTCAAGTTTTTAATTAACTATGTTTGTCATTCCAGCTTAAAATTTGCTTATGAATTTTATCCCGCTTCCTATTATGCGATCGAGCTGAAAATTTGCAGGCATAATTCCGGTGACACTGAATACTGCTCTTCTTAATTTTTCAATACTTTTTTAAACTATCACATATTTATTTCCCCCAAAATTGTGTTATCTCGTACATATCAGCTTGCATCTGCTTGATTATTTGTCGGCAATTTTTTATTATTACACCCTCGGAAAGTTCTTTTGATTCTAAAAACGATAACGTTGTTATCTCGCTTAAAATTTTAGCTTAAATTTTTAAATTTTAGGGATTTTTCGAAAGGTAAATTATTCCTCTCAGTTTCTGCACAACTGACATCCAAACAGCTATACATTCTAGGCATGGAAAAACACTCAAAATACTGGTGTTAAACGCTAAAATAAATAAAAACTTTGTGAAAAAACACACATAAAAGGACACTTATAACAAGATACGATCGTTTCGACAGAAAATGCAATCAGTCTTCATCAGTCAAAGCTCTTCGTCTCACGGTTTTGTGAGATGAAGTTTTGTGTTATATATATTCTTTTTGGGAACCGAAATTTTGAGGCCCCTTAGATTTGAGAGGCCCGAGGCGCGCGCCCCATGCGCCTATTGGGAAATCCGCCACTGGAAACACTTCTCGTTTTTGCCAAGTGGATGGTTTTTGCTCTATCTGGCTTTTTGTAATTTCACTCAAAAATTAATTTGAAGCATACGGATAATCTAAATTTGGACTTTTTTATTTTACAAAATTGACAACACACAATTAAGTATCATATAAACAGCAAAAGGGGGGCCCCTTCACAAGCTGGGGCCCAGGGGATTTTTCCCCTGCTCCCCCTCCCTCTCTGCGCCACTGCAGGAGTTACGAAACACTGAGAAAAAAATACTAAGCATACGGAATTTTGCAGGGTAACAGTCTCTGCTCATTTTTGAAGCCACTTTTTGTGTTTAGGATTTTAACCTGAAAGTTGCATGAGACACGCAAAAGTTGTCTGTTAACATTAGTCCATAGTGCATCGGCTGAAGAAGCATTACTAATTTTTTCGAGCGGTCAGTTTTAAAGCTGTTTAAAAGTTTTGGGGTGCCTAACGCTTTTCAAAAGAACATCCTTGAGGCAAAGCTACACGAAGACTATCTGCCTAACGGGAAATGCCTTCGGAGGTGGACTTTTATAGACGTCTAATATGCATTTACATTACTTCTGGAGGAAACCGACCAAAACTCCAGATTTATTTATTTATTTGCCAGGAGAGGACAGATCCTGCCACTGAATGTGCCGTTTAGAACTACGTACGTCCTTCCCGGAGTTTCCGGCCACAATTTTGATCCTCATCAGAAGGTAGGAGACTTCTGAATATTGGCACCCCTCGGAAACTATTAGCGACCGCCGACGAGAGGACTTTCGGAACCACGTGCACGTACACCGCATGTACACGGTGGTCTTTAGTGGTATGCCGGTATCGAAGACGCAGCCTTCCGGTCACGAGTCCAACGCCTTGAGCACTTGGCTACCACGGCCCTCAAAACTCCTTTTAGATGGAAAGCTGCGCGGTAGGCCAGAACCCTGGACCCTCACACTTCAACCATCTACCAATTTTCAGTGTCTTATACACACGCCCATTGGTTGTTCATGCCACTTGAAGCTCTTGTTGATGTCTCATTCCTAAGTTTGAAAAATAAATAAGCTTAGGCAGTTGTGGATACGGAATTTTTGGGGGGAGGGTGGCTAATTTCTTAAAAAAAAAAAAAAAAAAAAAAAACCAACCTTTTGACCTAAACAATGTGTATAACAAAGCAAAATGTTATGCTAAAGTAATGTTAATTTTTTGGGAGAGGCTAATTTAAAAAGAAAAATGCTCATTTGACTTCCACAAAGTGAACAACAAAGCAAAATTTGGGGGCTGAAGCACCCTGGCCCCTTCCCTGGATTCGCCACTGCTCAGCCGATTTTGATAATGTTATTTTTTCGTTTGTACGTATCTTTATCGCTGTTATAGGCACATGAACTCATATAACTGAAGCCCCAACTGGAGCCTGTCCTAGGGTGGAGCGGCGCAGCTGAGGGGAGGGGGGAGTAAACGGAAACTTTAAAGCTGAATGCGCGGGGTAGCATTTGCTACTTCTGCTATATGGCTGATCCGGCACTGTCTTGACGTATGTAGTAAAATAATCTAAATGTAATAAAATCAAACGTTGCAGTGTTAAATATTGACTACATGCTACTAAAAAACAACACTTCCCAGATACTGTCTTTTCAGTTTAATATTTATTACTAGCATTTTATTCTGAAACTCCAAATGACTCTTTGATTTTGGAAGCTCATTCCACTTAAAGAAAACATTAATTTAGAAAATAAAATATTTTATCTATTGACAGTTCGATTCTAAGTTGTTATTCTCTAACTTTGAAAAATAATCTTATAACAATACACAGGAGCTATAACTTTGATTTCTATATTTCTGCTAGTATGCTAATCTCATTCTTGGTACTCAGAGCCCGATCACTGTGGGCCCTGGGCAGAAGAAAAAAATTAGGCCCCCTTGCAATAACCTCTCCCTTAAAAAACACACACACACATTATGATTGGTTTATGCTGAAAGTTTTAAATATCTTACCCCTTCCAAACAGAAATTTTGTTTTAAGTAATCTGAAATAAACGAATATAGTTACATGATGTCAAAGAAACAGATACTTAAACGTTACATCGAAATGCTATATCACAGTTGCAAACATGTACGGAATACAACCACTTTTTCTAAACAGTCATTTTTGTAAATATTTCTTAAAGTAACAAGTAATTCAAAGATTTTCCAATTCTTTAACATTAAAAATACATTTTAAAAATATGGCTAGTTATTTTCCTACATATTGATATGCTATATCAACTATAGAGCATTTCGAAGAATTAAAAATAAATTTAAATTAATTTATGCACAAATGTAAATTTGAATTATTTTCGTTGTTCCTACTTTATCATTAAAAAATCATTTAACTTTTGAATTTTTTTTTATCCTTTGTCATTTTATTGTAAAATTTAAAAGTGTAAAATGTAAGATTTTTGCGCCCTAAAATCTGTGGGCCCTGGGCAGTTGCCCCATTTGCGCTGCCGGTAATATGGTACTGTTGGTACTCCCACAATGCAAACAAAATTCACGTTTTTTGAAAATCTGTAGAACAAACCCGTCAACGACGAGTACATCAGCTAATAAAGCTATGCAGAATGGTATTTTTCAAAATATCTTTAAACATTTTTTTCTTTTTTCGGTAATAAGAAATGTATTTTTAAAGTAAAGCAAAAGTGTTGCCCCTGACAGGGTTCCAGTTTTCCCGTAGGGACGGCCCTGCTTTTAATAAAAAAAATATTTTTCAGAATCAAAGCCAAAATGCCAGGGCCTTATTATCGCATGGGCAAATCGGGACTTTCTCCAGGTCCCCCAATTTCGAATATTGTTCCGAAATATTTTTTTATATCAAAATTTTATGAAAAATAAATCAAATTTCATAGATGTGGCCACTAAATTCATCAATGTCCGGGGTCCCCCCGTTGTTCATAATAAGGCTCTGCAAAAGGCCATGATCACGTGACTTATCTTGAAATTGCAGTCTTCGCATCTTCTATTATTCTAATGGTGGTGCCATCTATCGTTATCTACGGTAAACTTTTGAAAATATTTATTTATTTCATCCCTCCCCCAAGCGAGAAAACTTATTTTTCTATTTTTCAATTATAAATTATTTTTTCTAAATATAAGCTAAGAAATGAAACTGATGGTTAGGGCTAATACCCTTCACAAAGACAGAATTGGTTATATTTTTTAGCTCAAGAATACTGTTGTTTTAAAAAATATAACCAATAGATGCAGAGGCGCAGAGAGCCAAGTTGGGCCCGGGGATAAAATCTTTGGGGTCCCTTTGCTATCCAGAAATCATTTTGGTGTCGTATTAGATCAATCATTTATTCCTTATTAAAATTACTAATCATTTAAAGAAACTTTAAATTAATAGTAATTGGGAAAATAAATAATAGAATTAAAATTATTAATTAAAAAGATTATTATACTTTTATAAACATCCCTGCTCTAAAAAATACCAACATTTTGTTTTGAAGGTTTCGTCACCTCCATAGGGAAACTGTATTTAAACGTTAACATTCTTGCATGGCATGTTTCCACAGTATTGAAAAAATTAATATTTTTATTCATACTTCCATGCATGCAGGCAGCCAAAAAAATTTCAGAAGGCCGATAAAGTGGAAATTTCAAAATTTATCATAGAAAGTCTTGATCTTCAAAATTTTGGAGGTTGGGTTGGCCCACAGTCTTTTCTCTGGCTGTACCCTTTCTTCCACTATTTAACAATGTGTCTCGGAAAAAAAAAAAAAAAAAGACTCCTTGTTAAATAAATCTTTTCTAATTTTAGTCATGTCAAACCGTGGAATAACACCGTCAATGTCCACTTTTCTTACAAAAGAAGACTCAATCACTAACACTTCTCTTTTTTGTCAAGTGGGTGGTTTATGCTCTAGCTGGCTTTTTGTAGTTTCATTCAAAAATTAATTTGAAACATCCGGGGACATAATCTGAATTGACAACACACAATTTTACAAAATTGACAACACACAATTAAGTATCATATAAATAGCAAAAGAGGGGCCCCTTCACAATCTGAGGCCCTGGGGATTTTTCCCCTGGTCCCCCTCCCTCTCTGCGCCACTGAATAGATGCAATAAAGAATTTTTTTCAGAGCCGGTCCCAGGGTGGAGCGAACGGTGCGACTGCCATCTTGATGGGGGGAGCCAAAATACGTTACTCTGTAATAAGTATACGTATATTTGTGTGTCTATATGATGGTGAAATTTCGTTTTAACCCCTCTGAATTTGTTAAGTCTCTGTGTGTGTGTGGTTGGGGGGGGCGCATTTTTGTATTTCGCACCACTTAGATATATATCTAGGACCAGCACTGATTTTTTTTGTTTGTTGTTTTGCTAATTAATAAATATATTAACAAATAACTTGGATTAACAATCACTTTACAAAATAAATAATAATTTTTAATTACTGGTTTTAACTGCACTTTAAATTTAATTAATGAAATTTATCTGGTAATCATCACATAATTTTTGCAAAACTACCAAGAGATCTCTAACTCATTCGAAATTACTCATCCTTTACTTTATCATATGTTTAAATGATACCTGCATTGAATTCACTGCACACAAAATTCTCCAGGTTTTAAGAATCATTAAACAAACTTAATATCCACTTTAAAGATTGTGGTAAAGGTACTTCAATAAATATCTATAATTGAATGCCTGAATTTAATTATAAATGTTCATTTTAAGTAAACAAAATTAATGCCTATGGACACATCGCACCAACCAACGGAATTTTGAAATTTTTTCCAGATGTAAAGTAAATATGCATTAGAACCCTTTAAAAAGTTCTCCACCCAATGCACCCCTCCCTCCCCATTTAGCAGACAGCCCTCGTATAACTGTGTTTAAACGAAAACCAATATGTGTGATATATATATATATATATTATATATATATATATATATATATATATATATATTATATATACATATATATATATATATATATATATATATATAATATATATATATATATATATATATATATATTATATATATATATATATATATATGGTTCCTAATTCTTGATAATAGCTGTTATATTTTTATGCGAGATATGTCTTATTTGTAGTATGTTTTGTGTTTTACTTGTTAGTTATATATATATATATATATATATATATAATTATAATAATATTAAACTAGACTCATCGTTGGGATTTTGATGGCTGAAACTGGTTTTTGACAGGACAGAGGTTAAAATTAGTTATATCCATTAAAAAAAAACCTATGCGTTTTAAAAATTTAAATGTATATTTAACTAAAGAATAAATTTTAGTCAATTTATTAATTATTGAGATTTTTGCTACATATATCTTAATTAACATAAAAACTGCAAATGTGCATTTGAATTACTTTCATAATTAGGTTATTCATTAATTAATGAAGTGGTAAACCCTAAATTCATCTATTTTTTACAGGTTGCTGCATCCTTGAATATTACTTCCAAAAAACATTTTCATGAAATTTGATAAAATATGCAATTTTTCTTTATTTATTTCACAAGTGTATATTTGTTCTTATATCATCTATACATATACTTTTTTTTAACAACAATGATCAATTTTCTCAGCTGGCAAAAACAGAAAAAAAGACAAATATTATGTTAATGATATATTAATATATAGATACAATCAATTTAATTCCCAATAGACAACAAAAATGTATATAAGTATGTATGTATATTTATCCCCAATACAACCACTCAGTGCAGTGTATACAAAATACAATACACCAACTCTCTCAGAATCCTTTTAAAAGAAAAACAATGTTTAGATAACAAAATATACAATATTCTATATTTCAATATTATTCCAAGTGTACATTATCTACATATTATTTTATTTACAATTAATATAGCAGTTATTTTCCATAGAGCAAAAATTTTTTTTAGAAACATGTGTGTACCATGTAAAGTAATGTAATATACCGTGTATATCTCAAACATTTATGCATTACTTGCTATATGGTCAATATATGAATACAAGCACTTATTCTAATACATAATTAGTAGTGTACATAAATAGAAACTGTAAAAACTTATGCTCAAATAGAATCTCACAATATAATATTTAATAATACTATAGCCCATCACATGCTAGACTCTTTATAAAAAAACAGTATGCTAACCATCAAATATACAGCACTTTATATTTCAGCTATATTAAATATCACATGTAAATAAATACAAACTGTAAACACTTATGCTCAAATGTAATCTCACAATATAATATTCAATAATACTATACACCATCACATGCTAGATTCTTTAAAAAAATCAGTACGTTAACCAATAAGTATACAGCACTTTATATTTCAACTATATACAATATCACACAAATCAATGTCCACAAATAGATCCACTAATCAATAAGTCCATTATAAAAAAAGTTTATAATACCAATAAAGCAGAAAAAGTAAGCAGAACTTTCTTATGACTAAACAATTTGCTCTTTTACATTCGATATATATTCATTATACAATATTATTTACAGTCATAATATATATTAATAATTATAATAAAACTTTTTTTTTGACCCACAGTTATAGATTTTAACTTTATTAATATAATCTTTATGTCCTAAATTAATAATTTGTTGTGTATCTTACAGTCTGAACTATTATAACAGTGTCAATAGGCACATTGATCAACATTTAAATTATACAGACATGACACTATTTTTGTACTTTTCTCTAGGTTTTACTAATTATTTTATGCAGTTCTTGATGGAACTATCCCTTAAAAATTCTATATGCTTAGCCTTAGATCTTTCAAGATTCATTTTAAAATAACCTGTTGCGGAGACAAACCCAGATATTTCTGATACTATCATAGAAAGAACTTTCAAGTGCCATTATTGTTTATATCTTTCTGTCCGCACCATTCACTGCGTTAGTTACGTCTGAGTTTTTTCTTATTGGTAAGGGCTTGTTGTTGCTGTGGGCGCTTCCGCTGCTGCTTGAAATCCTGTAGCAGCTTGTTAGCCAAGCGGAGGTCCCGCTTTTCCAAGGATTTCCAATCCTTTGTCATGACGATCTGGATGAGGTGTCTGTTAAAGAAGTTCTGGACAGATAACGCCAGTTCCACATCGCTGTACTGGTCTGCTAGAACTAGTGCATCCATCCAGTCCTCGAGTGTTATATTTCTCATTAAGAATTTTGAACAAATTGATTTGAGCCCAATCACCTCGTATTTGTCTGCGGTCCTGTACAGTTCAAAGGCGCTGCTGAAAGTGGTCACTTCGGCCCTACCAGAGTACATGTACTCGAGAAAAGTACCAAAGGTCCCTTCGTCACAGTCTGGTATATGGACCGTGCTCGTCACTTTCTCGGTCATGTTGTGTCGGAACATGGCCGCGAAAACGTTGGACCGTGCAGCCATGACGGACTTGTGGGCCTGAAATTCTTTGTCTCGGACCACGAGCACTGTGTCAGAGGAATCCTTGTCATTCAACATCTTTCTATAATCTTCGGAGAGTTTTTCAAGTTCTGCCAAAACAAGAAGGATAAATGAGCCCAGAATAATTGGATCATGCAACAAATTTCAACACAAGCATGTTATTTACAAACTGATGGGATAAATGAGCTTTATTCCTCTTTCGCAAAGCCACCTTCAAAGGGCCAGGCATGAGTTTTAGTGTTTTGTCGTATGCTCTCTTGCCAATGCAAATAAATGAGTTTCTCATACATTAGGTATTCATTTTTGATTCGATACAAGTCTGGTCTTTTCGCTGGATGTGTTCAGATATAACAGCATCAGAATCATGCTAATGACATGTGCATTGTGTGTAAAAATTGTGTGTCAAGTGCAGGGGCGGATCCAGAGGAACCATCTGGGGGGGGGGCTCCGTTTATCATTAGGATGATACATTGATTTCCCAATACTTTTTCTCCCAGTGCATAATTAGACAGGGTATATCACAACTGAATAAGTATTTTGTCTGCTGCAAGAACCGTCGAAAGAAAACTCTGAAGGGGGGGGGGGGCAGAGCTATCGTGCGCCCTATACCGATCAAGTTAAAGCCGATGCTCATAAGCCACGTGTTTTATGCGCTTCAAAGGACGACGGGATACGGGAAAAAATTTTCCGTTGCTCTCTCCATTGTGTGGGGGGACAGGGTTTTCAGTTTAGCACTTTAATCTTTTGTTGGTAGATACCGACTGGTCATTAAAAGTCGTAAATTTCGCCAGAAAAATGTCGCCTTAATCGCTGCAGTGACGACAAGACGTGGATAATCACCAACGAGATCTTTATTCATGTTGTTGTTGTTCGCGGGCCCTACCCATTAACATTTTAGTGTGTACAGAGTATAATTGCTGAACGCATTATTGAACCCATTTCGCAGCCACCGTGCAATGTTCATACAGTGTTTCACAGCATGCATTTTCGCATTTTAGGATGGAATTAAGTTTTCCAGATTAAGTAATTCCCATCTTTTTCTGTGAGAACTGTAGTAAACCAACCTCAATTGCTATTTACAGCTAGTATCACTATTACCTGCTATTTACAATTTGAGCTTTCTTTTTAAAACCAGACCAGCTATACATTGCCAGGTACTCGCTTTGTCTGACATCCTAGAATATTTTTTACTTTTATAATGAGGATTTGTACCGATACATCTGGGTAATATGGACAGCTTATGAGAGCAGTTGAAAGAATGTAAGTTGTACAAATTGCGGAGGGTTGGATTGTTCGTCTATGCTTCAGCATCATTTAAGGCCGATGCTGATTGCCGCTGCGTCTAACGTGACTGCAGAATGTACGAGGGCATTTTCGTCGCGAATTTTACGACCTTCCCTAGTAGCACAACTTGTTCAAAAAACGTTTAAATTATGTTGGAAACACGTTTTTTGTCGTTAAAAAATGAGTTTTAAACGTCTTTTGCACTAATTGTGCTACTAGGGTTTTAATGAAAATTCGGGGTTTACCGATCAAAGTTTTCTGCACTAAACCGCAAACTCTGTTCCCTATAAAATGGAGAGAGCAAAGGAAGATTTTTCCCCCCGTATCAGTGTGCCGTCGTCCATTCAAATACGGTGGAACCTGCTAAAGTGACCACCTTGGTAAAGAGAACGTCTGTCTATAGTGACAACTTTAATGCAATTTCACTTTACAACCATCACACTTTACCACCTTTGTAAGGTGACTGTCTTTATAAGGCGACCAGTTTTGTTCTTCCCAAGGGTAGTCCCATTAGACAAGTTCCACTGTACAAATAAAACTGGAAACTGTGCTCCAGCCACTGATTTTTGTAAATAGAGAAATTATGTTTAGTCCACAAGGATTCAATAAGTAATGGTGTAAATATTCTTGGTATATATATATATATATATATATATATATATATATATATATACCAAGAATATTTAAAAAATGTTATTCTTTTACAAACTCTGTTTATGTTGTATTATGTATAGTTGGCTCTCTGTTTAACGACTTTCAAGGAACCGTGAAAATATGAAAAATCATCCTTAAATAGAGATCTTCCATAAACAGAATTTGTAAAAGAATAACATTTCCCTTTATACTTGGTGCCTAGTTTAAAACCAGTTCGCGTCCGCTGACCTAACTGTTCGGAGTTTTCCGTGCTTAACTCCGAAACTTAAGAGTAAATAAGGGTTAGGACCCCTTAGAAAGACTCTCACGAAGTGCACCCCACCCATCGGCTTAGATTCCATGTGCAGATAATTGTCCGCAATCCTACAGCACCAACACCAACCCTTTACACTTTACATTCTTAGGACTGCGAATATTTTTCTTGATATATTGGCGTGTTTAAAGATGTTACTTTTATTATCATTTTATTATCCACAAAATATTATTTTAAGTTACCTTTAAAAAAGGTAGTAAAAACGAGCAATACAATAAAATTAGGTTTCAAGAAAATCAAAATGAGTCGGTTGTTTCATTTTTCGCCTTCCCATTATTCTTTCTTCCAGATTTTCTCAAATGTGAAATGCGTCAGCTTCCATTTTATGAGTTTTTCTAGCTAACCAGCCGAAGCCTGAAAATTTTGCTTTCCAAAGTTTTCTGCCAGAATAACAGCAGTGCAGTAATTGCTTGATTTTATTTTGGTAATACAAACAATTATCTACATGAGGGATCAAGGCCAAGTACGGGGTGCCCTACGTGGGGGTTTTTCTAAGGGGTCTTAATCCGTTGAGAAGTTTCGGAAAAAACTGCGTAAGACTCCGAACGGCTGGATTGACGGACGCGACCTGAGTTTGAACAAGGGATTTTTCTTCTCCCAGTTGCGAGCGCTATGCTCTCAGCCACTCGTCGGTCCTCCAGAAATTGGAGTTATGTGTTATGTGATGTTATGTGGCAAGCCTATACTAGAGGCATCTGCATTCTGGGGCGGTTGCCTTGGTCGGAGGATTTTTTCAGAGGTTTTAATGCGTATTCACGTTAAATCTGGAGAAAACCATTTGGAAAAACTCCAGATTTTGATTTTGAAGCCACATGACTGCCAACTTGGTCGGCAGAGTCGACTTTGAAGCCTTTTGCAGCAGCTGTGGAGTTTATTTAAGATTAAATAAACATATTTAAAAAAAGACAATTTTCGGGAACAACGCGACTGGGTTTATCCCCCGCAGGAGCGCCAGTATATAGTGGTCCCTTGCATACAATGTGGACAGTCTCAGTTGGTTGTTTACATGTGACAGACTTAAAAGTGTTTGGATAGTTCTACTAAGGTTGCAAATGTTTGTTTTATCTTTGTTTTCAGTGGTTTGGATTTGAGGACTTGCCTTACCCAGGCCTCCGTGTACAATGTTGGGGGTCTTTTTAGGTGATTGGACGATGTTAGCGGGTAGTCTAGGACCAGAGGGAGCCCTCAGTTCCGCAGTCGCAAATCCCTGTTGTGTGCCGATGGAAGCGGTACAGATATGCGGGGAAGGGTCCATGACCGGCAAGGAAGCTTGTTATTACCCATCTGAGTGGCAGTTGGTGCTGTGAGACTTTAGGCAGAAGCTCAAAGGTGTGACGGCGCTTGTTACTGGAGTCCCACTGCACCTGCCATTCTTTCTTCAGGTGGACATAGTTAGATCGACAGCCAAGCAGTAGGCCCAAACGCGGGACCCTCACGCTTCAGCCGTCTGTCATGTCGAGTATCTTATCCACTCGGCCATGGTGGGGCCCAGATATTAGAATGTTAGATGCTCTTGCTTCATGCAACCATTTGCATGCAGAAGCGCCTTGGCAATCTCTTCCAATCGGCCACATTGGCTTTTCGGCCGTTTGGATTTGGATCCCGAACTAAATTTTTGTGCTGCTTCAAGAATTTTCTCTTTGCTTCTAAAATACCTTTGAGAATACACTCAGGTACTTGAAATTATCTTGCAAATTGCACTTTTGACATTCCCCGACACTTTTTTCCTGTTCCATTAGCGTAAGATGAAAAAAAGAAGTCATTGTTAAGCAGAAACGACATAATCTTTGAATAGAAATTTTTTGCGTTGGGGGGGGAGGACTTTGAAATATCGTCTTTGGAAAGAGATCGTCATTAAACAGAGCGTCAACTGTATACACACTTTACTTTTTAAAATTTCAGTTCATGTGAAAATTTACGATTTTTTTTAACTTCGCTAATCCATAGTGCATTTCTAGCTCTGGGGGGGCTCGAGCCCCCAGAGCCCCCCCCCCGTGGATCCGCCACTGGTCAAGTGAAGAGTTATGCCCAACACTGAAAAAATGGGAATTGTGTCCCGGAAGTTCACGTTTTTGTCGCTGTTGCATGCCTTCAAAGACTAACAGTACTATAGGAAGTCCATGAGAAATCCTTCGTCAATGGATAGGCAATAAGAATCTACTCGGATAAACCTCAGGTACTCAAGTGTATGATTAGGTTTGTATTTTGTGCAGAGCTCATTCTAGGCAGGGTCAGTGGGATGCCGCACCCCGACGCCCTTAAAAAAAAAAAAAAAAAAAAAAAAAAAAAAAAAATCCGTCCTTTTGATTCACGTTAACACCCCTATGATGAAAAACTAGATGCTTTTTGTTGTTGTTGTTGTTGTTTGTTAAATCTCCAAGGAAGTTTCTTTAGCCCTTTTATTTGTTCAATTCTTATTTGGTTGCTCACACATAACGTGCTAGTGATACTTGACAAATGACAGGGAGGAATTTGCAATAGATAGGATGCAGATGCAAAAAGCCAACAGCACACCTTATTTTACCTGCCTTTGAAGGTACTTCCATCCTACCCCCACAGCTGAAAAATTCATGGGGGGGGGGATAACGGCATAGTTCTGTTTCTCTGGTGAACCACTCGACATATACAGAAAATACATTGTTATGTTAAAATATATAAGGGATCCTACTTAGAACGTTTAAATTTGAAAATAAGAATTAGCTTGAGCTACTTTAATGGTAACAGAGCTCCCTGCCCTCTCTTCGAAGCGAGTAGGAGGCCCTGTGGCGGTAGTAGCAGCCCATCCTTAAAGATGCAAGATTCTTTTCTGTGATAAGAAGGGAGATGGAAATCAACTGTGTAAAAATTCATTCATTTATAATTTTTTTTAATGGACCGATCTGTTTGAAACTTTGGGGGTCACTTTTAAGTGCGAAAATTGGTTCAGAGTCCAAATTTTAAAAAGACATCTCAATTTGTTCAAAAGTTAGAAATTTATTGTCAAAACCTTTTTTTTTTCTTTCTTACTGTGTGGCTTTCTTTCTGAGCTACATGGGGAGAGAAACGGGAGAAAAGTTGGGGGGGGGGGTTGAGATTCTTATCTCCATTCCGGCTATTTCAATATTGCCACTTATATAGGTGACCAGCTGAATGCTAAAATCAACAGAAGAATACTTATAATGGGGCAGCATGATAATCCTGAAATAATTTTGGCTATTGTTGTCTATTTTCAAAAAATTTATTAAATATCTGGGATTTGTAGTGGAATATATATTGAAAAACGAAATAGATATTTACACCATTATATAGTTATTTTGAACAGAAGTGTTCTTAGTATTTTCATGCATCAACTATAATATTTTAATTGTTCGTACTATTGAATTCTTACAAAGATAAGTGAATGATGAAAAATTGAATGAATTATTTTTGTAGGTGTAATAATTTAAAAACTCAAAAAAAAAAAAATATTAAAATCAAAATTTAGGTTCAGAATAATTTAACTTAATAAGAGAGTTATTAATTAATAATTATGAATGTATTAAGAAATACTTAAGAAATATTCTTAAGTATTTCTTAATTCGGTTAAACTTTTATTGATGATTCTTAACAAGGTGATCAAATAAATCTTATTAAAATCTGCTTCTTATGCAAAATGTTTACTTAATTAAGCATTTTCTTGTGTGTTAGCTATGTTTGGGTGATTATTTTTGTTATAAAAAGAAAAAACCTTAAAAATCTTTAAGGTTTTAGTAAGGTTGACTTAAAATAGTTAAGTCAATAAGAAATATTCTTATTGACTTAACTATTTATAATTTATTTTAATAAGTTAATTTAACAAAGTTACTTAAAAAGTAATTAACTCTTTTACATTACTTAGATTCATCAACATAATTAATGTTATCTAATTTTTAATAAAGACTAGTAATTAATTTAATAATCAATAAAGCATTGTTTTACTCAATTAAAAAAAATCAAATTAGAAATGCTTTTAATCAGGATATGCCCTTATTAAAAGCATTTTAATAAGGGCCTTTTTTAAGAAACACAATGCCCTTTTTAAAATCCTTGCACCCTGTCCATTTTCTTATCTAGAATGAGCTCTTGTATTACAGTAAACCTTCATGAGGGACATAAGACTATGGGGGAGGTGTTTTGAGCGGAGGATTTTTTGTGACTTTCTATCTCGTATTCACGTTACATATAACTCCCCAAAACTCTAGACCATTAGATTGACAGCTGCCTGGTGGACCCAAACGTGGGACCTTCAAGCATCATACGTCTATCATGTTCAGTGTCTTTATGTACTTGGTCATGGTGGGGCCAAATATGATTAGAAGAGGTGTGGTTAGTGAAAAAATTAATGTTCGATGAGAAGCACATCAAAGCCCTAAGATATTCTTGGAGAAAGTGAGACAGTGATTTTGGTCCTGCTTGCTACCACCATCACCGGCCAATAAACCTCCTATGCAACTACCGTGATGGCAATTTGTGCTGTAAATTAGTCCAAACTACTCTGTTTTTGCATTTATTTCTAGAAAGTAGTTCCTTGCAGGGGCACTGAAAGAACCGGCACTTCACAAGAGCCTTCGTTAGGAAACAGAAAAGTTGTCTGCAATTTCATTGGCCTCAAGTTCTAGTTAGTTATTCTTTTTACTTTACACGAAGGAATACATCCTAGGTGGATCTGGAGAGACAAAGGGAGCCATTTCAGTTTTTTTTAGATTAGCCACTCCAGTATACTACCTCTCAATCAGTGCCAATATGTAGTTAAGTGATAGATAAAACTTCTGTTATAAGACAGAATCTAGGTTTCATTTCTATCAGCCAGTCACATAATCAATTTTTTTTTAATTTGCTGTTTGTTAGTAATAGACTTCTGTTAAGTGCTGTGTGTGTTATTTTTGAGACATCCTTACACAGCACATCTGCTATTTTCGTTCTAGTTTCATTATGTTGGAAGTCCAAATATCAGCCGAATTTGTTTTTTGTTTCATTATGATAGAAAGTGCATCATATTCAACGGCCCTGCAGTGTTTCCAAAAGAGTGCAATAACCATGCCAATGCTACTGGGTGCACTGTTTTGGCCACCACAACACATGTATAGGGGCCTAATTTGGTCATCACTTTCAAAAAGAAGACTTTTAGTTTTCTAGAAATTGAAAAAAGCGCTTGAGATAAAATGTTGAATGCTGGGCATATCAATCAAAAAGAATGTTAACAGTGGCATTGCCCACAAATGGGTGGCCCCCACTGTAAATACCGGTTTTGGCCACACCTCTTTCTTTTGGATGAAAACAAAAAGAAATAGAAAATAGATTTAATAACTGGTCGTTGCAGCCCCTTATTTCTCGGCACCCCTGTATGGTACGAAATCTGCGATATCTTTTGCTATACCACTATGTGTTAGCTAAGCAGAGATGTAAATAGTCATAGGGACTTGGGAACTTCCAGTAATATGGAGTTTTGTCAATGAAACCTGTTGTAAGGCCAATCATCAATACAATTTGTGCTAAATTCGCTTTTCACCTTTTGGGATATCGAGAGAAATTTTTTTGTTGCTACATGCCTAGAGCCAATATTTATAAAAAATATGTTCATGAATGATTTTCTTTTGATATACTTTTTACTTTTAAAGCTTCTCAATATTTCATACAATAAATTAGCCTCTAAAAATTTTAAATGGACACCAGAGTTAATAAAAAAATAATTAAAAAAATTGAGGTCCATTTGGTCACTATCAGTTCGTATTTTCCGGAAATACTCTGCCTCACCTTAGCACAGTGGTTATATCACTGAAAATGGTAGACGGCCGAAGTGTGAAAGTCCCGGGTTCGGGTCCCATCGCGCTGTCGTCGATCTAACGGTCAGGAGTGAAGGGAGGCGCAATCCAGCTCGGCCAAAAGGTACCTATTCGACCGGCCTTCAATTTCCGGGTGTTGCGTGCGCGGAGGTGATCTCGTGCCGCCACGGGAGTTTTGGTAGGTTCTTTCCAGATGTAACGTGAATACGCGTTAGAACCCCTTAGAAAGTCCTTCTACCAAGGCATCCCTCATCTTAGGCAGATACCCCTCGCGCAGGTTTGCCTTAATCACACACAATCTGGAAATACTCTGGCCCTATATGTTTTAGTTCAAATAATTTTGTTTTTACTAAATTTTCAAAAGTGATTCAGAACTAGATGTCTGCAAATATTGTGGTTTGAAATTAATCTGACTCCAGTGCTGAAAACCTGAACAGAACATGTTGTACTCACCGATAAATGTGCTGCTATCTCCAGCAGGTTCCGAAGGCAGTGGATCGCCTCGCGTTAGCATGACAACGAATGTTAAAGAACCATTCGGAGCCATCCGACTCAAAAGCTCCGATTTCGGGAAAAGCTTTATTTTAAATATTTCCTGCGGCCCTCGTTGCATAATAAAGCTGTTTTTTCCGACGGAAGCTTCCATGAATCCGTCCGGCCGCAGGAAACTGACCTTGTAATTGATGTAGAATTTGGATTTGGATTCTTTCCTCACAGGAACGATGTAACACATTTCTCCGTCACGTGGGTCCATTAATTCTCCTGGATACAACTTCATTTGCAGTTTTTCGCCACAGAAGTAGAAAGGCGTGCTATAGATGAACGGTCCTTTGGGGGGTGAGGCAAAGTCTGGAATGGTCCACGTAAATTGTTGGAAATCGTGCTCCTGGTTTATTTCACCCACCGGGTGAGAAGCCATTTTGTGTAGAAGGGCAGGAATTTAAGCTATCAGGCAGCAGCAAAAACTCACGTGAGTACGAACCTAAGGGAGAGTGGAGGAAAAGTGCAATAAATAAATTTTAAAAAATTATAAAAATCTATTTTCATGCCATTTATATATTTAGCAAAAACAGGCCATAAACAAAAATTTGGTTACTGTGCCCACGTTGCCTTTTTATCGATTTCAAGTCCTAAAAGATATAAATGAAAATAAGAGGCATACTGATGCAGCTAATTGTTGTCTTCATGATTTGGAAATTTCTTTAAAATCAAAATTAATTAAGAGACATACCAAAACATTACTATTCAACAGTGGCGCCACTAAACATGGTGTCACCCGTTGCTGGCGCATCCAGTGCCCCCCCCCCTTCCATATACACAGCCCAGTCAAAGTTAGTTCAGCATAAGAATAAGGAAAATCGTTAATAGCACTAGGGTTATAATATTTTTCTTTGTACACTACACAAATGTTTCATTTCTGCAAAAATATCATTCTGATAATATTAAGAAAGTTCTTTCAAATATTACTAGGCTATTATGTAATTTTCCACACCACCTTTATGAGATATTGCAATTGCAGCATTTACAGCAGCTGTGATTAATTAAATGAATATTGGACCGTGGTCACTAGTCACTATGGCGTAATCCTTCCTTTCTTTCCTGTCACTCTCTTCTCTTCCTTTTCCCTCAACTCTCTTTTACTCAGCACTTATGGCATGTTTAGTGTACATATTAGTAATATATATTGTTTTTTATTAATGTGTATTTGTTTATTATGATTATCACTTATTAGTGTGTATTTATTTATGTTTATTATTTATTTATTAGTGTGTATTTACTTATAGCATTTATTGAATATTAGCTTAAATTGTGTTGGTAAGATCTATTGTTGAATGTTGTAGTGTAACTATTTGTGTGACCTCCGAACTGGGAATTTTACTGCCCGGGAGGAGCAGTACTTAGGAAGGGGGCAATGTTGCGAATTTTCGGGGCAACTCGTTGCTCTGGAGTTTAAAAATAGTTCAAAATTCGGATTCTACGAGTCAAATAATTAAATTTTGCTTTTTGTTGGACCAAAATCGGTCAACCAGAATCAGTGATATGGAAGTTTCTGTTTCCCCATTGATTTCTACAGCAATTTCTAGAAATCTCGAGAAATAATTGTCCTAGGTCTTCGGTAACTTCACTTTTGGAGACTTATTTTTGGTGCCAAATTTGGCGATATTTCCCCGAAAGTCGCCATGCTTGGTGACATTTTGGTTATTAGCCACGTTTTTCCCAATGGGGCTTTTAAAGTTAGTTTTTCTTCATTAACATGCATAATAGCCTAATATTACTCTTCTATTACACAATCATAATCGAGTCTGTTCTAGTACATTAACACAGATGGTTCTCTCTGGAACCTTCTATGATGTTCATCGTAACCTATAAAAGGACAGCTGATTGCCGAGTTCTCTCTCTCTTGCTTCTGCCAAGAACAGATGTCCGTGAAAGCTTAATGCTTTGTATTGACATAGAAGCAGTGTTTTCACTTGTTTATGAAGCTTTGTTTTTAAGTGCTGTGTGTAAATTCTTCATTGCTGAGTCTTGAGGGACTGTTAGTGTTATCTCTCGTATATTTCTAAAGAACTTTTGCCTGTAGAGATGTTTAATTTTGTGTGAGAAATACAGCATTTCCGAAAGGTTGTACTAAGCGGAACTGTAATAAGCACATTATTGGTTGATTGTGCTAGTGAATTTTGTACAGCTGTTTGTTCGCCGAATTTCTAGAAGCAATAGATTTTCGTGTTCCATCCTGACAAGTGGACTCTTTACTACTAGAACATTCTACACCAATTGGACTTTAGAACGACGAACCCAGGAACAGGCAGCGTTTTCTGTAACAATACTTTCCTTCCATGGTACATATCTTGAAAGTAAAAATTTATTACGTTCCACAACTTTTCAAGTTAGCGTCAGGTTTAGCTACACTGGCTATTGAACATAAATTATCTATACAAATTGATTTAAAAGAAATAATCAGAAACATTGCAGAATTAAAGGTCAAGGGGGAAAATTTTTGATTTTTAAAATTTTTGTTTTTGTTTTTTAACTTATTGTACGGTTTTTAATAAATATCTTTTTTCATAAGCTGCTTTTTGTTTGATATCTACTCAAGTTTTATAGGAAGTTAACTGTCAACAGTATTTATTTTAATAGAAATTTTTACTGTGGTGCCGTACAGAGGGGGTGGCATTTTTGTAGCAAAATGGCTAGAGCCGGTCCTGATCTTAGTCGATTTGACCAGTGCCATCTTTTATCTACAGATGATGTTAACTCTTTTTTTTTAAATTTATGAAATGTTACTTGGACACATTTTAATTATTATTGAAAGTACATACTAAACTACAAAATATAATATGAGGGAAAAAACAGGAATTTTAGACACACACCATAGAAAAAGCTTAGAATGAAATAATTACAACATTGAAACATTAATATACTTTTTTTATTACTCCTATTTAAAAACAAAGTTTAACTATATTTTTCTGCTTTACAGCATGCTTAGGAGGGTCATAAATAGTAAAATGTTTTAAAAAACACCCTTTTGTAGAATGCCTTCTCTGATCACTGGGCTTTTCTCTCTACCGCACACAATTTCAAAACAATTATTCTCCACAAGTAAAAATTTCCTGTTCACAAACCATGATGAGTAATTTTTCACATTAATCTTCTGAGTCTGGTAAAAATTAGCAATACTTGGTGAATTAGCCTTGCTTCCAGAAAAATTTCAAAAATTTTCTCTTTCATCAACATTTTTCAATCACAGTTGCCCCTTCATCTCAGCATTCATATCATCCAAAAATATCCTCAGTCATGGGCAGTGGCGTAGCCAGAAATTTTTCATGAGGGGAGAGTTACGACTATTGTAACTCACATATATGTATATGTGTGTGTGGTAAGGGAGTGAAGAAAATACATTTTGTATGGCAAATAATTCCTCATGGGGGGGTTGTGACCCCCCTATCCTCCCCCCTTGGCTAAGCCACTGGTCATGGGCACCTACTTTAATAGAGCCCATAACCCTGTTTTCTATAAGTACTAACATTCTATACTGAACTTAAATTAAAAGTCATAGATCTTGTCAATACTTGAGAAACACAAATGATTTCGTTATTGCAGATTGTCACAACTGAAGTGTATTTGGAGAAAGTGATTGCAACTAATGTTAAAACATCAACTTTTATTTAAACGAAAGTATAACGTAGCAAAATATCAGTAAACTATTTATTTTATAATTACTGGCAAAAACTTTGAAAACTCTTTTTAAACTCCCTAAACATCACAGGCTCTCTGACTTGCTGCCCTTGCCTTAAAACAGAAAAATCAGGGTGAAAAAACAAGAAGACTTCCTGAAAAACAGGAAGATTTTTCCAGTCAAGTTTGAATAGTACAAACAGGAAAAAATCAGAAATTTGCTCATTTTTGTGAATAGCTGGTTAGAAGCAGCATTGGCTTGTTTTAGCACACGTAAGGATTTGCAGCTTTAAGGCTACAAATTTTGCAAATCAATTTTTTATTTTTTTCACCCACAAAGATTCCAGAATACTTAATTCTTGAACATTTATATTTTTTTCATTATTCTGAATTAGAAAACATGTTTCAAATTCATAAGCTTGTATGATTGGCAGCTTTTACTTGTAAATTGCACTTTATTAAAAATTCTGTAACTAAGCACTCAGTATTTAACTGATGTGTCAAAAAAATTTCAAAATTAATTTTAAATTTTACTATCAACTTGCTGTACATTAAGACTTTTTTTTATTTTTGATAAATCAGCAGATGCATATTAGGGCTACTTTATGACACCAGGCTAGCATATGCATATAGATGCAGCTGAATGAGCAAAGGAAAGAGTGAATTAGTGGAGTGGAGGAAAAAAATGGAAAGAAGAGCTCTTTCTCTCAAAAGCCCGCAACTTAGGGTCAAGATAAGGAGAACTGTTACAGTTCAAATGTGCTTCTTGATCGGGAATAGGAAACGCTTCGGGCCACTTAGGGCCGTATTCACCAAACTGTGAGTAGCCCGCCATCATCCGAGAGTTGGGAAACCTGCATTGCCGGTTTGACTCGGAGACAACTCGGAAACTGTATTCACCAACTTATTTCCGCCCAGGGTTACTTGACTCTGGAGTTGTCTCAGCCAGCTTTGAAAGCTCGTCTGTGATTGGTCAGAGTAATGATTCCATGAAGGGGGTGAACTAGGTTTAATGTTCGGGAGATCGAACCCAGCTCCCACCACACACACTTCCTACATGATATTTAATTTGTTTTTATGCAAACTGCGCATTAAAATGTGAAAATTAATTTAAAAAAATAGACTTATTAAACATTTAATACAAAATTACATCCAATATTTTTTATAAATAAAATTTCATGTCTGTTATACTTTTTTCAAATTTAGGAATTTTCATAATTTTTAACACACAAAAATTAATTTATGCAGTTTTGATGTTTTTCTTTTTGAGATACTTTATATATTATACATAGAATATGTATGTCTTTAAAAAATTCTATGATACTGAAGCATATTGTTTTTTTTTTTCCTCACATTTGTGTGAAAAATTGTTTATTCGCTATTCCCAAGTACAGTACACTACAATCAGACAAAAATGTTTAACCCCTCAACAACACTTTTTTTTCATCGTTTACACCTAAATGATTAATCTCTTCAATGTAAATATTTTTATCCCGCCTCTTCTTACAAAAAAAAGAAGAAAAAAGCGCGGGCGTAGTAGATCCACAGTGCTCTGGCCAAATCGCCCCTCATCTGTGGAACAATAGAAACAAGAAAATAAATAGGAAAGATCAGAATTTACTTACTTATTTTCAACGCAAAAAATAATTAAGAATAAAAAAGCGTTCAAATCAGAAAAGAGAGGGAATGGAAAAGCAAACCAAGATAAGTCCGACAGATGGCGCCTGCAGTCTCTACGGCAAAAAAAGTACAGTCATTCTCGAGAGTTTTTGGAAACATTGTACAAAGATTTTTTATCACTTTTGGCGGCTTTTATAGCTTGATGGGTGGTTTTCACAGCAGTTTCCGTCTGTTAAAGCACAAAATATTCAAGTATTAGCAAATATTTGGGATTTTCCAAACCTATAAAAAACAACCCTCGTATCCGCCATTTATAACCCCGGGTCAACCCTCCGATTTTGCGGGGTTAGAATCTGCACCTGGAGTCAGGGTCAATTCTTGGGGTAACCCCTGATTTTGGAGTTGTGAATACCATTTTCTCACTAACCATTGAAGTAGCTCGCTTTGCTGGGTTAACTCCAGGGTTTAAAGTTTGGTGAATACGGCCCTTAGAGAAATAGTCAATGACAACTAGGATGCATTTGTTGCCATCCGAAGTTCGCGGAAGAGGTCCCAAGATGTCGAGGGCAATTCTCTCGAAAGGCGCTCCTACATTGTAACGATGTAGTTTTCCACAGCTTCTTTTCTTCGGGCCTTTACGGGCGGCACAGGCGTCACAAGCTTGACACCACTTTTCGACATCGCCCCGAGCCCTAGCCCAGTAGAAGCGCTCGCGAACTTTCTGCAGGGTCTTCATTATGACCCTGAAAAGACATTTGGAGTTAGAAGAGCTCCAAAATGGCCGCCGGTTAAGCCATTATGGAGCTCTTCTAGAACTTTCGGAATCCTCGAACGAGGGAGTACTAACTGCCATCGGAGCATCGGTTCCGTGCTCGTAGCGTACGTGCTCATAGCGTACACCCCATCAAGCGTGCTTGTAGCGTACATGTGGTGCACGTAGCGTACATCTTCCCCGCCACCTGTTTTCACCACAGTAATAATTGAAAAGAAGAAATAAAAAGGCAAATCCAGCTAAATATAGATCTACTTTAGTAGCGGCCATTTTAGTCCACAAAATCGTAGATTTCATTACTACTATTTATTTTGAACAAATAAGGTGAAGTTCATCGCGTGCCACAGATCTAGAGACCCTTTTTTGACGACAGCTGGCTGTGCCGCACAGTCAGCTGCGTCAAAAAAGGGTCTCTAGATCTGTGGCACGCGATGAACTTTTCGATTGTCCGCCCTCTTGCTGGTAGTTAAGTCGAGCGATGGCAACGGCTGCCCTTTTTTCAGCATTGGGAAAGGGTTGCGCCTCAAAGGGTTAAACCTGTCTCAGTATGAAACTCTCGGGAAAAGTTCTTAAATTTAGAATTTTATGAAAAGTGACACTCTTCTAAGAACTTTGCTGAGAAAAAAAGTTGATTACGTATCATTTATTATAATTTATTACTTAGTTTATAAAAACGTGTACAAGTACTATAAGTTCTTATAATGAATAAGCCTTCGGGAGCTATGAACAATCAGAAAAATTCTTAAACAGACAACATTAAAAAGGACCCTTTTTTAAAGGACTATTCTTTAAAAAGGAGTCGCATTTAGGAGAAATTTTCCCATATGCTTTTGCGAATAAGAATTTTTTATGAGTCCGAAAGTTTCACAATCACAACTTGCATAGTTTATCAAAAAAATTATTTTTTGATAACTCCCAAAGGCACACTTGTACCGCTTATGAGTTTAACTGGCTGTTTCAAATTATTTTATCAGTACAGCACTTTTTAAATTAATTACTTCAGCAAGAACACTTCCAATATGACATGCAGTTACTTTTTATGCTATAAGTTTCATAAGAAACCGTATATTTAAGAAAACAGCCAAAAATAACTTTTAAAAGTAAATCTGCATATAAGAATGTCCAATGTGGAAAACGAAGTCGGATTTTTGAAAATAAATTTCCTTGAAAAAAGAAATCGTTTTTTAAAAAAGTATTTTTAATAACATATTAAAGTTTAAAAAATGCCCCTTTTTCTAGAAATCATTTCAATTTTTGCCCTTATCCTTAAAATAACAATTTAAAGTCTCTAATTCAGAGGCTGTGCACAAATTGGAATTAATCTTTTTCTTCTTTCTGTTTCATTTTTTTCTTTCCAAATCGCCCAGGCTCGTTCTATGAATATATTTACTTATTTTAATATTGCGGGATAGTTGCTAAGCACGGTATAGTCGAATAACTTAATGAATAATTTATATACATGTGCAGTTTTTGTGAGTGACTTTTAAAAGGTAGGACTTTTTCGCATTTTTTTTGCCAATTTTTCATGGTGAAAGTGCAGGTTCGACTATTATGCGGCGAAAATCTACTAGATAATATTGTAACTTTAAAGCTATTTTTTCTGCTACAAAACGAAGGTGCGACTGTTATGTGAGGGCGACTATTACGCGAGTAAACATGGTATCTTTGAAACTTTTTTTAGCATGATCTTTCGTAATTGTATACTGTGTAGAAATTTCGTTTATTCAGGCTCTAAAAAATCTCGAGAGAGATTTTTGTGACTGATATATAGAGAGATATACATCTGTTGCGACTGATATATATCTATAATGAGTGATAAATATCTGTTTCATTTGGAAACAGGAGTGTAGCCCTGTATAACCTTGCAGAACGGACCAAATTACGCCCCCCCCCCTTTCTGTAGCTTCAACGACAACTTAATAATTCTGTAATCCCCAGAATCAGAGGTCGGAGGCGGCATTTCAGTTTTTCATTTGGGGGCGGGGGGAGGGAGCGAGATTTGATGTACTAAAATCCAGAATATGAAATAAATAAAATGCTTATTAAATTTGGGGTGTGACTGCACCCCCTATTTGCTGCCCTTGCAAAGAATCATTATACTAATGAAATCCTCTCCTTTCCTCCCCCCTACAGATGTGGTTTAAAAAAAGAAAGAAAAAAACAACTAATTAGAAAAATTATTTAAACCTCCTATGATTCTTCTGATTTTGCGCCCCCTCTTCTGTTTGCGCCCCTGGCGAAGGCCTTTCCCTTGGCAACCTCGTAATGGCCCTGCTGGGAAAACCTATTCAAGGAGATGAGAAAAACTTAGGAAGTGGAATTATCCCAGAACTTTAATTCACTGGGGCGCGTTTTCCTTTTCCGCTAACTTGATGAAAAAACCCCTCGATTTTATGTGCTTTTGTTCACAATTTATTATAGCTTGTCCTTTCTAGCGTATATATTTTGTGGCATTTGTTTTGAAGTATATCAGAAAGGAAAGTAACTTTAGAAACCATTTCTTTAAACATCTGGATAAGATCTGCAGTAAGGTGGCAGTGACATCTCAAAATAAGTATCGAAGGTAATGAATCAACAGGTCCAAAATCCGACGATGAGCGGAAGAGGGTAATTTAGCAGTGGACATCTGGAAGTTTCCCTTGAATGAAAACCGAAGCGATAGAAAAAAAAAAAGAAAAAAAAAAAAAAAACGCTTCCTGACAATACGCAGCACAAAAGGGAAAATGTTGGGATATACAAAAAAAAAAAAAAAAAATGAAATTTGGGGGCCCGTATGGGCATGCCAGACACACTTGTACATAACTACCCCACCAACCGCAAATATGTTGTACGCATAGAAGACTCTCTCTCTGACGCTCAACCAATTAACAGCGGGGTTCCACAGGGCTCGATCCTTGGACCCACCCTATACAGCTATTTCGTTAACGATATCCCAAGATGTGACTCCACCAGGGTGCGAATTGACGGGGGGATGCCGGGGATCGTCCCCGGCTGAAGAATGTAATATCCCTGGCTAGAGAAATATTAATGGATCCCTGCCAGGGATACTATTTATCCCCTGCTGAAAAAATGTTAAACTGGTGAGTGAAGATTTAGGATTGAAGTCAAGAAGTCAAAATGAAGGTTGAATGTTATCGTTTGTTACTATACTCTAAGGCGACTGCCTTAAAATTTCGTCTCTTTTCTAAGCTAAAAACCCTCAAGGGTGGCTTCCAATACAGGTACATTGTATGTAGCTTGTGTATCTGGGATTCCACAGAACAAACAATCTATGACTTTTGTTTGAATATAAGTCAGTTCCCACACGTGTCGGCGACTGCATTTGTCAAGAAATATCAAGTGAGAGGAGCATATGCATCTTATCTCCTTTACCTTTTCACGTGCCCCCCCCCCTCCCTGGAGAATGTTTTCTTTCAAATGTCCCCCCCTGGAGAAAATGTTCAGTTCGCACCCTGGACTCCACCGAACTTGCTCTATATGCTGATGACACGGCAATCATTGGCAGAGCCAAGAATCAGAGCATCCTGTACCGCAACCTACAAACTCACATTGACAAGCTCGAGCGCTGGCTCTCCAATTGGAAGATCAAACTTAACCCAAACAAGTGTACTGCCATTTCCGTCGGAAGAAAACCTCCCCCTTCCAGACCATGCATTAACAACACTTTACTGGACTGGGCAGACAATGCCACCTATCTTGGTATAAACATCGAAAAACACCTGACCTGGAAAAGACATATTACCAATACCAGGGGAAAGATGCGAGCCGCTTTCCAGCGTGTCTCCAAACTAATATACACTAGAACACTCAACACCTCCAACAAGATCCTAATTTATAAATCCTTCATACGCCCTATCGCCACCTATGCTGCCCCTGTGTGGGCATATGCGGCTAAAACAAACATCAAACAACTGTTCTCCATGGAGAGTAAATTACTACGAATCATCAGGTACGGTCATCAGCACCTGGCGAACGACATATCCTTAAGGATCTCGGCAAAAGTTCACTGAAGAAACAGAAACACCTACTAAAGCTGGCCAAAAAATTCTACCTCAACATACGTAATGTGCCAAATGGGATCACCGCAACTCTGCCAGACTATGAGCCATCCGACCGTGTCCGTCGCAAACAGGCTCGGCCTTAGAAATTTGGCGGCCCTAGGCAAAGTCAAAGTAGGCGGCCCTGGTCAAAATCAAAATAGGCGGCCCTGTACACATTTTCAAACATTAATGCCTCCATACACACATACGTACATATACATAAATGCATTGATACATGTATAATAGGTTCACTCATTGTGAAAAAATATTCACACATAGTTTGGAAACCTCTGATTTATACAATAATTTTTTTTTTTTTGCTTATTTGTTTAATTTATCTTGGTTAGGACCAATATAAAATACGATTGTTAAGCTTTAGTTTAATAAACCAGTTCTTGATTCCTTTAGGACACATTAAAATAATGCAAACAAAACATAATTTAAAAAATATGAATAGAAATTATTAAATTTTAATAGTAAAAAAGAAGTATACATTTCTAAAAATAGCTAATTTACAGTTGATCGTGAATTGGCAAAAAAGATTATTTGCTAGTTTGTTTTTAGGGTTTATATCAGTCAATCGTGTTAGTAATGGATTAGTGTAATATCAGTCAATGGAAGAATCTTCTGCTGGTTGGTGAAGACTCATTCCCAGAAATAATTTGAACTATTGGCTTTTATATTTACTCAGCTGAAGAATCAAAAACCAAATAATGCATTAAATCTTCTTCAGAAGATTGTTTAGTGGCATATTTTATAACGGGATTTTTCGGGCCTTTTTATTTGCAAATTCATCAATAAACTCCGTGTAATTGAGTGAACGCGCAATGTCATTTTCAATTGATGTTAGAGACAATCCAATTAACCTTTCTTGAGACATAGTTGATCTTAAGTAAGTTTTAATGAGCTTTAGTTTTTAAAAGCTGCGTTCAGCAGATGCAACAGTCATAGGCATTGTTAATAAAATTCTCAGTATGATGCATAAATTCGGTAAAACTTCATCCAATCCTGTTTCAAGTAAATATTTTAAAGTACTTGCAGGAGACATATTATCTGCTGCGATGTTTCTAAAAGTACTGAGCTCCGTAAAAAGGTTCATTCCATCAATATCTTTTTCTGTGTTTTTATTTGTAAGCAGTCTTTCTGCATTCATACATTTGTTTTTCAAGTGCTGATCACTATTATTTGTTAAATCTTCTGCATCAAAAACCGACAAAAGAAACCCCGATTAGAAAAATTGTGAAGAATGCAAATTATTTCGAGATCGTTAAAGAAGTTTCTTTCAAGAATCAGTCATTAGCGGCCCTAGGCAAAAACTGGGAACGGTAAAAAAAAAAAAAAAAAAAAAAAAAAAAAAAAAAAAAAAAAACATGCATTTAGATTTTTATTGAAAATTATTTGATCGGCGGCCCTAGGCGGTCGCCTAGGTTTGCCTAATGGTAAAGCCGGCCGTGGTCGCAAAAGACCCAAGGCCATGTTACATGCCCTCCAAGTCTTGCCATAACGCCTAATCCATCGCTTCACACACGGTTGAGTAACCCTTCCGACGAAGTCCACTCTCGTGGAGGGAGGAAGGGTCGACCCAAAACATAACACGATGTTCTTATTCCATGACTTTCTCATGGCTCACTTGGATAAATACAGGCTGTCCGAAAACCAGTTTCAGCAGTTTCCAGTCGGTTCGGCAGTCCGAAACTCGTTGCACGAGTGCAACTCGTTTGGCGTTTACGAATGCGGCCATTGTTATCCATTCCTCGATACTTTTAGCTTTGATTTTAGGCATATTTTCTCCGGCAGAGATGGCAAAAGTGATTCGTTGGGTAAAAGCGACAAATCGGCGAAGAAGCGAAAATTTACTCGTACGGAGAAACGGAGCTTTTTGGACAGCCTGTATATATCCCAGTGAGCCATGACTTTCTGCACTGATTTATTGCAGCCCTGGTGCTGTAAGTTTTTACCAACTTCCACGCCACAAACATCCAATACATATACACACTGGAGGTTAGAGATGAGACGGGCTCAGCCGGAGACCGAAAGCCCGAGCCCGAGCCCGGGCCCGAACCGGGCTCGGGCTCTGTAATTCCCATTTGCTTTCGGGCTCGGGCTCGAGAAAAATTTCTCATTTATTGAACATACTCCTTCAAACAGATTTTAAAAAGGGATTCATGAGGAAAATAAAAGTACTCATAAAAAATAAAATAAAAATATAGCGGCACGGACGCCTAGAAGGTGCGTGAAGCTCTTTGGCTATTTCAGAAAAGCGGCTTATTGCTTAATTAGTCATCAGATCGGAACTTACTTGATAAACATGGATATAAAGAATTAGAAAGTGCATCGAGAGTTTGCAACTATATTTGTCTTTAATTTGCACAAATGGCAAAATTTATTGTATTCTATCATTGATGTGATTGAATTTTTTTTTTTATCTTTAGCTGAAATTTCGGGCTCGGGCTCCGACTTAAATAATATTGCTCGGGCTCGGGCTTCAAAAAATGAGCCTGAACTCATCTCTACTGGAGGTACGCGCGCTGCGCAGGTACTCCGACAAGTGGGACCTCAGTCAGTCAGTGAGTCTCGATTAAAACTGGAGCGTAGGCAACCGCCTACGTCCTCTACACCTCAAACCGACCCTGAAGCATAAAAACTGTACCTCGTAGAAAGATCCCACTACAGATTTGAAATCACCGCAGCGAAAGTATGGAAGATACCTTTAAAAAGTCTCACGCAACAGGAAAAACAACAACAACAAAAATGTTACCCCGTGTGGTGTAATCAAACAGGTTTTCCGAGACCAACGGGGTCAAAAACCGCATCTACCGAATGACGCACCGTCTTGTCTGAATCTGAAAAGGGTAGTAGGTAAATGAACAAAATGAAAAGAATAAAGGACTCGGGAATTTTACATCAGACGAGGGTGGGAAAAATACGAAGTTATGCTAACCTTAGAGAAGGGGGAAGGGTGGAGGAATTAACCAAAAGAGCGACCATTTGGCAAAACTATCTCTACTGTAAATGAACCAGAGCCCACGATGGCCGAGTGGATAAGTCACTCAAAATCACTAATGGTAGACGGCTGAAGTGTGAAGGTCTCGGGTTCGGGCCCCATCGCGAGGCTCAGGCCCGGACTGGGCAAGTCGGATAGTTGGCGATTGTCGAACCCCCTCCCCCCAAATGATATATCACCTTCGAGTAGTTTGATTTTTACTTTCCGAACATGTACTTTGTAAGGAAATTATTGTAATCATGAAAAAATTCGAATTCGAGATTTTGGTGTATTTACACGTTTTGAGGTCTTCTGAATTCGTTTATGCTATTTTTACTTTCCGAACATGTACCATGTAAGGAAAGTATTGTAATCGTGAAAAAATTCGACTTCGAGATTTTGGTGTTTTTACACGTTTTGAGGGCTTCTGAATCCATTTATGCTATTTTTACGAGATGTATGTATGTATGTGTGTAAGTGTGTGTGTGTGTGTGTTTGTGTGTATGTGAGTGAACACGATAGCTCCTGAACGGAGCATTCGATTGAGCTCAAATTGGGTATATATGTTATAAACCACCGTTTTCAGACCGGTATTGATTTTGGTGTCTATAGGACTTATAGTTTTCCTACAGGGCTACGACAAAGATTCCTTTTACATTCTGGCCTATGGGGGGAAATTCTTGAAAGTGCGCTGGCGTTTAAACGGTAGATTCGATTGAACTCAAATTGGGTATATATGTTATAAACCACCGTCGCAAGACCGGTATTGATTTTGGTGTGTGTCGGACTTCTTGTGTATTCGGAGTTTTTCTACAGGGCTACGACAAATATTTCTCTTACATTATGGCCTATGAGGGGAAATTCTTGAAAGTGCGTTAGCGTTTAAACGGTATATTCGATTGAGCTCAAATTGGGTATATATGTTATAAACCACCATACTAAGACCGGTATTGATTTCGGTGTGTACAGGACTTATAGTTCTCCTACAGGGCTACGACAAAGATTCCGTTTACATTCTGGCCTATGGGGGGAAATTCTTGAAAGTGCGCTAGCGTTTAAACGGTACTTTCGATTGAGCTGAAATTGGGTATATATGTTATAAATAACCATCTCAAGACCGGTATTGATTTTGGTGTGTATAAGACTTATAGTTTTTCTACAGGGCTACGACAAAAATTTGTTTTATATTATGACATATGGGGAGAAATTCTTGAAAGTGCGCAAGCGTTTAAACGGTGCATTCGATTGAGTTTCAATTTGGTATATATGTTTGAATTATTCATCGATTAAAATTTATTTAAATGCTTGGTAATGATCTTAATCGTAAATGTTCGGAATGTCGAGTGGAGTCACTCCAGATTTTTACGAGATGTATGTATGTATGTGTGTATGTGTGTGTGTTTGTGTGTATGTGAGTGAACACGATAGCTCCTGAACGGGGCATGCGATTGAGCTCAAATTGGGTATATATGTTATAAACCATCGTCGCAAGACCGGTATTGATTTTGATGTGCACAGGACTTATAGTTTTACCTTCCGGCATTCTTAAACCTTTACAGAGTGGTGTTGCGGTGCGACAAGGCCCTTAAGAGAAAGAGGCCCCAACCACTTTAAAATAGTCAAATGTGCCAACGTCTAACCTTGGCGACTTTTTTTTCTCGTCTAACACAGCATAAACGTACGCAGTTATATAAGAAAAAATCTGGAGTGACTCCACTCGACTTTCCGAACACTTACGATTAAGATCATTACCAAGCATTTAAATAAATTTTAATCGATGAATAATTCAAACATATATACAAAATTGAAACTCAATCGAATGCACCGTTTAAACGCTTGCGCACTTTCAAGAAATTTTTGTCGTAGCACTGGAGAAAAACTATAAGTCTTATACACACCAAAATCAATACCGGTCTTAAGATGGTGATTTATAACATATATACCCAATTTCAGCTCAATCGAAGGTACCGTTTAAACGCTAGCGCACTTTCAAGAATTTCCCCCCATAGACCAGAATGTAAGAGAAATCTTTGTCGTAGCCCTGTAGAAAAACTATAAGTCCTATATACACGAAAATCAATACCGGTCTTGCTACGGTGGTTTATAACATATATATCCAATTTGAGCTCAATCGAATGCTCCGTTCAGAAGCTATCGTGTTCACTCACATACACACAAACACACACACACACACACACACATACATACATCTCGTAAAAATAGCAGAAATGGATTCAGAAGCCCTCAAAACGTGTAAAAACACCAAAATCGAAGTTTACCAAAGTCGAATTTTTTCATGATTACAATACTTTCCTTACATGGTACATGTTCGGAAAGTAAAAATAAACCCAAAACTACAATACACTTATCTAAACACCTTATTAAAACATTTGTACACATATTTCAAATACAATTGCAAACATAAGCTCTAGCTCTGGGCTATGGGTACGTTAAAAAATAAAACCTTCAAAAAAGATGCAAAATACTAAAATATGCTGAGGAAAAAAATATAGAGTAAAATTTTCCTTAAAATGATAAAATGACAGTTTAAAATTAATTAAAAAAAGCAAACACTCAAATAAACCAATTACCTCCCCCCCCCCACGAGATTCATTCAGTTTTAATATCCTCAAAACACACAAAATTTACACTATTAAAAACAGAATAAAATTACAACTCCACCACAAACAACTCAAAAATCCTTATCTATTAATTCATATTGTGTAGGTGAAGAACGATGTAGGTGATTACTGTATACTTACTGATGCAGGTGATTCCTGTAGGGGCGGATCCAGAAATTCCTCAAGGAGGGGGCGATTTTGTACCTGAAACGGGGGTAGAATATGCAAAATCATTTTATAATTAATTATACCAATTAATGTAATTAATTATATTATTGATAAATCTATATATGAGCTATGATTAAAAAGGACAGGGAGTAGTACCCGCCATACACCTCTTAGAAAAAAGTTACTTAATTTTCATTATATATTTTAACCCTTTGAGGCGCAACCCTTTCCCAATTCTGAATAAAGGGCAGCCGTTGCCATCGTTCGACTTAACTACCAGCAAGATGGCGGACGATTGAAACGTTCATCGCGTGACACAGATCTAGAGACCCTGAGAGAGATGGCACGTGATGAACATCCGCCATCTTGCCGGTAGTTAAGTCAAGCGATGGCAACGGCTGCCCTTTATTCAGCATTGGGCAATCTATCCAGCTGTTCTCGCATTCTTCCATTTTTCAGCAGAGGTCAGTGCTGTTAAAAAGAATCGTGACAATTTTTTTACGGGAAATGACGTGCTAAAAAATAAACGATTCTCGCGGGGCTATGTCACCCGCAACTACTTTTATAGAAATCCAATCTATTCTTCGTGACTGGCAACAGTCAAAACGTCAGAGTTTGGTGTTCCCAGAGCGGGAAAACTGCGCGTTAAAGGGTTAACAGATTATAACAGAGTTTTGGATTTCGCCCAGGAGGGGCGATGGCCCCCACCGTCCTCCCCCTTAGATCCGCGCCTGGATTCCTGCAAATAGCTGCAAGTAAACCCAGATATCGAATAAAATTATTCATCTTTCTTAAAACATTAAGAATCTCCATTATTTCATCACCATCGATTATTGCAGTAATTCACATAAAATTGAAATAACACAACATATGACAACCTTTATGCTAGAACACAATAATATTAAATCTCAACCGTAAACCAATACACAGTAAATCAACCAATAAACATTTAAGTAAACAAAAGCTCAAATTTTCTATTTAATTCCTTATTTAATGGACTCGACGCATCAAAAAGCATCCAAGGGTCATTCCATGACAAATCATCCAGGGGTGACCAACGGTCACCCCTGGATGATTTGTATAAAACTTGGATGATTGATGAGAACAGACTAATATGAGAACAGAAAACCTGGATGATTTGTATAAAACCTCACCTCATCTGAATAGGATAAAACTTGGTGCATAGCATCTTTAGACCAATATAAGAACCCATATTTTTCATTTTTGGAATATTTACATTATTTTGCTTTTTATAGCTCTTTGAATTTTTGCCTCATTTGACAGATTTTACAAAGACACTTTCAAAGCAGAATGGCCGACTCGATTACAACTTGCTACTGTTTCAATAATTATCAAGTTAACTGCTGATACAGATTCAAAATATATCTTTTAAAATACAATTTAATTAATATAAATATTTGTTATTAAATTTTGATATTAGAAAATATGTTTTCAGAAATTATAAACATGGGACAACTGGCCTCCCTATTACTTTTTTCTGACAAATTTGACAGATTTGGATTTGGTGTCATTAGAAAGAGCATAAAATTTCCTATTAAAATATGGAAAAAAATAGTGTAACTTTTCCCCAATATCCCAACACTTTTGAAAAAGTACTTAATTGATAAATAAAACTCACTTTTTTGTAATTTTAGTGCACTGATACATTTTCTGCTAATTTTACAACAAATTACACAAAAATACTTGAATTAGAAATGGTTATATCAGTTTCAAATATGATTAAAAAAACTATCTTAAATTGAAAAAAAAATCATAAGGCCACCTTTTCACATCAACTAACTAAGCAATGCCTTATCCACCTCGCATATGCAGATTTGGATGAAATGGGAGACATGATACCTTAGACAAATATGAGAACAACTTTTCTTCATTCATGATTTCTTTTTATAGTTATTTGAATTATTGCCTCATTTGTTTGATTTCACAAGGCACTATTAGTTACTAAGATACTTTTACTAGACTTACTTATTGTCTCTCTTTCTATCTCTCTCACACTCACACAATTAAATTGAAAAATACTGTTATCTGAAACTGTAAAATAATTTCGGTATTTGTCACCTCATCCATATTTTTTTATGAACTTGGAACAACTGTTAAACAATTTCACAGAAACTTCATTAAGCTTCTGTCTTTGTCTGCAAAAAGGAAAATCATCTATAGTTTGAAAGCAGTGTCGTAGCCAGACATTTTTCATGGGGAGGGGGGGGGTTACGACCGCTGCAACTCACGTAAATGCGTACGTGTGTGCCCGCACACAGCCAGCTGCGTCAAAAAAGGGTCTCTCGATCTGTGGCACGCGATGAACGTTTCGATCGTCGGCCATCTTGCTGGTAGTTAAGTCGAGCGATGGCAACGGCTGCCCTTTTTTCAGCATTGGGCAATGTATCCAGCTGTTCTCGCATTCTTCCATTTTTCAGCAGATGCCAGTGCTGTTAAAAGTAATCGTGACCATATTTTGATTCAAATGACGTGCTAAAAAGTAAAGGATTCTAGCGGAGCTCTGCCACCCACAACTATTCTTATAGAAATCAAATCTATTCTTCGTGGCTGGCAACAGTCAAAACGTCAGAGTTGGGTGTTCCCAGAGCGGGACACTGCGCGTTAAAGGGTTAATTTAATAATTATTGAAACAATAGCAAACTGTAATCGAGTCGACCATTCTGCTTTAAAAGTGTCTCGGTAAAATCTGTCAAATGAGGCAAAAATTCAAAGAGCTATAAAAAGCAAAATAATGTAATCATTCCAAAAATGAAAAATAAATGTTTTTATATTTGTCTGAAGATACCATATAGCAAGTTTCATCTAAATCTGAGGAGGAGAAGTGACAATGCATACCTTGTTTTGATGATTTGGCATGGAATGACCACTAAAATAAGCAGAACTTAAGCCTACCCCGGGTACGTTAAATATTCTGCACAACAAACATTTTCTAATTTTCACTAAAATTCACATACAAACTTAACATAAAGTAAATTTATTACTGTTATAGACAACTTATCCACATGCAATATTAAAAAAAAAACACAGAAATTTCATTTCCTAAACACCAATCTTAAATAACTGCACACTTGTAAATTCAGCAAAGAATCACAACAAACAAGCATATTCAAATCCCGGGTCGTCACACTCTCAGTTTTCGTTGCCAGTTAAATTCTTTCAACCTTTCACATAATTCCTTCAAACTTACTCGGTTCCCAGTTAATTTCTTTGACCAACCACATAATTTCTAATGACATCATTAATCCTTTGATACGCAACCCTTTCCCAATGCTGAAAAAAGGGCTGCCATCGCTCAACTTAACTACCAGCAAGACGGCGGACGATCGAAACGTTCATCGCGTACCACAGATCTAGAGACCCTTTGACGTGCCACAGATCTAGAGAACGTTTCGATCATCCGCCGTCTTGCTGGTAGTTAAGTCGAGCGATGGCAACTGCTGCCCTTTTTTTCAGCATTCGGCAATCTATCCAGCTGTTCTCGCATTCTCCATTTTTCGGCAGATGTCAGTGCTGTTGAAAGAATCGTGACATTTTTTTTTACGGGAAATGACGTGCTAAAAAGTAAAGGATTCTCGTGGAGCTATATCCCCCTCAACTATTTTTTATAGAAATCATATCTATTCTTCCTGACTGGCAACAGTCAAAACGTCAGAGTTTGGTGTTCCCAGAGCAGGAACACTGCGCGTTAAAGGGTTAATAAGTATTTTTCTTATACTTATTTTGTTCAAAATAAGCTTTCATTTGTATTCTTACTCCAAGTAAATTAAATACAGGATTTAAAGCAAAATTCACAGTACTATGTGTAATTAATTGTTATTATTATTAAATGATTTTTCCAAATGTGACATATAAATTCATTCTAATCTTTTAAATGTCTTCTTTTTAACAGACCCCCCCTTAAAACGTAAATATGAATTTTTAAATTGAGACATTTTCAAAGAAAATAGAAACAACACAAATGGTATTTATTATTTATTAAGCTAGAATTAGTACATTCAGAACGTCAGTTAAAATAAACTCATTTAATGATCATTACTTTCAGAATACATATCTTACTATGCACTTGCTTTAAAGGCTTACAAAAAAAGTGAAGCATATAATTTTAAGAGCTTAAATAATTTATATTATTTACTAGTACAACATAAATACAACATTTTTAAACCGAGATCATAAATAGTTATCAAAGCTCTTACATAGGCAATTTTTCCCAAGAATATTGCATGGAAGATTTTATTTTACAGTAGAACTGAGGAAAATTTGTAAAAAGGGGAGTGTATAAATTGCAATCGATCACAAATGTAATTAATAAAGGCATTACTAGATTTAAAAAGCACATGCATGCAAGAGAACATATAACAAGAGAAAATTATTTATAAAATTATATTATTTATAATACCCCCTTTCATCAGAAATCCGTCAATGAATAAGTTTTAGAATTTCACGTAAAAAAGTTTTTCAGCTTATTACCATAAAAATTACCTATTTTTTTCTACTTTTATATTACAACTTTTTTTCTAATTTACAAAATTCAAAGACTAAACAAGCAGTTCATATTATTACACTTAGTTTCAGTTTATTTTCAACTAAAATTTGTCTCTTTTTGACAGTTTGTATGGATTATTTATATATATTCAATTTTCTGTCAACAAGAGAGTTTCCAACTAATAACAAGTATAGAAATTATAATTATGAAATTTCAATTGGAATTAAAGTGAAGCAAAATGAATTTTAAGTAAAGGTAGTTGTTTCGATGATATAAATTAAATATTTGTACTAGATTTAAAAAGTACAATCAAGCTGAGCAAGCATAACTGCATTTCACAAGATTACATAAGAGTATTTTTTAATACTTTCCTGTACAAGATTACTTTTAATAAACATGTCAATTTAATTGAATTTTCTAATCAATATTTAGTAATTATTTGATAAAAGGAATATATGAATTTTAAGACAATTTTAATCTTTTGATTTAAAATTCTATCCAAGAAATGAAGTACAATTGTAAGATACATATTTAGTTTTTCAACATTCAAATGCAAAAATGCTACAATGAGAAAGTAGATTGTTTATAAATCACGCATCTTAAGCATTTATCCAAGAATATCAAGATTTAATTTACCTTACATATAAAAAAGGCATGCTTTAATCAATAAATACAAATTATATATTTAAAAAATGTAGAGTATATAGCTTTGAATTTAAAACCATTTGGATTTATTTTAAAATATATTCATAATGCCTTTCCAAAAGTCGTATTTTGCACTCTTACAAACAATAAATCCATACATAAAAAGTAATAATAAAATAATTTTAGAATATATTTTTCTAAACTATTCTATGTTTAATTCCATTTATCACATAATCTATACTGTCTGAATATTCTAAAAGAAACTGTATGTATTAAGTTCATATACACAAATTAAACTATTACTTACAAAAATACATATAAACAATCTTTCTTTATTTTTAACATAAAATATCACCAAGGAAATACAGCACAAATTTGTTATTAAATAACGAAGAATAAATATATAAGAAAATTATATGTTTAAAAATATAAAATACATTAAAACATCTGTCACGAACAATTTCATCCCAATAATTCGGAATAGATGTTTCGCCTTTTAAAAATGTAGACGATATAAAGTACAAATCTATTAAAAATTTTCATTTTAAACAGATTTTTACTAATTAAGGCATTACTGAATTGAGAAACACATGCAATTTATTAAATAATAACAAAGTACTTTAATAAATAAGCTCTAAAATTTGATTGAAAATTAAGTTTTTAAGGAGAATCACGATAAAAGCTATCAATTTCTTTTACCTTTTTTTTTTTTGTACTTTGTTTTAACTATTTTTTCTTCTTTATATATTCAAAATAGAAGCAGTCATTTTAAATTCAGTTAAACTTTCAATTTTTTTAAACTAAAATTAGGTTTATTTTTTGTGATATTTTATTTGTTCTTTAATCTTCGAAAAGCCTAGATTTCTTACTGTTCACACAAAACAGTTTACAACCAAAGATAAATATAGAAATCATAATACATTTTGAATTAGGATTAAAATGAAAAAAGAAATCTAATTTGAGTTAAAGGTAGACAATTTTCGCTTATTGTGCTGTTTCTCAGCAACATGATTTATTTTTAAATAGTTTTTTTTATGAGAGCATTAGTAGACATTTTTATAATCTTTTTTATAATATTTTCAATTGTATGACCTAACTCACAAATGTCTAAATGGGATAATTCCGAATTTAATTGACACAATATGATAAAAATAACAGCTTCACGCTGATTACTTACCCTGAGAAATTCTGATTCATATAGGTAGCTGATACAAGCTTTCAGAAAAATATGTATAATGGTTTTTATGTAGCTTAAAAAGATTTAACTGTTCTTTTACAAACTTCAGCATATACACATCCTCTTCTTGAATGTTAAGAAGGTCGTCTAAATATCCACAAACAGAATTTAAAACAGTACTTATCTTATTTACTTCATCCTTTTCCATAGATTGTACATAGTCTAATATTCTTTCAAACTGGTGAAACTTTTGCACATTGCAAGGCAGATTAATTTTAGAGTTTTCTGTGGTAAGTCCTTTGAAATATGCTGATACTTTTAAATCTTTGTTCACTATCACAGATGAAGCGATTGCAGGGCCAGGCAAGACTTTTAAAATAGCAAAAATAACACACTCTTTGAATAATTTTCGTCCATATATCATCTCTTTTGAGTTTTTCTGAACACTCTAGAAATTCTGCAAATGTATTGACGGACAATTCGCTTTGTTCTTTCAACGCAATACTTTCATCAATAGCTTTTTGGAGATGCGTGCTTTCAAGTCGAGACTTTTTACTATCGGTGTCTTTTCTTATTCGTAAGTCTTTGTTCGATAAATAAGATGGAAAGTTGGGAAACAAAACAGGGAAAGCATCATTTTTTAGCCTGGGACGATCCAGTGGAGCAGTAATGAGTTTCCCAGAATTTTTATCATATTGAGATACTTCTCTAATGACATCTTCAACCTTGAAATGCGTTTCACCGACCTGTAAAATAATAATAAATAAATAAATAACACAAAAATAAACTATACACATTAGATTAAGAAAACTGTCATTTTTTTTTTCTAACGGGCGGGTACTTTATCGAATAGGCATTGTCTCTTACAATGGCCCGAAGGTGTTGGCCACTTTATTATGGGGGCCCCTAGTAGATGGACCAGCGTTGCCCCCTATGAAGGGACGGACATGACAACCACGCCCAGTCGGGGATCGAACCCCGGCCGCATAATAACTACCTTTACTCTCTGTTGGGAACGGAGGAACTTGAAGCCTTCTTATTGGCTGCTTTCTCAGAGCATCTTAAAATTTCAATATATGTGGTGGTGCCATCTATATTTTTATTGTTAAACTCATGACTGCCTCGCCTTAATTAAATTAACAGCATAAAAAACATCAGAATGATTTGTTTTTGTGTATATTTAATTTAAAAAAAAATTCCTCCCATTTAACAGCATTCCTTTAAACATATTTTTCTTTAGTTAATTTGTTTTCTCTCTTAATCAGATACTCAAATGTTATGAATATTAAATACTACTAATTTTAAATGACAAAAATTGAACCCTGTTTTTCAAAGGAAATAAAGTTTAACAATGCCTACATATGTGTGACAAGAATATTCTAAGGATAGAGCATCTTTTTTTTTTTTTTTTTTTTTTTAAATTATAGCAAAGAAAAGTACTAGGTATTACTATAAAATGAAATTCATTTTTCATTGTAAGAAAGATACAGTTACCTTTTAGAATGACAATATTTTTATCAAAAGAGTATTCTGAATGATAAATTCAACATAATAGGATATATAAGAGGATTTTGTTAAATTTTAAATTTCTTTGTTTGATTAAAGATTTTGTTAAGTGATAATATTTTAAAATCTCAAATATTAGAAAAGTATATTATAAATTGATACAAATGCATTTATAATATACTTTTCTTTAAAAAATATTTAGAAATTTAAATGTTTTTAGAAATTAGAAAAGTATTTTTTTAATGCTACTATATTCATAGAAAAATATGCGAAACAAAAAATTTCCTTGAACTGGTAAAGACACTTACCTATGTATTTAGAATACTCTAATATAAACAATAAATTTCTCATTCAATATTTATTGCTGTAGTTTTTGAGTATACACAATTCTCAGTTAATTCTCTATAAGGCATTTCTTAAAATTATTCACATATATAGAGAGAGACATTATAGAATAAAACTTTATTAGCTTATAAACTTTCATTTATTTCTTGCTAGTTTTACATGTACGGTCACTTTTATGAATTGAATCTTTTTCACTGATGAAACAAAAAATTTTAATAGATAAAAATGTTTTTCAATTCCAAGAATTATTTCATTATGTAACTTTTTCAACAAAACTATTAGTACTTAATAAAAGTTCTTAATTTTCCTCTTTCACAAAGCGTCTTTTTTTTTTTTTTTTTTTTTTTTTATGGTTGGTTGCGTTTCAAATGCTCCCAACTTTCTTATAATTGTTGAATATAAACCCCAGAACTTAGAAAGAGAAAGTAAATAACACAGAAATTCTTTTAATTTTATATTCAGATTCAGACACGTTAAGATAGAAAGAATTATTTGGGGATGGTAGTATTCGAATAGTTTTTCATATGTATTCTTTTCCTTTAATATCCAAAAATTATAAATTAAATTTTTGAGGTTACAATTGAATAATAAGAAATGCAAGAAATATGAAAAATAAGTAAAATTATATCTTTAATATATATGTATTGTACAAAAAATTACAATTTAATGCAGTTTTGCATTTGGTTGATTCCTTTTTATATTTACAGAAAGTGAATGTTTCCTTTTTTTGCTGGGAATTTTTTTTTTCTGGAAAAACAGACATTGAAACAACTGATAAACTACATAAGAATAAGCTAATAAGATTATATCGAGCGCTGGGCTAAGAACAAGGTTAAAATAAAGAAGGAGCGGTAAGGCATCATGACGTCATGCATCAATCTGAGATAGCAGCCAATCAGAAGGCTTCAAGATCCCCCGTTTCCAACAGAGAGTAAAGGTAGTTAATATGCACCCCGGCCGCCGGGAGTTGAACCCGAAACCAGAGTCGGTCGGCGAAATCTGTCAAATTATATTTGTATTTAATTTCTGAGGTGTATGTACCTTTTTTTTGTTTACTCAAGACAAATTTAATTCTCTATGTAGCTTTCTACATTTTTGTTTAAATATTTATTTATTTTTAAATCATGCATTGCTACGTCTTACTTGATCTAGCATGTGTACCCCCTCAGAAAATGTAAAGCAATTATTAAAAGAAACATTTTAATGCATTTATATTAACTCTAGAAACAATAAAAGTTTAAAATACCTGATCCCCACCCCCCCTTTACGGAACCTATATATGCTACTGTAAATATTATTTCCATTAATATCCATTTTTTTTTAAATTTATTTTTGAAGTGAATATATCATTCCAAAACTTGATTCATCTGAAATCATTTCTCATAAATTTCTGCAAAGCGTTGTTAAATATTTTGAAAAATTCTGGCATTTATTTAGATTTGAATTAACTATGTTCAAAAATACACACAAGAAAACGGTTTAATTTATTTTTCTTATAAAGAAAATGATTATTGCTTACCTTAGATGTATCTGACGGTTGGAAGTTGCATCTTGGAATGCTTCTTATCCATTTATTTTTTAGTTCAAGGTCCTCGGGAAATCCAAACACAGCAATACGAGGTCCATTTTTATAATTTCCTCGGTAATTTGGAACACAACACTTGAATGGCATCTTAGAAGAAATATTTAACACAAGCTAACAAGTAAAACATTAGCGCGCGATACCTCAGAATAAGACATAAACAAAATGTAATAAATAAAATTCAAAACACGTGTGCTTTCAAGCGAGAGCAACTTGTAGAACGCTGAGGACGTGGTGAAACTTTCCGGTACAGCGACTTTCAAAAATGCTCTCCTTCCTTAGGGGAAGGGTGAAGGAGGTCTAAATATTACTACGTCACACAGCATTCTAGTTCCTGCGTGCAGGCTTTGTTATATATCTCCCGTGGGTGGTGGTTGGAACCCCTTAGAAAATCCTCCGACCAGGGCCAAAGCCACCTAGAGCAGTGAATCAAGCCTAAAGCATAAATCCGTGACGTCACAGTGCGGGTCCCTGGCCGTCCGATAAGCTTTGCTGGGATGACGCTGTTCTGATTGCTTTTGGCCGCGTTCAGACTGCCACTTTAGAGTAACTCGAGTTACTCGGGAAAAACCCAAGCCGTTCACGATGCCCGATTTGAGCTTTTCGGGGAGATAAACAAAGCGTTCAGACTGCCAAGTTGAGTAGCTCGAATTTTTCCCAACTCCCCAAGGATTTTCCTTGGGAAGTTGGGGAGATAGATCACGTGAGCTTTGTTTATTGTTATTGTTCGCTCCCATTGGCTCCACAGGTTAGTAAATACGTGCCGCCCCTTTTTTTTCTATTATATACCCAAAACCGTTCACGATGTCAATCTCCCCGAGTAAAACTCGAGCTGTTCGTGTTTTACTCGAGTTTTACCCAAAAGTGGCAGTCTGAACACGCCCTTAGTGAGTTTATCGTGGGGGAACACAAAGTGGAAAAATTTGCTTGATAGAAAATATTTATTTTTCACGAAATTTACTCTGAAGAGTAAATTTCTTTCGATATAAAATATAGTTTGAAAAATAAATATAGAAAATATCGTGAAAAATAAATATAGAAAATATTGTGAAAAATAAATATAGAAAATATTTGTTTTTCACGAAATTTACTCTGAAGAGTAAATTTCTTTCGATATAAAATATAGTATATCTATGTACCAGTGGCGTAGCCAGAAAATTTTCATGGGAGTGGGGGTTACGACTACTGCAACTCACATATATGTATACGTGTGTGTGATAAGGAAGTGAAGAATATACATTTTGTATGGCAAAAAATTCCTCATGGGGGGAGGGTTGTGCCCCCCCCCTTGGCTACGCCCCTGCTATATACATTTAAAAATATATACATTTAAAAATTTAGAATCGAAGAAAAAATAGAGAATATTAAGAATATTCAAACATACTTTGTGTATCCGATTGTTAGTATAAATCGAAAATCCAACCTTCTTATCCCCAAAGAATTTTGAGTTTGAATATTCGCGATCTCAGGACTTGAATACGCCATCTAGCGGCCTAACTAGAACTACTATGTGGCAGGCTTGCCTGGCCAGCTCAGCTCAGCTTACATACTTACATATTACTGTTTTGAGACGCGCTTATTTCAAATGTGTGTAATTATTGTTTTTTCTTTTTTTTTTGCCAAAATATATTATGGGTGATTTTATACCAAGAAGTATGTAATAATATACTTTGCCCTTTTTTCTTTAATGTTTGAAAGATCTAGTCATAAATGCTTGGATTAATTTTATGAACACAATTCCAAATGCATGTCCTAAATTATTTCTATGCTATTTATATTGATTTCTATATTATTTATATGTATACTTTAATATGTACGTTTAAAGGTTCTATACTATCCTGTAAATCGACAGGTTTTTGACATGTGGTGTTAAAAAAATAAAAACCTCCGTGTTAGATTTAACAAAATACCAATCTAATGTTACATATTAAACGTTTTCTAGGATTTACGTACTTAATTTGAAGCTAATAGATCAATATATTAATGTTAAATGTTAAGAACTTTTCTAAACAGCTTCACAATATTTACTCAGAAATAACCTGATTGAAAGATAATTTTATCGCACTGTTGTGAGCACCTCTTATACCTAAATGTCACCCCCAATTGAGAATTGAGGCTTTGCATTGATATCTTTAGTGTTGTGTTAAGATTCTACCCAGTGCTGTTTTAAAATGTATAGATATAGGGGTAGTACTCTTTGTTGAATGTGTTAACATTGATATAGTTACTATATAATATGTGATAAAAGTACTAAGATATTTTTTTTTATCTTGTATGCATATAATTGTGTGTTAGTGTTGTTCTCTTTCAAATTGTCTGAACTAATTTCAGTAAAAAATTTAGCATCACAGGAAAACAAAAAATCAGAAATGTCTAAATAACCATCATTATTTTGGTTTAAATTTTATCTGTTTATGATTTTGGATGAAAAATGTTGTAATGTGAAAAATATCTATCATTCTGCATTTTTAAAAGATTGACAAAATTCTGGCTGTAAGTCTTCAACAGAGATTCTTCAGCTTTTTGTGAATAAAGAGGAAATCACTTTTTTGTCTTTTTTCTCTGAAAATTCTGTACTGACAAATTTGCCATATGGGTCATTCCATGTCAAATCAACGAGGCTCACAACCTGAGCCCCACAGAATTCAATAAATTTGGTATGATAGTTGTATCTATAGAGAAAAAATTAATGTGAAATTTCTAGTCCATATCACTTTTAGTTTTTGAAATATTTAATTTTAAAGTTTGTGAAATTAATGCAATTTTAGAAATTCTTGCACTATACAATTGGCTCCAATTTCTCTCCTAATTATCATAGAAATTCAATTAAAGTTTCTATAGAAAGTAAACAGGTTGCCCTTTCTTATCATATGTAACATTATTAAATTTTTTAAATTTAAAAATCATCATTTTAAATTTTTAAAATTTCAAAAAGTATATTTTAAACTTTTTTTTTTTAAAATTATATTATTCTTCTATTTATTGTTAACAATATCTGAAAGTTTCATTCTGGGATTACCATGAGTTTTCGAGTAATAAATTTAAGAAAATTGCTATCATCTCGATTTAATAACTACAAAAGAAAATTTTTGTATTTTAAAATAAAATTACGTTTTTAACTTAATATAAGAATTTTGAGAGAGAACAAATTATGTTGATAATGTTTTTCAACACTTTCATTGAGGGTACACACAAGGCAATGTCTCTCTCCCCCCCCCCCCCCAATAAAAAAATAGAATTTTGCTAAAACAATTATTTGTTTTTAAAATTTCAAGAGCAGTTGAGTCCAAATTTGTTTTTGCTGGGGGTTTTAATGAGGGTGCTTTCAAAGTAGGAATGGGGGTGTGCCTCCCCCCTTTTAATAGGAATTTTCAGAGTTTGTCTAACAAAATTCCATTTTTCTTTTTCATTAATAATTTTAAAAAATCATTATGTTTCATAAAATGCTTCCACTATTCCAATGAGTTACAACTATTCCTTTAATTGTCAATTTTTAAATAATAACATTTTCAGGTAAAAAAAAAATAATAATAATTACAGTAAGATGTTATTTTTATGTTGCATGCATATTCTGAACTATTAAGTAAATATTTCAAGTGTTACCTTTAATTGATGTGTATTTTTTAAAAAATTGAGTTTTAAATTTCAATGCAGTAAGGAAAACTTTCAACTTGCAGATTATGCAAAAAGTAAAATAAAAAAGGAAGTAAACCATTGTGTGATTTTTTTCTCAAATTTATTGGATGCAAATAGCATTTTTTTATCATATAATTTATGGGTAGTAAAATGATGGCGATATATTATGTGGATGGAGAAAGTTTACTTTAATTTCATCTGTATGTGGATAAACACCCAGAACACATGAGCAAAACACCAAAAATTAGCAAATGTTACCTTTAAATTAAAAGATTGCTTGATATAAAACTAAAAGAAATAGATCATGCGACATTTTTTTCCATAAAAAACTTTTTTCCACCTCTAAAAAGAGAAAATAGGCATAAAAACCGCGTTGCTTAATGCAGGCACAACTATTGTCGGAACAAGCTACCCGTCACCGAGCACATTTGTTTATATCCTACAGCGCCCCCTTTAGGTCGTAGAGATCGCGAATTATTCGTTAACTAGAATTCTTTGGAAATAACAAAAGAAAAAAGCGTGCAAAACTTAATTTATTTAATCATATTTTATTTATATTAACAGATTTCATTTTAATTAGTTTAAAGAATCCTTTGATTTTTTTTCTTTTAAACTGCAGGAATCTTTTTATCGAACTTCAGCTGTAATGAGATCAGATTGTGAGGTCTATTTTATAGTTATTACAACACAGGGGCGTAGCTAAGGGGGAGGTTAGGGGGGTCATCCCCCCCTCCATGAGGAATTTTTTGCCATACAAAATGTATATTCTTCACTACATTATCACACACACGTATACATATATATGAGTTGTAGTAGTCGTAACCCACCCCATGAAAAATTTCTGGCTACGCCCCTGTTACAACATAATAAAAGCACTAATTGAGGGGGGAAATATCTGCCATCAAATGAACGATTCTGAATCGGGGAAGAATGTTTTATCTAAGTTGCACTAGTATTTATATATATATAAACGTCTATTATACTAGATACTCATTGTTGTGCTTGAATCGTCCTAGATTATACTAGATACTCATTGTTGTGATTATTGTCCTTAAACTGCTATTAAGGGGGCAACCTACTTTTAAAATGCCCAAATAATCGATTTTGAGATTTTTATCTCATTAAATAGTTTACTTTATTCTAAAAAGATTGATACCAACCATTTTTCTGTATGACAATTATTTGTTGAGATAAAAAGGAAAATGTAAACGCAAGTTGGACAGCATGCTGTAGAAGCTGCAACTAATGTTGACACTCAGAGCATAAAAGAATTATACAGAATTTAATTTAGAAACTCGAAGAGCCAGAAAAATGCTCAACAGTTCTCAGTTTGAGGCAAAAAAAGAAAACGAAGGCATTGTGCATGAAAGCGGAAAATTTTAAATCGAAAAGTTCATAAAGTGAAATAAAATCACATTTTTATGTTACAAAGTAAAAAATAAAAATACATATATGGATATAATTATTAAAATAACATCAAATAATGTACTTTACCAATATTAATGCCTTTATATCCTAAAAATGTATCTTTTGTTAAGGTATGTACATATTTTTTCATATTTACAATTGTCGAGCTTTTCTTTAGACTGATGTTTCTTAAGCCATATTAAAACATATTTTGGGTTAATCATTTTAAATACTCAGTAAAATTATTTTTAAATAGTAAATGCTTCAATAGGAAATGTTTTTAACTTTTAAAAATTAAAATTTATGTTCCAAAACTACAATTTGAACTTTAATTGGCGTTTTCTCAAAACACTGTTTTTCAAGTTTGCGCGCATGATATTTTAAAAACTATTTAAGATATCAACTTGAAATTTTTCTCAGGCATTTATTTTAATATAATGAACAAAATGAACTAAAATGAAATGGTTGTGTTTCATAGAAAACAAGTTATGATTGTAAAACTATCAAAATTTTTATGGTAATTTAAATTTTTAGATTAAATGAATTTTTTTAATTTAAATTATGAAAATAATTAAACCATTTTAGTTTAGATTGTTAATTTGAATGTTTTGTTTAATTTAGAAAAAAATTATGAGGATCAAAGGAATTCTAATTGAGATATCTTGCGCGCAGTGGGAAAGTACCCTTGAATGTTTTTTTCAATATTGTGTGGTAAAATAATATTTTTAAAATTATCACATTTATAATAAACTAAAATAATATTTTTAATCAATGTCATAGTAGTTAAATGAAAAAAAAAATTGTGTTTCTGCATCATTCATTATTTTTTTTTTTAATTATGAAAGTTGATCTAAAATTTCTACATTTTCCCATTCTTAAAAGTAGGCTGTCCCCTTAAGCAATAATTTATGGTTAAAGTAATTTTCTTGCTTCTGTAAAAGAACTACAGATGCTGCATATAGTTTTTTTTTTTTTTTTTTTTTTTTTATAAAGAGCATTATTTCCTAAACCGGAATGACATACACTAATTTTGTTTTATTCTTGAAATATATTTACGCTCCAAAATACACTTTAAAAACCATGACTGTCTATAAAGCATAATTATTGAAATTATTGAGTGCCCTAGAAAAATAACTATCCATGCTATATACATAATTTTCGATGGGGTATATGTTTAAGTATATAGAAATAACATAAAATTTATTGCAATCAGTACATCTTTATGGAAGTCAGAGCACTGACAATGGGCAAACAGTTCGGGAGGAATCAGTTGCAGATTTACGAGTTTAATTTGCAGTGAAACGTTATAAAGTTCTTCATCAAGACACTGTAACGCTATAATCCAAGTAAAACACTACTGAATATAATAATTACGTGGTTTAATTAGCGAATTAAATAATGACAATTAACAGAGCGAAGCAAACAGCGAATACAAAACAAACGAGAAACCTGCTTAGGTGGTGCGCGAGACCGTCCTAGACACCCCCCGTCCTAGACAGATCGCCCCAGTGTAACGTACCCGCAACTATTTTTATAGAAATCAAATCTATTCTTCATGACTGGCAACAGTCAAAACGTCAGAGTTTGGTGTTCCCAGAGCGGAAACATTGCGCGTTAAAGGGTTAACCACAGAAACGAGAACTGTATGGCGTCGCCAAGTTTCTAATCCGTGCTACTGATCTTTACTTCAAGACAGGATCGTTACGCAATCCTCCTGATTTTTCTCCTTACTAGGTCAAAGTCATGATATAATTAATACATTACTCAATTATGATTACGCATTAAGGTAGATGCAGATGTTTAAAAAATTTGTTAAAACACACTCACCAACACACAATTTACACAGACAAAACTCTAAAGCAAGGAACCATGTATAACATTCTCATCTACACTACACAGGCATGTTAACTAGAAAAACTGTTTTAGAAAACACAATACAAAATCCAAAATTCATCACTATATAATAAGGCAAAACTTACGATCTTCCTGATATAAAATCTTGTATCTTAATCAGCGATCAATCGTGACAATCGTCATACAAGTTGATTAACACCAGCCGTGTGTTGCCGTGGCAACTGCAAACAGCATTTATAAACTGTCCAGAAATTTCGCGTATGTGCTGTCATCTCTGCTATCGAAATTTAAAAGTGTTAAATTAAAACTTTCAGTTAGTGCTGCCATCTCTTGACGAATTTCTGTAAGTGACACTTAAGATATTTTAGTAATACTGCTCAACAAATTTGAATGTTTTTCAAAAAAAAAAAAAAAACTGCAGAATTTTCAATCAACTTTTACAGAACTTTCAGCGATATTGTGGGAAAATACTGAGTAAATAAACAACCCACAAGAACATTTATTTATTTATTTTCTTATAGAAAACATTGTCGCTCTCGGGGACTTTGGAAAGTTCTTCAGAAGCTGGGGAAAAGGAACGGTATATTAAGTTACAATTGCGTACGTAGGAGGAAAGCAGAAGACATTAAAACAATAGAAGCATGGGTGCCGGCAGCATAGGGCAAGGGGGGCACTTGCGCCCCTGGATTTTTGTCTGCAGTTCTCTCCCTAGCTGTTTTGTTCGTTTCAACATAGTAACCATACTTTTAAGTAGTCTTTGCCCCCCCCCTCCCGGGAAATATTCTGGCGGCAACCATGAATAGAAGCAACAATTATATTAATTATTAATTAATTTAATTAAAAATATAGATTAATCATTATTTTAGTTGTTAACTGGCAGATACAATTCGATTTAAATAAAATTAATACATTACAATGCATTAAAACAGTAGAACGAGTAATTAGACTATCATAAGGTTAATTAAGAAATTGATTATTTAATTAATAATTTTCACTGAAGTTCAATTGCGGTTAGCGTTAAAATGAATGCAAGTTAATAAATTGCAATACATTAAAACCATAGAACCAATAGTTATATTCATTATTAATTAAATTAAAAACGTAATTCTGGTTTGATTTATAGTTATAGTAAAAAGTTAACTAAGGTTAGCATTAATTTATGAAAATAGAAAATGACCAGAATAATAGAAAATAGAAAATGAAAAACCATGAAAAATAGAAGATGGCGGATACCAATTTGCACTCATCCCTTTTTATTTTTCTATCGGTTGATAAATTCATTTTTTTTTTAAATGAAATTCGTTTGTTTGAATGGACAACTGGTTTAAAAATTTGCTCAAAAAATATTTTTTTAAAAGTTCTGAAATATTGATTAAAATAGAGTTACTCTCGAACCTCCTTGGAAAAGAAAAAGAAGTTGAAAATAAAATTTTATAAGGCTTGAGCATAAACCAAAATAAACTAATTAAGTAAAGGTTCCTCCCCTCAAAAAAAAAAAAAAAAAATTAGGACGTCTCCTATCTGCAATTTGAATGGACATGAAATTAATTGTACTACTTTTTTTTTCTTTTAAGCGACACGTTTAACAACATATTCCTTTTTCGGTATTTCTTCTCTAAGTTTCAAAATTGATATTAAAGGGTGTAGTGCAGCTAATAAAGACATCTAAAAAAATTGACATAACTTTTTACTTCCTGAACATGTACCAGGTAAGGAAAGTATTGTAATAGTGAAAAAATTCGACTTCGAGATTTTGGTGTATTGACATGTTTTGAGGGCTTCTGATTTCATTTATACTATTTTTACGAGATGTATGTATGTGTGCAGTGGCGGATTTAGCGCTTGAGAGGCCCGAGGCGCAACCCAATTTGAGACCCCCCCCCCCAAAAAAAAAAAAAACTTTTCACTAAAGTTATACCTTTACATTGCGCGTTCTATGCATACATTAATTTACAGTAATTAATGATTTACTAAGTCACTTTGATTAACAAATATTAAATTACAACTGTCTGGTGGCTATATTTAAAAGGATGCTAATGTTCCGATTGAAGTAAAAGTATTAAAACGATCTGATAATTCCTGGTTAGAAAAAAATACTTTGCATTAAATTTACTACTTATATGTATTTTTTATTACACTGAAACCTGCTTTTGTGCTTACATTTTTTTTTTTTTGGTGCGGTATATGAAAATTTCAATCAAATTGGAACATAATTGAGGAAGTTATCAATCAAAAAATTTAGTATCTTGACCGGTCATTTAGTTTTTTCAATTTTCGACATCTATTTCTTCATATTACATTAGTATTGCATCAGCCAATTACATTACGTATGTATTGAATTTTATAATCGCTTAATTTAAGTGGCTTCTTTTTTTATGCTGTCCCTATTCACCGCAAAAGAATAGTGTTTCATTGTGTTGCGTAAACTAATTTTTGAAGCTACTCGTGAATTTTTATGCGATTTCTTTTATGCGTTTTCTTTTATTCTGTCCTATCCACCGCACAAAAACAGGTGTGAGTGTAGTAATCTATGTAGTAATCTATGAATAATAAAATATTTGTAAATTGTTATATTAAATTTCACTGTCATTAGGTAATAATAACAGGGACATTCTGAACAGCCGTTGAACATTTTTGAACATTAGTTGGAATTAATTTCATTCTAAAGATTCGAATTTATTTTTTGGAATTTCTGGGAATGGACTAATTGGTAAAGTCCAAACAAGGACAAAGAAATCTGATTTTTTAATTCTGTATTCTCTAATTGTGAATTTTGTCTGAAATAAAATTATTTAAAAATCTTTTCACTCCTTTTACGTCTGATTTATGTCTACAAACGAGCATTAAGAATTAAAAATAATTTTTATATTTACAGATTAGAACATTAAAAAATATTTTACCTCATGAAACTCAATAATTTTTGTACTTACGTTTCACTTTTCATGATTAACACTGAATAAACATCAGCATACCTCTAAGTATAACCCCGCAAATGCAATTTCATGGTGTTACTTGATTATATCGAATCTAGTATTTGCCTCTTGTTTCAATCGTGAAACCTTACAGGGACTTTTGAGGGTCAGAAGAGGGAAAACTTAATCAGGAACATGATTTAGACTCACAAAGTTTAGAAGAATTTTTTACTTGGATAAAATGAATCAAAATTTTAATATTCCTGCAAAAATCATATTTACAAATATTTAAATATATTCATAAATTTCTCGCTTGAAACCGCAAAACTGTAAGCAGTTTAATAGTGGAAGTAAACTTTCTGTTTAGCCTAATTATTGTGTCTATTCAAAAACTGGCAATAAGATTAGGACTATTAGTAATGAGTACGAATTTAAAAAATATATAAAAATGCATATTCTCATTATGTCTAAAATAAAATTATTTAAAAATCTTTTCACTCCTTTTACGTCTATATTTGAAAATGAACAAACAAACAAACAAAAAAAAAGGTAGACGAGAATAAGAAAATTTCATTATTTTAAGTAATTAAAATATAAAAAATATCAGTTAAAAAAATAAATTCCATTTTATATTGAAAATGTATATGCTTTAAGCTTCTGCCCTACTTTCTTATTAATGTTTAGCATTTTCATCTGCGACTATAAAATATATGCAGTAATTATAATATAGTTATCATAAATATTTTTCAGTTACAAAAATTAATTTAGTCATCATTTACTTTTTTAAGTTTTTAATTAACTATGTATGTCAATCCAGCTCAAAATTTGCTTATGAATTTTAACCCACTTCCTAACATGCGATCGAGCTGAAAATTTGCACGCATATGGAATTCCGGTGACACTGAGTAATGCTCTTCTTAATTTTTTCAATACTTTATTTTAACGATCAAATATCTCTTTTCCCGATAATTGTGTTATCTCGCACATATCAGCTCGTATCTGCTTGATTATTTGTTGGCAATTTTTTATTATTACATCATTTATCCTCGTAAAGCTCTTTCGATTCTAAAGAAGAGAAAATCGTTATCTCCGGCTTAAATTTTAATTTTTAGAAATTTTTCGAAAGGAGATAAATTATTCATTTCAATTTCTTACAATCTGACATCCATTCAAGATATATTTGAAAATTTCATTGAATACAGTGTCCTTTCTTAAATCATTTACATGAAGAACGGTTAAAAAATATAAAACATTTAATTTTTGAGAAATTTTTTAATCAAAAGCTGTAGAATCAAGCAGTTCGTGCTTTTCTCTTTTAAAATATGAGAAATATCTTATAATCCTATATACTTTTTGGTTGTGTGTGGGGGGAGTCTTTAAATTTGGCGTGTTTGAATGTCCTGCTGCAATACCAGCGACTGCGCCGCAATCCGATTCATTCCGGGTGAGAAATAACACTAGGGAGGGACTCTCTGCGCCTGCATTTTTTTAAAGACGAAATAATGAACAAATTAAAACAACACTGTAAAAAAATCTAGGAACTTTCCTGGTAAGTAATGGACAGTTTGCGTGTTTTTTAAGCGAATCGTGAGAGCAATATTCGGTTACGGGACTGGTTAACCCTTTGAGGCGCAACCCTTTCCCAATGCTGAAAAAAGGGCAGCCGTTGCCATCGCTCGACTTAACTACCAGCAAGGTGGCGGACGACCGAAACGTTCATCGCGTGCCACAGATCGAGAGACCCTTTTTCTGACGACAGCTGGCTGTGCCGCACAGCCAGCTGCGGTAAAAAAGGATCTCTCGATCTGTGGCACGCGATGAACGTTTCGATCGTCCGCCATCTTGCTGGTAGTTAAGTCGAGCGATGGCAACGGCTGCCCTTTTTCCAGCATTGGGCAATCTATCTAGCTGTTCTCGCATGCTTCCATTTTTCAGCAGATGTCAGTGCTGTTAAAAAGAATCGTGACCATTTTTTGACGGGAAAGCACGTGCTAAAATGTAAAGGATTCTCGTGGAGTTCTGTCACCCGCAACTATTTTTATAGAAATCAAATCTATTCTTCGTGACTGGCAACAGTGAAAACGTCAGAGTTGGGTGTTCCCAGAGCGGGATCACGATATAGTGATCCCGCTCTGGGAACAGGAGTACGGTATTTGCGAGAATCTATCTTTTCCCATTATTTCCAAGGAACGTTTCTGGATTTTTTTTACAGCGAAATAAGGAATTAAAGCACTGATTACTTATAAACTAAAAGTATCAATTGTTAAAGTATTAATTTAGATTATGATCCAATGCTGCGAAGAGGGGCAAAGGTCGAAGGGCATCAAAGGAAAGGTTGTTCAAGAGCGCTTTCTACTCTAGGAGCAATCCTGGAACTATGAACGAAGTTCCTGTGTTTTGAACAGAAATCTACATTGTATATACTTTTTGAGAATCTAAATTTTGAGGCCCCTTAAATTTGTGAGTCCCGAGGCGCGCGCCTCATGCGCCTATTGGGAAATCCGCCACTGTATGTGTGTGTGTGTGTGTGTGTGTGTGAGTGAACACGACAGCTCCTAAACGGGGCTTTCGATTGAGCTCAAATTTGGTATATATGTTACAAACCATCATCGCAAGACCGGTATTGATTTGGGTGTGTATAGGACTTATAGTTTTTCTACAGGGCTACGACAAAAATTTCTTTTACATTATGGCCTATGCAGGGGGGGATTCTTGAAAGTGCGCTAGCGTTTAAACGGTACATTTGATTGAGCTCAAATTGTGTATATATGTTGTAAACCACCATCGTAAGACAGGTATTGATTTTGATGTGTACAGGACTTATAGTTTTTCTGCAGGACTACGACAAAGATTTCTTTTACATGGCGTATGAGAAGAAATTCTTGAAAATGCGCTAGCGTTTAAACGGCGCATTCGATTGAGATTCAATTTGGTATATATGTTTGAATTATTCATTGGTTAGCCAGACATTTTTCATGAGGGGGGTTACGACTACTGCAACTCGCATATGTTGCATACGTGTGTGTGATAAGGGTGTGAAGAATATACATTTTGTATGGCAAAAAAATCGTCATGGAGGGGGTTATGACCTCCAACCCCCCCCCTTGGCTACGCCCCTGCTTCGTAATGATCTTAATCGCAAGTGTTCGGAAAGTCGAGTGGAGTCACTCCAGATATATTAATGTTGGTTTTTTGCCATATAACAGAAGCTAAAAGTAGTTGTAACTGTCACAAACCTACAAGCATTAAATATTGTTTACTATAAATAACGAAATGTGAATCATTTTATTATCTCATTAATGACATGAAACGTTGAGGTACCCTTCAAAATTTATTCATATATTTTAGAGAGGCCAGAGTGTTACACAACTTATTTTAATGTGAAAATTATATTTACTTTTAAACCTGCAATTGCCAGCTCCAGCATACATATCTAAGGAAAAATTGACAACGATATAGAATGGACAGCAGTTGGATTTCATGTTAATAAATTTAAATAAAATGTTCAAAAATTAATTCAGTATAATCTCAGGCATCTTGCTTTCAAAATCAGCAAGATACCTTAGCCGATGCATTTATGCAAAATTAATTCAGTATAATCTCGGCATCTTGCTTTCAAAATCAGCAAGATACCTTAGCCGATGCATTTATGCAAAATTAATTCAGTATAATCTCGGGCATCTTGCTTTCAAAATCAGCAAGATACCTTAGCCGATCCATTTATGCAAAATTAATTTAGTATAATCTCGGGCATCTTGTTTTCAAAATCAGCAAGATACCTTAGCCGATACATTTATGCTAAAATGGTCAACTTGTTCGAACGCATGTGAACGATCGCAGTTTCGAACTACAGAAGAAAAGTGGAGAACCGTTTGAAACTGAGTAATTGGAATTATGGAAAGTTACTACTGTCTCATCGCTCCACACATACCGACAGAAGGGGTACAACTCAGCTCTGAATGTGAAATTGGGTCCTGGAAATGGATGAAAGGAAATATAATTTTGTAAATAATAAGCATGGGAAGAGTTTTTTAGTAAACATGTGTTCATGGCATAGATTTTTTTTTATCATAAATTAATTGGGATAGCATTATTTTCCTAAAATATGTAACTGCAATTTCTAAAACACAAGTCGAACGAGAAAGGAAAGAACCTGGTACTGCATTATTATCACTGATTATATAAAATGAAATAAATTCTAAGTAAATTTGTTAAGGGGTCACATGGGTTTCGTGGGTTCAAAAATCGATTTTTTTGGGGGGGGGGCTTATTAATTTCTACAACATCTCAAGAATATTATCCTAAATTTTCAAGTCGATCCGAATAATAGTTTCGGAGATACAGCCTTTGGAAGGTGTGAGCTCCAAGTCAGGTATTGAATTACCAGATAAAGTTACCATTACCAGATAAAGTTTTAATTGCTATGAAACCAATATATGAAGATCTCGGTAAGGATGAGCTTCTGGCACGGTGTGTCGGTGGTTTCACACAAAATAACAGCGAGAGTTTCAACCAGTTGATCTGGAAAATTACTCCAAAAATACTTCCTGATGGTTCGAAGATTGTAAATATTGCGGCATTGGTCGCTGCTTGTATCTTCAATGAAAGAGCATCAGCTTTATTATTGATTATGCACGGTATGGATTTAAAATTACTCCCACGAATATGCCCGAATTTCGGATGAAAACCGTGTGTGCGCAGCCGATGAAAAATCTGCGAGAGAGACTCGCGAAGCCAGAACCCGTCATCGACAGGAGCAAAAGGCCCTGGACATTGCAACTGCTGCAGGATCTTTACTTTATGGCCCAGGAATCGACGATTCACTGTAAGTTAAAAAAAACATTTTTTTCCCCCTCTTTTATTGTTACTCAAAACTTTAACCCTTTATCGCGCAGTGATCCCGCTCTGGGAACACCCAACTCTGACGTTCTGACTGTTACCAGTCACGAAAAATAGATTGGATTTCTATAAAAATAGTTGCGGGTGACATAGCTCCACGAGAAACCTTTACTTTTTAGTATGTCATTTCGCGTAAAAAATGATCACGATTATTTTTAACAGCACTGACATCTGCTGAAAAATGGAAGAATGCGAGACCAGCTGGGTAGATTGCCCAATGCTGAAAAAAGGGCAGCCCTTGCCATCGCTCGACTTAACTACCAGCAAGAGGGCGGACGATCGAAACGTTCATCGCGGGCCACAGATCGAGAGACCCTTTTTTGACGCAGCTGGCTCTGCGGCACAGCCAGCTGTCGTCAAAAAAAGGGTCTCTAGATCTGTGGCACGCGATGAACGTTTCGATCGTCCGCCCTCTTGCTGGTAGTTAAGTCGAGCGATGGCAACGGCTGCCCTTTTTTCAGCATTGGGAAAGGGTTGCGCCTCAAAGGGTTAAACCTGTCTCAGTATGAAACTCTCGGGAAAAGTTCTTAAATTTAGAATTTTATGAAAAGTGACACTCTTCTAAAAACTTTGCTGAGAAAAAAAAGTTGATTACGTATCATTTACGTCCGCCATCTTGCTGGTAGTTAAGTCGAGCGATGGCAACGGCTGCCCTTTTTTCAGCATTGGGAAAGGGTTGCGCCTCAAAGGGTTAATAAAATCCACGAGTTACGCTGAAGACTTAGAAAACAGGCAGACGACTCGAATTCTGAAAAGCTACGTTTATTGGAGGTATCAGCAAAACAGTTTTAAAGGAAACGAGTTCAATCTCGTACAGTACATTGCTTTAGCAGAAAAATAACACAAGGAACTCGTACACGTTAAAAACGCTGTATATATATATATTGGACGAGAATAGGAATTTTTCTCAATTTTGCTGAATACTAAAATTACATCTTTCAACTTTTAGCAGACGATCTTCGAAAAAATTACCGTCTCACTTGGAACCGAAGTTGGAGCTATTTAAAAGTTACTCGAATACCAGACTTCTACAGGTGTTTGCAATTTAGTTTTTGCTTTTTGCAAAATGAAAAATTTTACAATTTTTGGTTGAATGCAAACACAAAATAAAAATAGGACCCATGAAATGTTTTGAAATTCAGCATACTTTTTTTCCCAGACAGTAATAAAGGGAATAGACTACTCATTATATATTGAAAAATTTTTAATCGTTTTTATTTTGACTTGTGAACAATCAGAAATATATATGCATACGTTTAAAAAGCTCTAGCCTCTCCGATATGCAGATTAGAGATGAGACGAGCTCAGCCCGAGCCCGAACCGGGCTCTAAAATTCACAATTGTGTTCGGGCTCGGGCTCATAAAAAATTTTCTCCTTTATTGAACATACTGCTTGAAACAGATTTTAAAAAGTGATTCATGAGGAAAATAAAAGTACTTATAAAAGATAAATAAACAAATAAAAATAGCGGCACGGGCGCCTAGAAGGTGCGTGAAGCTCTTTGGGTATTTTAGAACGGCGGTTTATATTCCTTAGTGAGTCATGAGATCCGACATTTTTTGATAAAGGATGGATACAAAGAATTAGAAAGTGCATTGGGAGTTTGCAACTCTATTTGTCTTTAATTTGCACAAACGGCAAAATTTATTGCATTCTATCAGTGAAGTAAATGAATTTTTTTAAATCTTTAGCTGAAATTTCGGGCTCGGGCGGGCTCGGGCTCCGACTTAAATAATATTGCTCGGGCTCGGGCTTCAAAAAATGAGCCCGAACTCATCTCTAATGCAGATTATTATTTTTTTTATGAGAATAGTTCATTCCCTAGAAAATGCATAGCTGCCAACTCTACCGGATTTTTTGGAGATTTCCCACCACAATTTTTAAACAGTTTTGTTTTGTATTATAATTTTCGACTTATTCGAAGCATGAATTGCTAAATGAAAATTAGTGGTGGAAAATCTCCCGAAAAATCCGGGAGAGTTGGCAGCTATGAAAATGTCACGATGATCCTATTTAATTTGCAGAATATCGATATACATTGTTAGAAATTACGTTTTGCGGAAGTATTAATTTTTAGGTACCCCTCCCCCCCCGCCTTATTTCTACGACTAAATATACCTTTCAGTGTGAAAGATTCTATATTATACTGTTCCTAATTCTTAAGTCGTAATAAAATACACTTTTGAAAAAAATTTAAAAATCCGACAGAAGCCTTCGAACGTATACGGTTACCTTAATCTATACTCAGCCAATGTAATCAAAGAATTACTCCTGAAAAACTAAATAAACTGAAGTTCCCCGATAAAAGTCGGTCAAGAAGAAAGCATGTTAAAACTATCAGCATCACTAAACCACAACAGAAGAGTCCACAGGAAAGAAAATACTCGGATAGTTTTGGTAAGCAGACTCAATTTTGGCCATTGTCTACAAAGTTTTCAAAATCGTTTTAAGGGTTACAAATCAGCCTTTCACATGCTTTTAAATGCCGCCTATTTTCCCTATGGAGCATATACTCGTTTGAAAATCTGTTCAGGAAGAAGAGGTAAACGAAATGCTTTTGGAAACATTCTAGTTTGAATTGCAGCATTTTTCACAGTAAAGCAAGAAAACAGTGACAACATGCATTCCATTAAAATAGACTTTATTACAACAAAATCAAGTTAAACAATACATGTTCTTGAATATGGAATACATCAAGACCTTCAAACAAAACAAACAGTTCCTAAAATAATTCATGAAATATTAGTCTCTAGTGCAATTTCTTGACCTCAAAATTTTCTACAAAGAGACTTGCATGATGCATAGAAACATAGGCTAACTGAAGACTCAATTCTGTTATTTTCACATTTAAATATATTTAAACATTAAATTTACAGTATTAGACTGCATTTCAATTTACATTAAGGCAAACAACTCTAAGGCCACCTGTCTGTGGAGGGATGCCCAAGACTGAGGATTCTAATGCGTATTCATGTTACATGTGCAGAAAATCGCTCAAAACTTTAGACCATTAGATGGCTGCGCGATAGGCCTGAACTCTGAACCTTCACACTTCGGCCGTCTACCATGTTCAGTGTATCTAGACCTTGGTGTCTCAATAAGACTAGTAATATACCTTCAAAACTGAATTAACCAAATGCACTTTTTTCGTTTCTACCCTACTTAGTAGTGCTAGGAGGGAGGCACCTTCAAAATGCCAAGATCTAGAAAATCTAATTTGAAAATATTAATGTATTCATTCAAAAATTAAACTTTAAAATGTTACAAAAGGTTTTATTTCCACATAAATTTTAAGAGTAATGACCCATTTCATAAACAGCATAGTTTGACATTTTCAGTAGTTACCCAGAAAATGAATACAATCAAATCTCAATTCTGCTATTTACATGCGTATTTCATATGCATGAATTTAAGTATCCCAGCCAGAGCCTTATTATCGCATGGGCAAATAAGGACTTTGTCCAGGGCCCCCAATTTGAAATATTGTTCCGAAATATATTTTTCATCAAAATTTTGATATAAAAATAAAACAAATTTCATAGATGGGGCCCCAGAATTCATCAATGCCCGGGGCCCCCGTTGGTTATAATCAGGCTCTGATCCCAGCAGTAGTTTATTTTGTTGTTTCGGCTACATGGCATTGAATGATTATTCACCATTTCCCTAAATTATAATACATGGATTGAAGTGCCATCGAGAGTAATCTGCCGAATTTCCCTCAGAACGTATTTAAAACTGAAGAAAAATCCAGCATTGAATTTAAACCCTAAATTCAGAATAGAATTTTAGAGTTTACGTAAAAGCGAATAATTCAATTATTAACAGCATTAGCGATTTCTTAAAAATAGTACAATACGCGGTTTATAATGTGAACAATTTTTGTAGCGTCATCACTTTTACACCGTTTCATAAATTTTCAAGATTCTGAAAGTACAGTAAGTACTAAAACCAGAATTCCTAACCAGAAGAGTCTAGATATGTAGCAAAACTTTATTTTAAAAAAACTAATTTTTAATGTAAAACTAGAAGAGCTTTTTGTTCAAATAAATTTTGTGAACTATGAAAAGGAACTATGATAAATTAATTTGCAAACAGAACAATGACAGAAATTAATTTAGACCTTATTTTACAAAATTAAGTCAGTTTTTACAGAATGAAAGGCAACATTAAAGAACGAGTTAAGGTTTTAATGTAATTTAATATTAAACAAATATTTTGAGGGTGACTAAATCTGCACAAGGCCAAATACTTTCGGAAGAGTAGTCTCCCGTGAATCTTGTCTTCTAACAACCATAAAAATCTACCAGCAATTTTAAATCCTTAAGCATTTTATTCGAAAAAATTTCATTTAACATGTAAAAATTTCATTTACATGCCATTTAACAAAATCTCATTCCAAAAATTTGTTCCTTAGTAACTCTAGGATGAATGAACAATATTCTGGTAATTGAAACTCAATTGTTCAATAGTTTTAAATATAAAGAAACAAATATTTGAAAAACAAGATAATTCACATATGTGACACTAACTTTCACACATTAAAACCTTTTTATAAAACTAAAAACAGGAGAGCAAAGAGTAGAAATACAAGTCAAGCTGGTTTAGCTTGCTTTATGATTCTCCACAGAATCGCATGATATACAATCTTAAAACGATTTTTGTAACATGGTAGTTACCAAGTTAAATCACTCACACACAATTCATTTTACAAAAAGTATAGACGGCACTGCGAATTATATTTTTAAAACACTTATGCTGTCACTTCATATTAGGAATTGCTTATAGCAACCACTCTCTTGCTAAAAAAATATACATAACCTTTCTCTACATAACCTTCCCTATAATAACTACTTTTGAAATAGGCCTTATCAAGTATTTTATTAGTGGTCGAAAACCTAACGCATTTGTGCCCAGCTATTTTTGCGATTTTCTTCGATTTTTGCTAATATCAGCAATAATAAATTTCTGATGTCAACTTCTTAAACAAGGGATGATTTCTTTTAAAAATTGCTATGTATAAAAATTAAAATAACATCCTACTTTGTCATGTTAAAATAATTTGTGTAGCTGATGTTAAATACTCGTGAATAAAGGCAGGAAAGATAAATATCGTTTACAACTGATAGCGAAAATGCCGTCCCAAAAAAAGGTACACTAGGCATTAATGGGTTAAAAAGAAGCATGCTACAAGATCCAGGGAGTGTGTTTAACAATTTAAGATTTTCAAATTTCTTTGAATAGATATTAAAATTGAAAATAAAACCAGATTGAATTCTAAAGTAACTAAGCACGAATTAGGACTTCCACACCGTGCAACAGTATACGTAAAATTTTGAGTCGACTGTAGATTCAGAGTCTACAGGTTAAAGAAGGTATTCTTTATCAAGTAAATCTTGTATGGCTATGCGTCAGTAAAGTAAAATAATTAAGAAAATGCTCATAATTCATGTGTAAAACTAAATTTAAATTTGACAAAGCAATAATTTGTTTCGCCAAATTGTGAACCATGCGTGGGGTATTTGTACTCTGTTATTCACTAAAACATTACTTCTGTATTTCTTAATAACCAAAGGGGAGAAGGGAGGGAAGATCCCATTTATTCAATTGCCAAGAGCGAGCACTTGAGTTATAAAGATAACTAATAGCAAGTAATCCTATACAGAACAACGAGTTGTCTCACGAATATTAATGTAAAGGTTTTATTTTCAATTCAGAAAGAACTAATAGTAGGCTTAAATCGCCTTCCTGACTTTGAACGCGTAAAATATAGGTTGACTTTCCGATGAATTCATGGGCTAACTGATATCATTAAGATGGACTGGAGTCATCCAGCCAACTTATAATCCTGTAACCGTAATTTAAGATAACGTGGATTAAGAGCCGTTTCAAATTGCAATCATTATCGTTCTTACTTAGTTTTAAAATATAATTTTTAATAGCTTTCAGGTATTTTTAACAATTCTACGATACTCAAATTTTAATTCAAAAGCGTTGAAAGTCCTCACATAGTAAAATTTGTAAAAAGTGATGATATTGAGTACTGGTAACTGTAGTAAATGAACTTTGATTAACATGAAGTTTGTATCTATATTAACATTTACCAAGCCAAATTTCTTACTCAAAATAATATAGCATTTGTGTCATAGCTGGTTCTAATACATTACCATCTACAGATTATTCAAAACACTAACGCATGAAACTTTTACCCTGCTAGCTTAGAACTTTATTTTTTTAATATAGATACGCATAGCTGATCACCTGGTTTAAATAGCCATATCTTTAACTTCCCCCCCCCCCCCAACATTAGTTAAGCTCCATCTCCGTCACAAAACAGCGGACATTTTACAGGAAATCCGGTGGTCACTTACGTTTAGAAAACAATATTTATTAGCGAACTAGTTATTTGCAAGTGTCTCCCCTGGCTTTTTATTTTTGACATTTAAATTACCATAAAGTTGCTTATATTAGAAATTAGGTTTCATAACTGCTATTTGAAATGAAAATTTTGAATAAGCTTAAACTTATCCGGCGATTTATTATAATGAAGTATATATCAAAGGATGGAGCCTGTACAAATATTTTTTTATAGGGCCCAATACAGGCCCCATACTTTGTAAATATTTCATTATAGTAATTTCTACTTTTTGTAATCAAAATACACTAGAAAGTTAAAACTAAAACCCTAGTACCCAGAAAAATAAAACGCGTTAGAAATCCATTATTGTATTCACTCAAATTGCTGTCCTGTGTTAGAAAACTGAAGGCAGCTCGTGTTACTAAGTCCTGTTACTTTTTGCATAATTTGATTGTAACAGCGGCTATTAATGACTTACAAGTTTTAGACAACGATTGTTTGAAGTTTTAAAAAATCGACACTGAACTCACTTATAAAGCCGATCTTATTTGAACATTACCGCTGCGAAACAAAAACAGATTTTACATGCTATTAAATTTTGCATTCACCATTTACTACTAGTTTAGTAGATGGTAATGTATTAGTACAATGAGTATCCTAACTCACAATTTTGATTAAACTTCGTGCACACAATTTTTTATCATTTGAAACTTCAAGGCAATCAAAGTCCATTTATTACCGTTCCAGCTTCGACTTGTAGGTTTAATTTACTAAATTTTCCATTCCAGAGAAATTCCAATATTTATCAGTTTTGCCATGGTAAAGTTCTTCAAGTTACTTCGCAGGCCTATAAAATAAATTCTTGCACATAGAACTTCGAAACAAGTATAATTTATGAATACTTTTGAAAATCTGAAGTCCTGCTGTATTTTTTTTTTTTTTTTTTTTTTGCATTCAAACTTGTCAATCAAGTGCAGCAACGTAACTATTAACGTACTTTGAGTCAATTACAAATGACACTTTGTAAAGTCGTGATCTTCCATCTTCTTTCGAAAAACTTACTAATTTCAATCCCACACTACAAAATTTGTATAGAAAACTCTGGAACTTCTTTATTTCATTACAAATGATACGAATTTATTTGTTTTTAAAATGTCCCCTTCCCAAAACATGATCTGTATTTTACTTTGTTAGAAATAAGAAAACTGACAAATTTCCACTTTGAAAAAAATTAAATGGAGTCAAATTACTGCATATGGCAGGCTGTTTGAAATAAATTGTGTTAGATTTTTCAAAAGGGAGTTATTCTAAAGTGTTTCTTAAATGAAGCAAAACTTCCATTTCAAAATTTCAAATGCCGCTTTGAAAGTCCGTATTAGTATGAATTCTAGAATGTTTAACACTTTAAAAAGAACTATTAAAGGGGAAATTTTAGCTCAAAAAGAATTTTGAAGTAATGAAGCTAACAGACTAATTTTAGATTTTTCAATTTTATAGTCTGTTTATTGAAAATGGGCAAGAACGTCTTGAGAAGGTGATGGGAAGAGAGTGGTTACTTACACAGATTTAAAAACAACATTTTCAAAAACTGTCAATTATTGCAACATAATGTGCATATTGGAAGATTTATACTAAGGCATACAAAATTTCAAGGCCATCCTTGATTAATTCAAAAAAACACCCTTGACAGTAAAGAAATCTCGTATTCCAAGACGATATTATTGTATTTTGGCAAAAACATTTTTATACACAATTTTTATTGAAAAACTAAAGTAATATTTTCTTACATAAAGTATGTAAATACAGCTGAAGACTTATTACTATCGATTACAGCTTTTTAGTTTAGCCTCTAGCAATGAAAGTAGCAAAGCTTTAAAAAGTAGTTTTTAACGGAAAATTAGAAGAGCTTTTTCGTTTAAATAAATTATGTGAACCATGAAAAAATTTTATAAATTAATTTGCAAACCGAACAATGAAAGAAATTTTGCAAAATAACGTTTAAATTCAGTTTTTACAAAAGGAAAGGCAACATTAAAATACGAATTCAGGTTTTAATTTAATATTAAACAAATATTTTGAGGGCGACTAAGGCTACACAAGATCAAATACTTTTCGAAGAGTGGTGTCACGTGAAGCTTGTCTTCTAACAATCATTTTTCTCTCAACAGTTCATGAAGTTCAAAATAGAACACTAACAAAATCTCAGCATATCAAAAATCACGTCATTTTGCATAACATAGTAAATCCATAAAAAATGTTCGCATAATCGAACAACAACCTTAAGCCATGTATTTTTGAAAGTACTGAATTATCTTATTACTTATCAATTCGTGCTACACTTGTCTTCCGGTCAAAAGAAAAAGCAATACCCTAAAGTATTCTAGCAAATAAATATTTGTCAAGGATTCTATAGATCAGTCAAGTACTAATGAATTAAAAATAAACGATATACTATTTAATAATAAATGTATGTGCATGCAGTACCATAATCAGATTTTTCAGGGACTAGGATCGTCAAGCATAAAAATTTGTACAAGAACATTTACAGATTGTAACAAAAATGTACCAGCAATTTTAAAACCTCAAGCATTTTATTCGACAAAATGTCATTTAACAAAATCTCATTCCAAGTATTTGTTGCTTAGTAACTCATTGTTCATTCCGATCCTAATTTTGGCAATTGAAACTCAATTGTTCAGTAGTTTTAAATATAAACGAAACAAATATTTGGAAAACAAGATAATTCACATATGTGACACTAATTTTCACACATTAAAACCTTTTTATAAAACTAAAACAGAAAAGCAAAGAGTAGAAATACAAATCAAGCTGGTTTAGTGTGCTTTACGATTCTCCATCACAGAATCGCATGATATACAATCTTAATACTTTCGTAGCATTATAGGTACAAAGTTAAACACTCTCGCACAATTCATTTTAGAAAATAGATGACACTGCTTATATTTTTAAAACACTTGTTCTCACTTCATATTGAAAATTGTTTATAGAAACCACTCTCTTGCTAAATTTAAAAAATAAGGCACCTCTACATAACAATCTTCCCTATAACAACTACTTTTGAATTGGACCTAAACAAGTATTTAATTAGTGCTATAAAACTATTACAAAAAAGCATGCTACAAGATCCAGACAGTGCGTTTAACAATTTCAGACTTTAAAATTTCCTTGAATAGATATTAGAATTGTAAAAATAAATCCGGATTGAATTTTAAAGTAACTAAGCACGGATTAGTACTTCACCCAGTGCAACAGTATAGGTAAATTTTGGTGTCCTCAAATGTAGATGCAGAGTCTTCAAAAGTTAAAGAATGTTTTCTTGATCAAGTACAGCTTCTACGGCTATGAGTCAGTAAAGTAAAATACCTAAGAAAATGCTCGAAATAACTAATACCAAGTAGTCCTATACAGATCAACGAGTTCTCACAAATATTAATAATGTAAAGGTTTTATTTTCAATTCAAAAGATTAAAAAACAATCAATAGTGGGCTTAATTCACCTTTGAGTGTATAGGATATAGGTTGACTTTCGGATAAGTTCACACACTAACTGATGCCATTAAGATGGACTTGAGACATCCAGCCAACTTATAATCCTACAAAAGTAATTTATGGGTTAATAGCCATTTCAAATTGCAATCATTATCGTTCTCAGTTTTAAAATATAATTTTTAGTAGCTTTCAAGTAGTTTTTAACAATTCTATGATGTTAAATTAACTGTAATTCAAAAGCGTTGAAAGTCCTGACATAGTGTAATTTGAACGAAGAGTGATAATACTGAGTACTGGTAACTGCTGTAAATGAACTTTGATTAGCATGAAGTTAATACATATACATTTATAACATTCGCCAAGCCAAACATTCGCCAAGCCAAAATTCTCACTCAAAATGATGTAGCACTTGTATCACAGCCAGGTCTAATACATTACCATCTACAGGCAATTCGAAAGTTTTCAGAACCCTCACTAACTCATGAAACTTACCCTCCTAGAAGTTTGTTTTTAATATAGATACGCATAGCTGATCACCTATGTTTTAAATATCCATATCGTTAACTCCCCGTAAAATTACTTAAGCTTTGTCACTAAAGAGCAGACATTTTACTGGAAATCCGGCGGTCACTTACGTTTAGAAAACAATAACTTAGTAGCGAACTAGTTATTTGCAAGTATATCGCCTTTTTTTTTTCCTAATTGAAATTTAAATTACAATAAAGTTGCTGGCATTCAAAAATTTTTATTTCAAAACGCAATTATGAAATACACGTTTTGAATAAGCTTATATTATCCGACGATTTCTTATAATGAAATATATATCAAAGGATGGAGCCTGTACAAATATTTTTATAGGGCCCAATACAGGCCCCACGCTTTGTAAATACTTCATTATAGTAATTTTTACTTTTTTGCAATCAAGATACACTGGAAAGTTAAAACTAAAAACCTAGTGCCCGTAAAAATAGAACAAACACGTTAGAAATCCGCCATTTTGTTCAACACTCCGAAATTGCCGTCTTGTGTTAGAAAACTGTGCAGGCTGCTCGTGTTACAAACTCCTTTTAATTTCTGCATAATTTTATTGTAACAGCGCCTGTTAAATATTTACAAGTTTTAGATAACGATTGTTTCAAGTTAAAAATTGACACTGAACTCTCTTATAAAGCCGATCTCATTTTGGCATTAACTGCTGCGTAACAAAAACAGATTTACAAGCTATTAAAAATTTTGCATTCACCATTTACTACTAGTTTAGTAGATGGTAATGTATTAGTACAATGAGTATCCTCACGCACAATTTTGATTAAACTTAGTGCACAATTTTTTTCCCATCTGAAACTTCAAGGCAATCAAAGTCCATTTATTGCTGTTTCAGCTTCGGCATGTAGATTTAATTTATTAAAAAATTTTCCATTTTAGTCAAATTCTACATTTTAAAAAGGCAAAACGGATTAAATTTTATCAAGTAACTTTGCAGGCCTAAAATAAATTCTTTTACGGATACAGTTGCGAAACCAGTATAATTTATTGAATATTTTTGAAAATTAAAAGTTCTGTTGTAATTTCCCTCCCCCCCCCCTCATTCGAAATTGTGAATCAGGTACAGCAGCAAATATACAATTCTGAACAATACGCGGATACAATGTCAGTGTAAAAGCGAATGCATTACTAGCATTTTGAGACAAGTTCGAATGAGAGTTTGTCAAATCGTTGTCTTGCATCTTCTCCCTCTCGAAAAAACTTGCTTGGATTCAGTCCCACACTACAACGTTTGCATACTAAACTGTGGAACTTCTTTATTTCATTACGAATATGAATTTATTGGTTCTTAAAAATTTCCGCTCCCAAAATCGGCATCTTAATTTCGCTTTGTTTGAAATGGGAAATTGAGTAAAATGACATCTGCATACGGCAGGCTTTTTGAAATAATTGTTTTAGATTTTGCAAAAAGGCCAATTCTAAAGATTTTCTTAAATAAATCAAGACTTCATTTTAAAATTTCAATGCTGCTTAGAAAGCCAGTTTTAGAGTTAATTCTAGAATGTTTAACTCTTTATGAAAACTATCATGGTGAAATTTTAGATCAAAAGATAATTTTTCAAAGTAATAAAGTTAAGACTAGTTTTAGACTTTAAAATTTTAAAGTCAATGTGAATTTCAAACTCCAGTGTATTGAAAATTGGCAAGAACGTATTGGGAAGAGAGTGGTTACTTTCGTAGAATATTCAAAATTACCATCTTTAAAAACTGGCAGTTATTGCAACAAAATGTACATATTAGAAAATTTATACTAAGGCATACAAAATTTCAAGAACATACTTCATTAATCCAAAAACACCTTTGTCAGTTTCCAAACACCATTCCAAGACAAGATTATTGTACTCTATACTTATAAAATGTTTGTCAAACATTAAGTCTTAATGAAAAACTAAAGCAGTATTTTCTTGTATAATAAAAAGCCTTCAACTGTATTAACTTACATCCTTTATCATTACTATTGATTAAGATCTTAGTTTAACCTCCAGCAAAACTGTTCTTTAACCAATTTTAAGTCTCATTTTGTTAAGAAAGTAGTTTTCGTAATTCACTCTGAAATAAAGAACCACTTTCAGAAAATGCAAAAATGTTCCAAGCTTTAATAATTCTAGTAAAGTTTTCAAAAATTTAAATCTGACATAAGGCAAACTAACGATTAATGTTAATTATCATTAGCCAAACCTCCGAATTTTCAGTATTAACAATGGATATGTCCTCAAAGCTGAACGTATCGAAAGTTAACTACTAAAAGTAATAGTACTTTTTTAAAACTGTTTCAAGTATTACTAGTTTTCGTTGCACAAAACTAACTTCAGAACAATGGACTTAAAGCTGCTCAGCTCTCCTCTTAAGTAGTTATTTTCGAACATAACGTGTGGAATTTATTCATTTCAGTGCATTCAATGCCAACAATTTAACGTTAACATGAAATAAAATAGAAGTGTCCAAATTTGGTTGATTGTGGCTTAATGGCGCTAGGTCCACATCAGGACATAAACAGGACAAGCACTAGATGACGCTTAAACAGACAAACGTGGTCTAGCACTATAGTCAGTGCAGATATAAAAGTGGAAATTAATATTGTCCCAAATTTGGAAAAATCGTAAAATTGATTAGTTACCCTAGCGTTTCTAAACCTGTAGGGAACGCCCCCCCCAAGGGGGGGGGCAAGAAAAACCAAAGAGCAAGTAATGATGCTCGTTTTTAAGAAATCTTATTTAGTCCCATTTTTACTCAAAAATGTATCCATTTTAGCTTAAAATGTTAATTCAAACTTTACTGATAACATTTTGTAGAAAATTCGACTAAACGTTCATTGTTAAAGATTTAAACACTGAACGTATGCTGAAAAATGTGAGGGGGGCGGAGCGCCCCCGTAAGTTAGCCTTTGTTGGGGGGCGCGACGTTAAAAAGTTGAGAACCGACAGAGTTACCTCAATTTTCCACAAACCGCAATACGAATGGCATCTATAAAACTAAGCACTTTGCTAATACTTTTAAGCAAAAAATTTGCTAGTATCCTGCATTCAAAATATCTAGGCGTTTCCCTCATTTAGCCTCATTAATTAACCCTCATTAATTTTCTATTAAATATATTACAGAACTGCAAAGTTAATGTATCCTCATTTTAAAATTCTGTCCGAGAAATTCCGCATAATTTATAAAACTTGGCCTTTGAGTGTGAGGATAACTTTGAGTGGGTACAGTTTTCTTTAGATTTCTTACTTCGAACACAAAAAACAAATGCCGAATTTAAAATCGCCTGCGAATGACCATTCTGCTTCAGAGGAATAAAATGGTTAGCGTAGAACAAGGGAGAAACGAAATGAAACAAGAGGGGAAAACAAACTCAATGATAGGACAGAAAACTGGACCTGTCGCAGAATTCCCTTCCGCAAGCGCCGTTTGGTCCTCTGCAATTTCACATGAACGAAACTTTCATCCCTAAGCGCAATTTTCAATTTTAACGCGAACTGTACCGATCTCAACGCCACCCTCTTGTACTCTTATGGCACTCAAAGTTGCTTTAGTTGTTTGGCGAAACCGGGCATGTACACTGGAGGACGGCACAATGTTTTCTATATATTATAAAATATTTTCAAGAAAGTGGTATCTGAACTTCAAAGATTTTCAGAGGGGCATTGCCTTTCTTGCCTCTAGCAAGTTACACCTATGGGCTTGCACTTTGAATTTCATTTTATGAACAGCACGCATAAAAACACTTTAAATTATCTATTCACAGTTATTTGGAATGGACTTAAAATTAACAACAGTAGCTAAAATTTGCTACACCGTCGCCCAATATTAAAATAACCGAGAAACAAAATCCATTCCCAAGATACCGTTTAACAGACATCGTCTTAAATGCTTTAGTCATTCGACGGCGGTCAAGAGAAGGTACAAAAATATTACCATGCACTTGAAAACAGGGTCGCGTAATTAGTGCAAACTTTCAAACCGTGAAAATCCATTGTCAATATTTCAAGATTTTATGCTTTTGAAGCGGACGGATTTCGCGCAAAAATTTAGAATCGTCTAAGCCAGAGATTCCCAAACTTTTAACTTCGCGCCCCTACAAAAGCTAACGTATAGTGGCGCCCCCTCCCATTTTTAAGCATACATTCAGATTTTCATTCTTCAATGAACAGATAGTCGCTTTTTCTACGAAATAATTTTATCAGTAAAGTTGGAGTAAACATAAGCGAAAATAGATATTTTTCCTACTAAACATCAGATGATTTTTTGAAACACTCCCTTTTTTGTTTATCGCCCTCCCTCCTAAGAGGGCGCGCCCCACCGCTTAGAAAAGGCTGGTCTAAGCACATCATACATAGGCCGGATCGCCCGAGTCCGGAGATGGGTAAGCCTTTCACTACCAAGAACGCTGCACAAAGCTAAAAATCCTGACCACCTCTTACCCCAATTTAAAGAATATTAACCAATATCAATCCAATACCCTATACACTTAACCTTTTAATGAGTGGTGTCCTCGCCGTGGGGACACGACTGACATTTTGATTGACGAAGTGTAAACTTTATTTCAATAAAATACCTGACGACAGATACAAACGAGAATCCTTTCCTGTTTATCACATAACTTCCCGTAAAAATTGATGTGTAATTTTTATCAGGTTATGGGCCTCTGAGAACTGAAGAATAGGTTGAAAATAGAACATCGATAGAAGATAAACTGGATGGACCGCCCAATGGCGAAAAAAATGCAGCCGTTGCCATCGGTCTATTTAACTACCAGCAATAGGGTGGTCTATCGAATCGCCCGTCACGTTACACCGAACTCGAGAATATTGACACAACTGGCCTTTGCGACAGCAAACATCCCCCACTCCCTCACCAACAGCAATCTACAATTCAGACGAACGCTCCACTCCAAGACGAACATTCAAAGTGTAAACAAGCCTTTATTAATCCTATTTGTGCCTGGATATTTTTGCGACTTTCTTCGATTTTTACTGATAACTGAAATAGATAAATTTCTGATGTCAACTTCTTGAACAAGGGATGATTTCTTTTAAAATCATTATGCATAAAAATCTAAATATCAACATCCTACTAGGTCATGTTAAAATATTTTGTAGAGTTGAGGATTAGCTCATGCATAAAGGATAGGAAAAGTAAATAACGTTTTCGACTAATAGTGAAAATGCCGTCCCAAAAAAGGGACACTAGGCATAAATGGGTTAAACCCTTCTAACTGGAAAATTTCCTTACAACTTCCCTTTATTGTAATGATGATCAGACATGGGTCCTAAGCAGCTGTTAAAATTTCATCGGGAAAATTACTTTACCAATTCGTAAATTTCAACCTTTTCCACTAGCAATTGTTTTTCAAACTTAACATTCGGCCAAAATGAAATTTCTTCGAGGGTGAAAGTAATGCTTGGCCCGCTTCAAGACCCTCCTCGTTTCTGCCTTAACATCGAAGTTAATCTTTCACTCCAATATTCCTGTATTGCTAATCCATAAACTATGACTTTAGCATAATCATAAACGCGCTTTAAAGAAAGCTGCCCGTCACCATTCGGTGGGAGGGGGATTAAATTTAAAATCGAAAATGCCAATATTTCTAAGCTGAATCAAAGCGCTCGCGAAGCTATTAAATTTGGAAGAAGTTCTAATGCGGAAATTTTCAGCATAGTCAACCTGTCCAACACGTTGTGTGAAGAAACAAAGCCACCCTTTAAAAATGAAATTCCGGAAATTTAAATTTTGAAGAAGTCTAGAGGGATTATTTTCTAGAGGGTGTTGCAACGTCCAAGTCGTCACTTGGATATTACAACACGGAGCTTGAGTCGTCACCCAAGTACCAGCGCGAGATTGTCGAAACACAATTATGTCACCTAGCATATACGCCCAAGTGAAGTTTCAAGAGGATTTATCTCTCCACACGTACATTTCCCTAGTTTACCTTTTAACGCAAAATTGTTCTTTAAATATGTTACGCATGCCTTAAGTTCTCATAGATCGCAAATAAACGTAATTTTTCACTTAAACGTCGTCCTCTTTTGTAAGCTTTCGTTAAGATTAAGGCGACCTCTCAATATTCTAAAAGCTATACTTCAGAGTTCACAAAGAGGTTGAATAATAGCCAATGGTTCCTAGATGCATTATTAAATAGGTACTCTTTACAATTCCTCCTTTATGCCGTAGTGATCACAATGGTATTAATATGTCTAACTGAATTTAAAACATTTTAGAGCCATAACTATTTTGCCAAGACACTATGAAATTCGACTTTCAGTCGCTATCCTGCATTAAAAAAGCGAAATACGTTTTTTGGATCTAGGGTGAAACACGACGCAGCTTTCATATCTTTTGAATGCATTCTTACCAGATTCTTGTGCAAATTTGCCGATTATCGTTCCTTATAACAAAACCGATTAAATAAACCGTCAATCCTTTCATCCGTATAATCCTATGCGTCAATTTTCAGGTCACTACGCAAAGTTTATTGTTTACGGATAATTTGACGGGTAATATTCGACTGTAATTCAATTTATTTGTACGCACCCATTAAAAATTGAGCAGCAATACATACCAGAAATCTACCGATATCTTTATCCGACCTAAAAATAGTTTAATCTAAACTTTTTGCTTGAACACCTCCAGTTTTCAAGGTAACTTTTAGATCTAAAGTTTGAGTAGACACCTCCGTGCCGGCATATCATTGCCTTTATTACAAGCTTGTCTACAGGTACCACCCCGACATTAAAAAATAAAGTTCACTAATTGTCTACGCCCACCGAACATTCAACATTTGACATTAAATTAACCGATTCTTGAATGAGAACAGGAGGATGCAGAACACTTTCTACTAGCCCAACACTATTTTTCAAAGCAAATACTTCGGCTTCAAGCTGGAATAATTTGAAATATATCTACGTTTTTCAAAGCTGACCAACATTCAAAAATTGCCGTCTTCCCCTCGAGACAGAATAGAATTAAGAATTCCTAATCAGCGACTTCCGAGTAAATGATTCATCAAGGAGCGAAAAAAGCCGTAACCTTGAAATAAAGAAATAACTGCACACTAAATTCACCGTGAGCTCAAAACTACACAACTGATGCAGAAAAACTCAAATCCAAAAGCGATAAAGAGACCACATACTTAATCAAGCACCACCATTTTGACTTGCTATTTGTAAGAACTCAACACTTTTGCCGCAGCAAACAATTGCTGTATTCAGTTAAACGCAATCGCATTAACTCAGTAAAGCCCTTAAAATTCAAACAAATTTTGAAAAAAGTACGAAAACTATCAGCCAACACATGCTGCACATTAAATATTTTAAGCTCAGATTTGAAAGCTTTCCTTCCAAAACCGTGAAAGCGGAATTTGTGCTGGTCCTCCGAGGGAGATTTAATAAGACCGGGCGATGAGCCCTCCCTACCCTTCGTAAGCAGTGAAGGTATCAAAAACAGGAGGGGAAGGGAGGGTCTTTTGTAAAACTGCTCTTTTTAATGATTTTCCTATAAAATGAAATTAAAGTGGGAGGAAAATTTTTCCGATACGGAATGCTACTTTTAATTCATGTTCGAAGGTTAATATTCAAGTAGTAGAATTAACATATCTGCTATTTAAATCATTCTAGAATTATGTATTCAAAACTCAATCTATTTTAAACAAGCATTCCAAATTTGCTAGAATCGCTTGGCTATACTGTTACTTCAACCCTTTCAGACGAAGTGCCCACATTAGAGAACAAAAATTAACTATGCTATCATACAAGATTGAGTATATCCTAATTTGTCTACAAAGAGAAATACTAAATTTCCTGGATAATGTAATCATTTTATTTTCTCCCCTAGTCAAACTTAATCTTATCCAAGTAATTTAATCAGGTCTGAAAGGGTTAAGATACTAGTACTGTGCGACATTTGAGATTAACTGAACTGATAAAGGGCAGGGGACATTACAAAATATAACTTTGATCAGTAGCAATAACTGCATAAATCTGCAGCAAACTGCAACAATAACTGCATAAAGCATTTTTAGCCATGCAATATAACAGGCCGTCACTAGCTTTTTCCAACTAGTGTTACGACCAGGCCCCCGATTAGCACACGAGCTCTCTTAGCAAGATCACTGGGCATTTGTACACAAATAGGCCAAAATAAGAGTTAGGCACTGTGGGCACTAAAATGCATGATCATTCTCTGATCAGAGTACTTCAAGGCACATGGGGGGAAAGTAGTTTCTTGTAGAGTCTGGATGCTGGTATACGTTCAGACTTTTCAGTCTTCCCTTGATTCTAATCAGCTCCTTGGATCCTTTCATCCTCGATTCTAATCAGCTCCTTGGATCCTTTCATCCTCGGTTCGAAGAGTGGTACAGGAGTCCTGCATTACCTAAAATTGAAAAGGAAAATTCATATAGCAAGCTGTCATTTACATGGCAAAGTACTTTATACAAAGCCATCTATTTAAAAGTCTGGTTTTCCTAGCACTATATATTTAAATCTGAAAGATATAACAACTGTTCTAACACTGAAGTACAATTAACCGTTGGATCGTTTTGTGCGAGTTCAAGCCGAAGTTAAAGGCACAATGCCTATCCCGTCATAAATCTGAAAAAATACTCTAGTTTCTCCTATTATCATTCCTTAGGGGATACCAAACGTTAGCTATGCTTTTGAGATTTTGAAAAACACGTCAAATTAAAATTTCTTGAGAATCGTACATTTACTAGTTTTAAAATACTATCAAGAATTAATGCTCATGTGAATTTACGTTTCAGATATTTGAAATCTTGTAGAAATTGCAGTAGCTAAATTGCACATTCAGACACATCAAATGGAAGCAAGCTCTTGGATGTGTTGCTGCATGCATAAGGGATATCGGCACAGCGTAAAACAAACCGATATGATTAAACTGATCACCCTGTATTAAAATAGAAATGCTGCAAATATTTGCAGAATGTAACAGAAAATCTTAATCCCAAAATTTACTATTCTTGCAGCTGCATGTCTAAACAAACCGTTAGTACTGTAGATTGCATACGTAAAATACAAATTAAATTTGTCAGATTTCAAAAATCATATGCAAGCTTTAAAACCTATTCAAAATTGATTTAAGTTTTAGACAAGATTTCAGCAGCACAACTGGCCGTGTGTTGCCTACAACAGGAGAAAAACTTTCCAGGTTTCATATTTGAGCATATTGGGATAGCTACGAGTTATCAAAAATGAAAAACCATCATGCATACATTAAAAAGATAGTAGAAACACATATCGAAGCTTTAAATAGTTTTGTTTTGAAAAAATTGTCCGAAATTTCCATTTTCCGTTATAATCCACCCCCAATCCCCCGGGGAAAAAGATTCCAGTTTGTGAGCTATTAAAAAAAAAAAAATCGGACAGCTGAACATATTACGGTGGAAGTGAAATTCTTATTTGAAAAAATATTTAAGTGAAACGTATTTCTTAAAAGGCGGCTTCTACAATTTTGAAATTTTTTTTTCACATGTCCAGATTAAATATAGACTTGCATAGCTGGGTATTTAAACTAGACGCTAAACCCACTCTTAGTTACGTAGCCCCTGCCCCCCTTAAAAAACAAAGGTTCTGTATTAGACCTATTTGCTTATTTCATCCCCCCCCCAATCCAGGAAAATTTCAATGCTCTAACTCTTTCAAGTCAACCGATTCAAATATGAATTTAAAAGTCTAATAAAACATACGAGTAAAGATTTTAAGATTACTAACCGAAAGTTTACGGAAGACAAACACCAACAGTATAACACCACATTATAGATGTCTCCAGAAAAAGAAAATCACTTCCGGCATGTCTGCAATCCTTGACCATCATGGAAACCTCAATCCACTTTCCAAATTGGCTGGGAAACTACGGCTTGTCCTGAAATGCAAACAAGACTAATATAAAAAAATTTAACTTCCAGGTTTTTAAAAGAATTTTTTCCCGCAATTACGTATCATAAGGAAAGTTTTAGTGCTTTGTTTGAAATAATTAAGAGAGCTTCCTTTGGAAATACGAGTCTAAAGAGTTTACGAGCCAACTATAGTTTAAAACATTTTATGAAAAATATTTCTTATGCATTATTACTACACAACACTGAAACTTAACTAACTATTAGCGATTTCTGTAGTCAAACAAGGTGGTATGTTTCACACCGCAGTTAAAAGGGTTCTATCGAGAATATCTTTAGTTCTTCACATTTTCAATTAAATGTGAATGAAATTCTATTAAAGTATTTTTAAAGCGTGATCTCATTTTCCTATTGGCCCGCTCATGTATTACCTCCGTAAAGTTCAACTGACGAATGTTTGATACTCCGAATGCCTGCATCAAGTTTCTTTTAAGAACGCTAGCTTAAAAAAAAAAAAAAAGTTTAAGATGAACAAGTGATCTAACCGACAGAGTATGCACGCTCTGCACACTTGCTAGATGCCGCCCTGGTAATAGGCATCAGATTTTAAGTTACAGAATTCTAAGCAAGTTTAATGAATGATGCAAAGTGCATAGCTAACGCTTACCCAATATTTTAAACAGAGATTAAGTTATTTTTAATTACATATTCTTGTTTCAAGCTCTTCGAATCTTCAAAAGCAAAATGCATAAGACAACCGTCAAAGTTTTCGTTAATGTGATATCCGAATATCACAGTTTCGTACAACTTAACTTGATTAATTGTCTGAATAGTGTTATTCATTTTTAACCCTTTGAAGCGCAACCATTTCCTAACGCTGAAAAATGGGCAGCCGTTACCATCTCTATTTATCTACCAGATTCACAATCGATTCTTTCATCACTTGCCACAGATTTACATGGTAATAAATTGAGTATTCGATCGACCGCCATCTTGCTGGTAGTTCAATCGAGCGATAGCAACAGCTGCCCTTTTTTCAGCACTGGGCAAGCCATCTAGCTCTTATTAATCTATTTCCACCGTATACAAATTTTCAACATATGCCGGTGCTGTTAAACATAGTCCTGACAGTTTTACAAATAATCATCGATTTATACGTGAAACGATGTGCTAAAAAGTAAAGGATTCTCGTGTAACTATCTCTCCCTCGTGTATTTTTATAGAAATCATTTATTCTTCCTGTCTGACAACAGTCAATACGTCAGAGTTTAGTGTCCTCATGCCGAGAACACCGCGTGTTAAAGGGTTAAGTGACAACATGCACGCATTTTTTCATCTCTGGAATAAGTGGTACGTCCGTTGCTACGATTTCCACATTAAACACAAAATCAGTATATTTTCAATTTTAAATAAAATTGCACCCACAGTTACGCTCTGTCTTACCTCCACCCCCCTTATTGGGCACTGATCTCAACACACTTCAAAGATATAAACTTACTTTTCATAAACGAGTTCCGAAACCACCAAACTTTACATAAGCAGGTTTAATACCTGAACACCAAACTGTCAAACATCCAAGCGAACCTTAATACCTGAACACCAAACTGTCAAACATCCAAGCGAATTTCACTTATGTAAAACAAGACACCAGCTCGTGTGATAATGCAAATGAAGTACAACCACTTCTCTCGTTTTATTATATACTCACCGGTATGGAGGTTGAGTAATGTGTTTCCCTGTTTCGAATGACTCTTACTGGGTTCGAGTCTAGAGGTTACGTATCACTGATGACTTACGAAAAATTCGGCAGAGTGTCGTAGCTATTGATTTAGCCCTTTGAAACGGAAACATCTTTGTTGTTGTAATTGGAACATGTATTCTCTTATTTGCAGGGTGCGAACTGAACATTTTCTCCAGGGGGGGTCATTTGAAAGTAAATATTCTCCAGGGGGGGATACTTGAAAAGAAGAAGCAGGGAAGGTGCAAATGCTTCCCTCACATGATATTACTAGACAAATGCAGTCACCGACACGTGTGGGAACTGGCTTATATTCAAACAAAAGTCATAGATTGTTTGTTCTATGGAATCCCAGATACACAAGCTACATACAATGTTCCTGTATTGGAAGCCACCCTTGAGGGTTTAGCTTAGAAAAGAGAAGAAATTTGAAGGCAGTCGCCTTAGAGTATAGTAAGAAACGATAACAAACCACCTTCATTTTGACTTCTTACTTCCCAATCTGAATCCTAAAATCTTCACTCACCAGTTTAATATTTCTTCAGCAGGGGATAAATAGTATCCCTGGCAGGGATCCATTAATATCTCTAGCCAGGGGTATTACATTCTTCAGCCGGGGACGATTGCCGGCATCCCCCCCGTCAATTCGCACCCTGTTTATTTGTGTGCTTGGTTTAAAGATTCCGCTTATAAATATTCGTCAAGTGAAGTGGGCAACAAAATAAAGTATTTTCACGTGACGTCACTGAAATTTCTTTTTCGGTCAACTCGGATATTTAGGGCAACAAGGATTTCATAAAAAGGAAAAAGACCACTTTTAAGACATCAGACCATTTTAGCACAATATTTCGAAAGTACGGAATTTTAGAAAATCTTGGATCCGTACGAACCCTGCATGAGACTCTTCACAGCCTTTGCTGATAACAGTAATAATAGGGAAATTCGTCACATCAACTACATGAGCACGTGATGATTTCTTACTACATTCGATGCCGAACACGCTTCAGCGTGTAGTAGTCACGAGTATCAGCTAAATTTCCTATTTCGGTTTTGTGAATAACTCATTCATTTTCTGAAAGACTCGCAGTTTGAAAGAAATGCATGAATCATTTACCGTTAACTCTTAACTGCATGAATTTTAAACACGTTCGCTGCCGATGATGTGATATGCACGAGTGTAAGCATATCACATTAACCCTTAAATGCATGAATTTTTTTCTCGTTCGCACGATATCCACGAGTATAAGTTAAATTTCTTATATCAGTTTTATGAATAACTATTTCATTTCTCGAAGGACAAACAGTTTGAAAGAATTATGTGAAACTTTAATTACTCACGATATGAATCATATAAATCATTCCATATGAATGAATCCATATGAATCATTTATTATTTAAAAAAAATTATATTTTATATATGAAACTGACGTAAGAAATTTGGCTTCTAATCTAATCCGGCACTGAAAAAATTGATGCATATATGCATCGCTATGCATTTAAGGGTTAAGTGTTAATTAAGTGTTAAGCATAAATTGTGTAGCGATGGAAATTAACATCATATGATTAGAACACGTTCACTGCCGGATTAGAGTACCAGCCGAATTTCTAAAACTTACATATAAAATATAGTTTTTTTTTTATAATAACGGCCGTATTCACCAAGCACTTGACACACGTGTTATCCCCTTCAGACGTTTTATAGACATCAAATATACATCCATTCGACATTTGACCCTTGTATTGGTGGGTTAACACGAGTGTCAAGTACGTGATGAACATTGCCGTGAATACTTCAGGTTTTGCAACGTCCGCCGACCTAACCGTTCGGAGTTTTCCGTGGTTTCCTCCAAAACGCAGCATATATACGGGTTAGATACCCTTAAATAGAGAAGGCCCTCACGTCACGGAGGCCACTCCTCCCCTAGAGCCCACGAGTAGCTAATTGATCGCAATCCCACAGCAGCGGCAGCTACTACACGTTCATGGCCCATGCGTACGGTCGTAAGTTCGATTCTCTCTTATACCCAGCCCAGCAAACACACACAGGTTCTCTGAACGTCTATTAATGTTCAGAAGACGTTTTCTGAACGTTAATAAACGTTCAGAGAACCTGTGTGTGTTTGCTGGGTGGTTGTTCAAATTTCTTTTCTCTGTGACAACAAAACATTTCATTGTGTTGTCCACTTTACTCGACGAGGATTTATAAGCGGTTCTTGAAACCCAGCACACTAGTGTTCCAAAACCCTTTTAACTCCTTCGGCCCTGTATTTTGAATAGTGCGGATAAAAAATCAATGAGTGGTTTGATGTGCTACACCATGCGTATCTTAACTATGAAATGGTATAACATTCAACCAATTACACAACGATTTAAACAATGTTCTAATAGTAGGACATGAGGGTATAGGCCGCGTTCGTAAACGTCAAACGAGTTTCTATCTATGGTGTTCGTAAAGGAAACTGAGTGCATTCAGTTTAATAACCAAAGCGCTAACTGAAGGCAGTTAGTTCCAAACTAAATAAACTGAGCACAGAACACGTTCATTGAGTTTGTTGAGAAGATTAGTTGCTGCACGTTGTTTTTGTTTAGAAATGGATTCCGTTGTTATGGAAAAGTATGTTGTTATGAAAAAGTATGTTGTTATGAAAAGTATTTTACGTTTGCTGAAGCTGCAAATATTATTTTTTCGAGAAGGAAATTCATGCATACATTAGAAACTGCAACGGAGGTACATAATTTTTCAAAGGTAATCATTTTCTTGTATTTTACATTTTAGTAAATTCAAAAATTTATGTTTAAGTGTTGAGATTGAAGTTGATTTAAACCGTTATTAGCAAAATTTGAATTTTTCTTGCTAAATATTTTTGAAAAAATGCAAGTTTAAGTTGAACTTTCTAAATTTTAATCAGTGCACTTCAATGATGGCCATTCTTTCGTTTTAAATCGCGTTGATTTTACACTGAGTATGTACTAAAAACTAGTAGGGAAGAATAGCAAAATAATAAAGAAATTGTAAACAAACACATCTCCTAGGCGACAAAACTGAATAAACTGAAGTTGGTCGTAAAGGCAAAGAAACTCACAGAATTGAACTGCACTGAACAGACGCATTCCAGTTTTCTTACGAAAACTCGTGCAACGAGTTTGTCATTTACGAATGCGCCCAGAATTGTGCAAAATGTTAAAAAAAGCTTAGTTATTTTGTATGAAAGCTTTTGAAACAATTTCTTTGCGTGTGAAAACATGAAAATACTTCACACTTCTCATGCATTTTCATTGCATGCATGCATTCATTCGTGCATATAAGCATGCCTTTAATTTTTAACTTCAGATGGCTTGAGACGCCTGTTATCTTCTCTCCTGGAGATTTTCTGCCACTTACAGAGCAAAAATGATAACGTTCTGCAATTCTTGCGTGTATTATTAGTAGAACACTAGGTTTTGGTGTTAAAATTCTTAAAAATGAAGAATAGGCGGCTAGCAATTTGGTTTTTTCAATAAAACTCAGTATATTTTGAGCATTCCATCGACTTTGTGATAAGTTAATAAACTGTATTTACATAAATCTCTGCTCGAGTACTAATTTTCCGCTCTCTCTGTAATAAATAAAGTTTTCATTTATTGGGGTTTTATAATTTAGTGTCAAGAAATCAGCAGCTTAACAGTTTCACTTAATTATTCGATAACTCTCTTTTTAATACCATCGGTAGTTTTCTTAGTAACTCATTACAATGATGCGGCAGGTAAAACCTAAAGCTTAAAGGGATTTAAAAGTTAAAGGGATTTTAAAAGGGTTTAAAGGGATTTTAAAAATTAAAGGGATAAATGAAAATGCACTCTTGATTGGATTTACTTTTTTTTTTAATTCTACCAAAAAGTATTTTTTTTTTTTTTTACTTTCTTTAAAATATTTTTTATCCCATTTATATTTGAACACATACCGTTAAGTTAATAAAGAAAGTTTATCCCCCAAGAATCTTTTTATAAAAGTAACGTAGAAATGAGTGACCTACCATCCAAGTATTTCTCAAATTAAAAAAAATTGTCTTACATATCGTACACCTATCAAAAACTAAACAAGTAATTTCATTTCTTCGAATGTTCTCAAATTCAGAAGGTCGATGGCAAATGCATGATGCTAATTACCCAAAATCAGCCACATCATTAACACAGGACAAATAATTCAGCAATTACGTAACCGTATTCAATTATTAAAATAAAGTAAGTAAAATTTCTTTTTAAGTTAAACGGTTTTATTGAAAATAAAGATAATAATGATGTAGATAATGTACTAAAAGCTAAAAAATAATTCGGTAGGTCCTAGGTACCCGTCATCACACCACTCCCCTCATCAATCTGGGGCATTGATCAGAGAAAAAAATAAAAGCGTTGGTCGTAGCGTAACCTGAGTATATATGTAAATAGCATTTATAGTGATATAGCGGTTGACTTGATAAAAATTTCACGTGCCCAACGCTTTTATTTTTTGTCTGATCAATGCCCTAGATTGACGAGGGGAGTGATGTGGGTACCTAGAACCTACCGAATTATTTTTCAGCTTTCAGTTCATTATCTACATCATTATTATCTTTATTTTCAATAAAACCGTTTAACTTTAAAAAAAAAATACTTAATTTATTTTTAAGTTTTTGGGGTCTTATACTTGACGCCAAATATGGCGATTTTCACCAAATATCGCCGAATTCGGCGATATTTGATGATACAGGATGTATTAAATTGTATTGTCATCAGAACTAAAAGTGTGTACCAAATATCAGATCAAACTACAGGTGTGTAATATTTGACGCCAAATTAGGCGATTTTCACCAAATGTCGCCTAAATTGGCGCTATTTGATGATACAGAATGTATTAAATTGTATTGTCATCAGAACTAAAGGTGTGTACCAAATATCAAATCAATCTGTCAACAGGAAAGGGGTCAATTTTCAATTACTAAATTTGACCCAAACAGGGCAAGCTAAATAAAACCGTTTAAAAAAGATCAATAGGGTTCACTTGTGCCTCTACCTACAGAAGAGAAGAAAATCAAATACGGTAATCTCAAAGGATCCAGTTCCCGCTACCATTATTGTTGCCAATTGTTCTACCACGATGCTATCGCAGAATACCGGTGACTGATAGTTCTCACTCACGTATAGTCAAATTCTTCGGATAAATAGTCGTGACTCTCCATTTGGTAGTAGCATAACGAGGGTTTAATAAAAGAAGTGAGAATTTTTGTGCCTGTTAGGTCAGTTTCGACACTGGGACTGATCAACCAATCAAAACGCACGGCTTTCTTCCCTTTTTCTTAGACGAATTCATTGTCTTCAGAATTTCCGTGGGGTTAGGGAGCATTCATCAAGGAAGGGGTGTGCTTTTTGACAGGGAGGGGAATAGTCAGCTGTGCCAGGGAAAGGGGTCCTTCTGTGGGAGAGCTTAACACTCCCCATAATACACAGAATAAAAATCTTCCTATCTTCTAGTCCCTGCTATCGGAATGAAGTTTTCGCCTTCATCTGACGTGTCGGGAAAACAGCTTTATTTCCGATAGTGAACACGACATCGGAACATCTCGACAGCTTCCTAATAGCACATATCGATGTTTTCTCGGATTGTGACGTCATGAGGCGGGAAGACTTGTTTTATCTGATACCGAAAGCTTTCCGATGACATCGTGGTAGGGGCCATACCACGATGTTATCGGAGAGTATCATGTGAAGAACATTTCTCGCTCACGGATTGTCAAATTCTTCAAATAAATAGCCGCGACCCTTAATTTGTTTCTACCACAAGTATAGCATACAAAAGAAGTGAGAATTTTAAAACCTGTTGCAATGATTCCGACACTGTCGGGTAATCATAATACACTGCTTCCGCCCTATTTCTACAATTTCTCAAACGAGGGCTTCAGAATTTCCGAGGAGTTGGAGGACATCGATGAATGAAGGGGTGCATTTTTTGACAAGCAAGTAAACCCAAGCTTGAAGTGGAGAGGGGGACCTTTTGTTGGAGTTCTCAACACTGGATGATATACACAATAAAACACCCATCCACCTTCTACTATACGTCATCGTAATGCAAGTTTCCGGCATCATCTACCGAGTCGGAAAAAAAAGCATTATTTCCGATAGTGCTCCGACATCGAAACCATTACGACAGGATCGTAGTAGCACACATCGGACTGTGATATCATGAGTCGGGAAGGCATGATTTATCCGGCACTGAAAGCTTTTCGATGGCATCGTGGTAGAGCCCCTGATTCGGCTGGATGCGACGGATCGCACGTGCTCGGTTTTTCTCCGTGTGTTCCCGAGCACTTGGTCGTAAATGCAACGCACTTTTTCTTTCCAATCATTCTACTGAACAAGGGGCATTCTGTAAGTCGGCATCTCCTTTTAAAATAATTTTTCATGCTTGCTGAGTACATGAGAGAAAAAGGACGTGACACTGCGAAACCTTTCACCTTACGTGAGCACTTGTCAGTTTTATACCGTGACTGCTTTCTTTCAGGAAAATCCAAAAAATAAATTTAGCTGCACTCGCTTAGACATTTTTTAGTTGTTTTCTTTTTTCAGAATTTTCCACATTCTTTAAAAATGAAAAGAGTGTGAACTACCTTTGAACAGAGATATTTGAGTTGGCAAGTTTATCGACATCTCCCCCCGCCTCCCTTAAAAAAGTCTTAGCAATGGCTCTGTTCGAGGGTACTAAACTTCGAATAGGAAGAGAACAGAAGATATCAGATGAGACTGATGGTGATTTCTTGGTTTTTCAGCTACATGACCATCACGCGAAGCTGCAAGGCTATCCTGCTGTCTTTCCTGTCGTTTCCCACGGTGAGTGGATTACGGGATTTTTCGGACTTGTCGACGGTGATAACTGCAAATTTTAATCACGTACAGAAGCATCTATTTGCCCAAGGAATGTTTGGAACCTGACGATGGTTCGCGGTAGGCGCTTGGGAAATGCCTGCTCAACAACAAAGAGGTTTTTTGCAGTCCAGAAACACGCTTACCGCTATGTTTCCCAGCAGGAAAGTTTTCATTTTCTTGGAACTCTTCATGATGTGGTACGACAGAGACTTCTTCATTTCCAAAAACTAATTCTACGATCACTGTTTTGCCACCACAGAAAAGTTCTGCTGCTCGGAGTACTTAAACGAGTTGATCCATTTTTTGCAGTGTAGCGGGATTCTCTCTGAATAATATGAAATAATTCATTCTGAAACTACAGCTATCGATATATACTTGAAGTAGTTCCTTCTATACAAATGCATATCATATTTTGATCATAGTTAATACTATAAGTTTTGCTATTTACTTTTCTTTAGTTTTAAACATTTTTCATATTTGTTCGGTGCCTGCATTTCATGACTTGATGGTTATATCTATTCAGTAAGAGCAGATTCGTTATTGTTTACAAGTTATGTTTAGTAAGAGATATTCAGTGCAGCTTAAGAAAAACTCAAAATTTTTTTTTTTAATTTAACGTAATAAGAATTGTTTACCTTAACTGCATAATTGAAGGCTGCATGAAAAAATTAACCACGCAAACACTCGGTAATTTCTTGCCATTTGTAGAATTAGTTTTAGTCTATAAGCTATTGTGGTCTTTTTACATTTGACAGGCATACACTGAATTTAGTCTATAAGCTATTATGGTCTTTTTACATTTGAAAGGCATACACTGAAAACATATACGAAGAGATAGTAACATGTTTTCTTTTCATAGAAGTGCAATTGGGAAAATGCCTTAACAAGTACGCTCTTTATGAAAGAAAGAATTAGTTTTTCGATTGGGGAGTGAGATCGAATCCTGAACTGCAGCTACATCCACCCATTTTAGACGCATATTTTTTAATATCTAAATTATTATCATGATAGCTTCTGCATTGAAATGAATATATTATTTTTTCCGAAATTTGAATATACTGCAGAGTAAGATGTCAAACTTTGAATAGCAGATTGATACTCGGTTCAGAATTTATGTATTAAAACATTGAATGGCGGCAACAGCATGGAACTTGGATACACTACTTGGCGTGTAATTATATTCGTATCAATGCCCGCACACACATTAACCCTTTGAGGCGCAACCCTTTCCCAATGCTGAAAAAAGGGCAGCCCTTGCCTTGACTGTGCGACACAGGCAGCTGCGTCAAAAAAGGGTCTCTAGATCTGTGGCACGCGATGAACGTTTCGATCGTCCGCCATCTTGCTGGTCGTTAAGCCGAGCGATGGCAACGGCTGCCCTTTTTTCAGCATTGGGTCTATCCAGCTGTGATCGTATTCTTCCATTTTTCAGCAGATGTTAGTGCTGTTAAAAATAATCGTGACCATTTTTTACGGGAAATGACTGCTAAAAAGTAAAGCATTTTCGTGTCACCCGAAACTATTTTTTATAGACATCAAATCTATTCTTCCTGATTGGCAACAGTCCTAACGTCAGTCGAGTTTGGTGTTCCCAGAGCGGGAACACTGCGCGTTAAAGGGTTAAATGTGTATGCTAGATATGACTCGTACGAAAACATTACCCACGTTTTCGATGCTAGTCTCATACGAATTTTCGCAGAAGGCTTTCGGGCGAGGTACGAAGTGCTCACACCACCGGACAATGCCTACGGCTCCAAGCTGACTAACGGAACCTGGAACTCTACCACCATAGTATCGGAAAGCTTTCGCTAGCGAATAGATCGAGCCTTCTCTTCTCATGACGTCACAATCCGAGAAATATCCGATATGCCCTACTACGATCGTATCGTGATAGTTTCACTGTCGTATTGACTATCGGAAATATTGCTGTTTTTTCCCGACACGTTGGATGAAGGCGAAAACTCGCATTCCGGTACCGGATAGTACAAGATGGATGGGGTTGTATTGTGTGGATCGCGGAGTGTCAAGTACTTTCGCAAAAGGACCCCTCTCCCTAGCATGTTGGGTCTGTCCAAAACGGGCTTCCACTCGTGATGGATGTCTCAGGAGTCTTCGGAAATTCTGAAGACAACGCCTTCGTTTTAGAAAAAGGGGGAAAAGCCTAGTGTTTTGATGGGTTGATCGCTCTGAGTGTCGGATAGACCTCTAGCAAGCACAAAAATACTCGCTTGTTTTATTCGACACTCATTGTGGTAGCACCAAAAGGAGAGTCGCGGCTATTTATTCGAGGTATTTGACTATCCGAGAGCGAGAAATATCCGTCACGGATATTCTACGACACCCGTGGTAGTAGAGCCCCATTGACTCTACCACCACGGTGTCGTAGAATATCAGTGACGGATATTTCTCGCTCTCGGATAGTCAGAAACTTCGGATAAATAGCCGCGACTCTCCTTTTGGTGCTACCACAATGAGTGTCGAATAAAACAAGCGAGTATTTTTGTGCTTGCTAGAGGTCTATCCGACACTCAGAGCGATCAACCCATCAAAACTCTAGGCTTTTCCCCCTTTTTCTAAAACGAAGGCGTTGTCTTCAGAATTTTCGACGACTCCGGAGACATCCATCACGAGTGGAAGCCCGTTTTGGACAGACCCACCGTGCTAGGGAGAGGGGTCCTTTTGTGGAAGTAGTTGACACTCCACGATCCACACAATAAAAACCCATCCATCTCGTACTCCCCGATACCGGAATGTAAGTTTTCGCCTTCATCCAGCGTGTCGAGAAAAAACAGCAATATTTCCGATAGTCAATACGACAGTGAAACAATCACGATAGGATGGTAGTAGGGCATATCGGATATTTCTCGGATTGTGACGTCATGAGAAGAGAAGGCTCGATCTATTCGCTAGCGAAAGCTTTCCGATACTATGGTGGTAGAGACCCTAGAGTGGAATGCTGGGAATGATTGAGCGATCAGGGGCCCTAGCACGATCTTTTCTGAAACCTTTCCGAAGCGGAAAAACAACCCTTTTCTCACTCATGACGTCACATTCCGAAAGGGCGTCAATTTGGTCTACCACGATGCTCTCGGGAACGTTCCGATATCGGAAACCCTGTCGGAAATTCCACTTTTTTTTCCCGGCACGGTAAACGCGAGTGAGAAGCTCTTTCCGCTTCGGATACAAGTCAGCGTGCGTGGTTATTTGTTCTGATGGTAGTTGTTTACATCAAAATAATGGCCCAGTTTTAATTGTAGCAACTGTTGCACAACAATAAGATGCTAGAAGGGTTCATAGGAATCGAAATTCGATTCCTAGGTGTAAATCCTTTGAATTAAGCGACGACGAATTTATCAACAATTTTTGGTTGAATAAATCATTAGCATTCCAACTGATTCACGAGTTTAAAAAATATTTAGAGCCTAGAACAATTAGAATATAATAATGCTAATTTTTAATGATATTTAAAATTTATAAAATAACAGTCTGCTTACCTCTTGCCAAGCTTTCACATTTTTAATAAAACGTCCACTGCTGTTTAATTTTTGTGCTAGAGATTTCAAATCCTCATTTCGTTTGCTGCGCTCTATAAAAACTGGAAAAGTTGTTTTCATTTAAGTAATGATTTTCTTCCATTGCTTGGACGATAATTTCAATCTGATTTGTTTTTACTCGAATATTACCGTTTTTATTTTATAAGGAGGAGGCACGGCTTCAGGAAAATGCGGATTTCAATGAACTTCGGCATAATGGTCATAATGTCCATGTGAATATACTGAGTGTAAAATAAAGTTTATAAAAGGTATTGAAAAACTGTCAGCACTTCATCAGAGGGTCGTTAAATCGGAAGGGTCGTAAAATTGTGAGTTGACTGTATATTTATTTATATATTTTTAAAATTTTATTTCTGCTATTCAAAGAATATATTTTTACAATTGATGATGCTTAAAAAATTAATACTCTTGCTGTTGCATCACGAACGGGTGACAATTAGGGAAAAAATAGTCTGTCTGACAAAAATTAATGTACCTTAAAGAAATATTGAGTTTTGTGAGTGTTAAAAGTGATTTATTTTGAAAGTGTAAAATTCTGATGAATTAATTACCAAGATTCGCTTATTAAAAAAAAAAAAAAAAAAAAAAACGTGCAGGAAAATATTGCGCAGCGCAGCACGGGGTTCGATCACATAACGCCCTAGTAATAGTCCCGCGTCTTACCGATTCAGCCACCGAAGCGCAATTCAATAGCGCGCAGCTTACAATTAAAATTTTGGTAAAGCGGTTCGAAAATCGATATTAATTTTTTTATACTGTATTTGAGTACTGCGCATTAGTATCTTACACGTTGTATATTCACATGGTATAACACAGCCAGAGATCGACTAACAAAATAAGACAAGACGTGGTACCTATTTAAGTACTATGTCATAAACTTAAACTACGTGCTCGAATGCGGCAAAGAGTGCCTTGTTTTGATTGGTTGATAGCGTCCCCTTCCGATACTCTCGGAAGAGGCATAAAAATTCTCACTTCCATTAGTCGAAACCATCGTGGTAGAGTCAAAATGAGGGTATCGGATATTTATCCCAAGAATTTCAGTATCCGTGAGTGAGAACTATCCGTGACGGATGCTTTCCGATAAGATCGTGCTAGAGCTCCAGAAGCGGATGTGGCCGTGGACTCTATAGCCATGTCCGAAGATAGGTGCGAGGACTTTCGATTCAGCTACCCTCGCATAACGAGTCCAATAACATTCATGACATATAAGCCGATTCCAATTTTAAAGAGCATGGCCATAATTTATCCGTTTTCGTACGATATGTGGATTCTTGTTGCGATCTGCACTGTAAGGAATACCCGTAATTTTACCGCACATATTGCTGTAAAATAAAACAACATTGTGTGTTGTAAACCCACTCAAAAATGAGGTAATGACATTGATAAACCAATCACGAAGAACCTATGGCAGTGATATCATGGCAACTGTCTACATCACAGCGCGTTGGCTTTACGTTTACCCACACGTTGTGCTGTAAAATAATGCAGCACTGTGTGTTGTAAATCCACACAAAAAATGACGTAACGTCGTTGATAAGCCAATCACGAAGAAGATTGTATACAAAATTGGCACTAGTCTATAGCACAACGTGCGGATAAACATAACGTCAACATCACAACGTGTTGCCGTTATGTTCATCCACACGTTTTGCTGTAATCATTTTTTCAGTGTGTCAGTGTGTTTAGTATTACTCCTTTCTGATGTTTTTTGAACATCTTCCATAACTAATTTTAAAAGTAGAAGAAACATTAAAAATTTCACTTTGTTACTGAATTACATAGTGCTCACATTTATTCGACAGTGTGATGCAATACGTTAAAAAGTTACTGATAAGTATTTTTCTAAATTTTCCGAACAAAACTTCAATAAAAATACATTGTATATAATGATGTATAGCTCCTTCATTTATAAATATTTATCTGAGCCAGCGATTATCTGGTGTAATTAGATTTTAACATACAAGTTTTATAATTATTCAAATACTAATTTTTTTCCAAGGTAAAATCTTTTGATAATAATATCCGTGCAATGCATGAGTGAAATAAAGCGGTGTTCAAGATTTTAAGTCTAGAATTTGTGGGAGTATTTCAATATCTACTCCCACAAGTCTTAACTATTAGTGAAAGTTCCTACGTTCTTCCACATTACGTTCAAGTAACAATAATGCAATTCTCTAAGTTACACATGCATGGTAATATAAGTTGCAAAGTAATAGGAAAAGTTAACTTTTTTCCTTCAATACTCTTGCGCTGTATGCCATGATTCAAGTAATTGGCTTTTTCTCCTTTGATTATTTGTAAGAAACGGTTCTTGCTTCATCTTCTAGTGAAGCGCATTTAGAACTTTCACTGAAAGAATGGTATAAAGGATTGAAAGAAGAAATTTCATCTAAAAGAGTTGTGCTTTCTCGAACCATTAACCCTTTGAGGCGCAACCCTTTCCCAATACTGAAAGAAGGGCAGCCGTTGCCATCGCTCGACTTAACTACCAGCAAGAGGGCATACAATCGAAACGTTCATCGCGTGACACAGATCGAGAGACCCTTTTTTGACGACAGCTGGCAGTGCCTGTCGTCAAAAAAGGGTCTCTCGATCTGTGGCCCGCGATGAACGTTTCGATCGTCCGCCATCTTGCTGCTAGTTAAGTCGAGCCATGGCAACGGCTGCCCTTTTTTCAGCATCGGGCAATCTATCCAGCTGTTCTCGCATTCTTCTATTTCTCAGCAGATGTTAGTGCTGTTAAAAATAATCGTGACAGTTTTTCTACAGGAAATGACGTGCTGAAAAGTAAAGGATTCTCTTGCAACTATTTTTATAGAAATCAAATCTATTCTTCGTGACTGGCAACAGTCAAAACGTCAGAGTTTGGTGTTCCCAGAGCGGGAACACTGCGCCTTAAAGGGTTAAAACATACAGTGAGTGCATTTAAAATTGGGTGGAAAATGGCTATAAAATTTTCGAATTATGACCACTTTAGTTTCTGAAGATGATTTTCCCTTTCTTAAATCCGGATTCAGATGCATTTTACTTTAAAACTCACGCACGGCAATGTTATTTTAATTGGTATAAATCTACTTAAATGATAATAATCACAGCTTTTGCGAATCGGATATAATGATATTAGAAAAGCATAGTATTTATTTTATATTTATACTATACTAGAACCGGTGATAAAGAGGCTTCGATTCTAGTTGCCCATTCAATTATATGCAGTTTCTAGAAATCTCGAGAAATATTGGTCCTAGGTCTTCGGTAACTTCACCTTTGGGGAATTATTTTTGGCGCCCAATTTGGCAATATTTCACCCAAAGTCGCCAAGCTTGCGACACTTTGGTCATTTGGCGCGATTTTCCGAATGGAGGCTGTAAAGTTGGTTTTGCTGCATTAAAATCGCTAATAGCCTAATATTTCTCTTCTATGACTTAATCAAAATTCCCGCCTTATGTGGAATCTTCGATAAATAGATTTTTCTGGAAGTTTCTTGTAGCTTCTGCGCTACCTATAAATACAAGTATTTCAGAGGCCCCAGTTCAGTGTGATCTGAGCACCCGTAGTGTCAATAGAGATCTCTGAGTGAGTACGCTTGCTTTGTGAATTGATAGTGCTATAGAAGCAGTGTTTTCGCTTACTTTTCGAAGCTGATTTTTAAGTGCTGTGTTCCCAATTGAAGAATTTAAATATTATATTTAGAATATGACTTTTCTATTGCATCTTCAACGCACACACACACACACACACACACACACACACATATATATATATATATACAATAGTATCTCCTCCTTTTTTGATGAAGGCATTAATTATTATTGGGAATGTCTATGTTGTTAAGGCAAAGTTGGGCTATCTGCCTAGGATGAGGGGTGCCTTGGTCAGAGGACTTTCTGAGGTGTTCTAACGCGAAATCACGTTACATCTGGACACAACCGAAAAGACTTCCCTAATCCTCCGAAAAATTTAAAGTCCTGAAAAAAATACTCTCGTAACCTTTCACGGCTGAAACCGAAGCTAATCCAGAAGCAGGAAGAAAACAACTCCACTCCACTCGTGAAGTCACTTCCGGTCAAGGCCCATGACGTCGCTAGGCCACGTCTCCTTGTGACGTCACTTCCGCCGCACGAAACGCGCCGCTTACTACTACCGTTAGATGGACAGCCAGAGACGGGGCCCGAACCTGGGACCTTTACACTTCTACCGTTACCATTCTCAGTGCCCTATCCACTCGGCCATGGTGGGGCCAGTCATTATTGAAACAATAGAGTCCTGAACCATTCAAAACAACACTGTTCATTTCAACATAGCATCGGCGCTTGCATCGGATTGTGTGTAGGTGATGGGCATCTCACAGCCACTTGCCTTGTGTGCTCAGACATTCGCTGCGAGCCTGCGCGAGCGCTCCTGTGCAGGGGGATGACGGTTGTGACGACTGCTGTCATCGCGATCGGTCAGTTCGAAACATGCGTCCGAGGCTCAAAAGTCGGCCAAGAAAGGTGACGTTCCTGTTGGTCGTGGACGGCAGGCCCGAAACTTGGATCTGGCCCGCTTCCCTGGTGCAAGGCTGGAAATGAAAAGTTCCCGTTCTCACGGCTAGCAGGAATGTCCCAAGATTGGAGCCCGGATGTCCGAAATTCTGAATGAAGATAATCACAAAATAGGAAATAAACAAACGCAATAGGAATAAAAGAAACAGATACAAATTTACAGCAAAGCGATCATTGATAATTTGTTGTAGTGGAGAAGCGATTGTCCACAATAGATGATGAATGGTCGACTTGCTATTAGACAGATACAAACAATACAAATTAATACTAGCTAAATAAACTATCTCAAAGAAAAAGGTCTTGCTTATGTTGGTCGTAGTGGGCCAAAGCTCGGATCTGGCCGGTTGGATGGAACCAGGGATCATCCCCGTGCTGGAAAGGAAGAGTTCTGTTTGGCCAATGTCAGCTGGACTGACGAGTGATTGGCAGTCGATTGGCCGCAAACGAATGACCGAATCGATCCAGCGAATTATGGGTATCACAAGACAAGTGAAAAACCACGCAGATGCCATGGGGGCTTTTTGTTTCGAATTTTGTATATGGAGAAGTATTTTTAAATTGTTTCAGTGGCACCTTCGATAGAGTGTCACTTCCGTAAATATCACTCTCAATGCAACTAAAAAAAACTCTGCACTTTTTTTTCTCTGACAAAGATCACTGTTTTCCCTAAATAACAAAGATGATGTTTTACTTTTTTCTAAATTTAAACATCCTATGATCCAGAATATTTTATGAAATCGATTACTTTCACCTATTCCTAAAAGTACATTCCCACCGAGTTTTTTTAATTGACATCATTAATTCTTTCATTCAAAATAAGTACTGCATATCCGTTTCATTTCCTTTCACGTTTCTTTAATTTCATTTAAATATTTACTTTCATTAATTACTTTTCAGTCTAGGTTATCCAAGGAAAAAATAAAACTCTATGCCTCAATAAAAATAGATAAATCAGTATCTGTGCCGCAGTCAATTTCATGAGTTTGATCCCTTTATCGCTTTGCCTTGATGTTGAAGTAATTGTGCAGTATACATCTCATATAAAGAGGGGGCACCGGTCCCTCATGTAAAGAGGGGGCGCCGGTGTTGCAATCTGGCCGAAGACACAGTAGTCCGCTTGGCGCCGGGTTAGCCACAATCTTCGAGGTTGTGGCTGTCATACGTATGAAAATAAGTACATTACGTATGAAAATAAGTACATAAAGAAAACTACACTAAGACTTTTTAGGTAGTTAAGCTTAGTAGCTATGCATACAAAGCATCAGATAGCTCTGTTTTCTACATAGTTATGCGTAATAAACTTTGCAATGTAATTACTTTTATTCATAACTAGCTGAAGTACTCGTTCTTCGCACGGGAATGAATGGACTTTTTGATATTACGATTTGTGGTGATTACTATTCATTGTAATAAACAGATATAGCAAAGTGGATATCGCGTTATATTGTGTCCAATAATCATGCATACCGAATTGCAAGGCAATCGTTTGTACGGTGCAGAAGGCCATGCGGCGTAGCGCAATCTAGTGGCGAGTTTTAGCAAAACGGATACGGCGAAAATATTTTTCGCATTCAGATATCGATGTATACGAATTTTCATGACTATCGGCTGGACAGTCCTGAAGTTCATGTGTTGACGCGACATCTAGTGGCAAGTTATAGGAAAATGGATAGCGCCAAACTCTTCCCCGTGTTCAAATATCTATGTATACCTATTTTCATAGCGATCATTTGCACAGTCAAGAAGTGATACACTGCAGGGCCATCCAGTGGTTCAATAAAGTAATGATTTGCTACAGCGCCGTCAAGTGGCGAGTTATAGCAAAATGGATAACGCCAAAATATTCTCATTGTTCAAATAGCTATGTATACTGATTTTCATAGCGACCGTGTTCAACTATCTATGTATACCAATTTTCATAACGATCATTTGCACAGTCAAGAAGTGATACACTGCAGGGCCATCTAGTACTTAATTAAAGTAATGATTTGCTACAGCGCCGTCAAGTGGCGAGTTATAGCAAAATGGATAACGCCAAAATATTCTCATTGTTCTAATAGCTATGTATACTGATTTTCATAGCGACCGTTTGAATGGTCAAGAATTTGGCCTGCTGCAGCGTCATCTAGTGGCGACTTAAAATAATAATGCATTGCAGTGTCATGTAGTGGTGAGTAACATCAAAAGGAACGCAGTTAGAATATATTCTTCGTGCTCAAATGTGTAAGTATAAAAAATTTTTGCCGATCGGTCGAACGGTATAGAAGTTGATGCTTTTCAGCGCCATTTAGCGGCAAGTTACAGCAAAATGGATAGTGAAAAATATTCTCCGTGTTCTAATATTCGCGTGTACCAAATTTCATCGAAATCGGTTGGACGATATTCGCATAGCAAACGGCTAAACGGAATAGAATTCGACGTCCTGCTGCGCCACCTGGTGGCAAGTTAGAGGAAAACGGATAGCATAAAAAGCTTCTCCATGATAAAAGACTTAGGTGAACCAAATTTCATGGTGCAACGGTGCTCAACGGTGCTGGAGTTTTTCAACCTCATACACTCATACCAACATTCATTTTTATCTATAACCAGTGTCATTATATATCCCAGTATCAAATAAAATCCAGTTTCAAATCTAAGTCTCGCCAAAGTGCCAACATACGCCATTTTGCAAGCGTTTTTTCAGGAAACCATTCTAAGTATTGACTTAGCAGCAATAATATATGGGAAATGGTTCGACCGCGAAAAAGTAAAGCAAGCCTTTATTTGAAAAGTTGAATCACTTAATACAGCCGAATTTTTTAAAATTATCAACTATAACGTGTTTTATTCATCATTACTCCGATGTACTAAATGAGAAGATTTCAATTTTCTGAAATTTGGCGGAATTCTCCCAACTTAAATCAATGTACTCATTTGGCGAGAATTCTGTAGATAGATCAATTGAAATCCCTTAATAACTGCATTATTTCTTCACGAATCATTAAAATTTAACCCTGTATTCTAATAAAACCTTTGCACTTGTTTTCAAAAATCTATTTCCTTAAACTCTCAATAAATTGCGCCAAGCCGTATCTGTGCAAACCGCTAGAACTCACTTTCACAAAATCGGCATTTGAGCCATTTTATTTTTTCGCCAAACTAAAATAATTTACCTATTAGCCTCGGAAATCTTCAATTCTTATTGTTTTGCGTGTAAAGCATTACATTCCTGCTCTGATTTCCCATGCACACGATATTATAATTAAAAAAAATAACCTTACGAATATAAACTAACAAAAAAAAAATCATTATTATTCTTTTATTTTTACTTTGAGAATTTAAAACATTTTATTCGGCAAAATCGCCGCACATGGCAACATCGATCCTTATTTCACACTTTTTTCACTACAGGGGTTACCATTACGGAAAGATTTTTGCGTGAAGAGCATAAAAAATCTCTTAAATTCCGGGAACGGGTGGACTTTCAGAGTTTTAAAGTGGACTATGAGTTATTCTATATTATTTTACATATCTGTACTAAATTTCAGGCCGATAGGTCCATTTTTGTGGATTTGTATGCGAATCAAATCCACAAACAAACAAACAAACAAACAAACAAATAAACAAACAAACAAACAAACAAACAGAATTTCATTTTTATTTATAAGATTATTATACACTAGATGCGTGCCCGTTCTTCGCACGGTAGGAAACGAATACTATTTTACTAAAATATAATCGTAACTATCTATGCGAAAATAAAATGTCAAAAAGTTCAAGTAGTCTTTTTGTTGAAACTACCGCGGGATATATTACGCAACGTAGGATTACGGTTTAGTTAGTTGTAAGACGATCGTTGAAAAATAATGAATATAACACGTTTAATTTCACGAAATAGTTATTAACGCGGTATACTGTGCTTTAATCCGTATTATCCAAACAAATCTACTATTAATAACAGAGAAAGAAATGAGAATACTATCTATTACTTATATTATGTATCTTCGTTTCTCCGTCTTTAATGCTCAATTTAAAGAAAGAGATTATATATTTTAAACCAATGATGCGTTTTCTGCTTTTGCTTTTTTCTGCTTTTCTGTGGAATTTATGCATTTCCATTAAAACAGATCTCCATATATTTTTAAGCATAATTCTTGTCTGATTGGCGTATTTAGAACAGCAAAATATTTCATCTCGTGGTGGTGGAAAACATCCAAGCTGTACCAATTTAAATAGTATTTAAATCCACCATGGTTCAGGCTCGTCAAAACATCAAACTGTGCAATCTCGAGGAACTATTTGGAATAGCTCAAATTGCGAATAGGGAGTTAAATTGTATTGCAGAGTTTACGAATTTCAGACAACTTTTAATCTATGGCGTCACGTTCTAACCAGGGTAATTGAATTTAGTTATTTCGCGCAGTAGATTGTTAACGGAGTAACATTGAAACATACGACATTGAAAAACTCGCTTGCAACAGAACTTTATTAAAGTTAATTAGAGAGTTATTATTGGGGTTATTAAACTAATCGGTATTTCAAATATTCTCCGGAGCTATTTTGCTAATGATGTAACTTTCCTGCAAGAGCTTGTTAAGTTGCTTAAATTTAACCAAAAAAAGTATATCTGATATAGATAATATACTGTTAAAAGTCGTCCAAACTTGGCGACATTTTGCACAATTTTTGGGAATACATACAACGACCGTCGTCAAACCGATAGCGAATACTATGCATTATGTTAATTAGTATTTTGCATCTTGTGGCGACATTTGAATTTCCCACGTTTTAAAAAAGTTTCCTTTCGTAATTATGGTTGCTGAAAAATCACAGAGCTCAATAATCGCTAAGAGTAACACGCGCATTAAACAAAATACTTTGAATTTTTATAATAGTAAATTTTTGCGTCAAAGCCTTTTAATGTAATTAGATTTCTAAATCATTTTTAAACTCATGACGTTAAAATGACATCATTCTCTGTTGTGATATCTAACATGAATTAGTGAAAGAAGAAAAAGAAAGAAAAAAACTTGTTATTTTATTTTCTACAGCATCTGATAATCTCGATGGAAGTTTATTATTTCGCTCGTGGTGTAGTTTTTTGTCAAAACTTGTGAACTTAGGTAACCATTAGGGTTTTTAATGCATTTTTACACGCGTGACATCAAAATGACGTCAGTCTCACTTGAATTATTGAAAGTAATAAATAAATAAATCTAACTTTGTTAACTATGCTCACGAATGTGCTGAAATCCGACATTTTAGTAGCTTTCTACCCTGAAAATTGCGAAAAATCGTTAAAAATTGGGAAACGGGTGGATTTTCAGAATTTTAAAGCAGCCTACGGACTATTCTATGTCATTTTACGTGTATGTGCAAAATTTCAAGCCGATCGGTTCAACGGTGTGGGAGGAGTTCCCGGACGAACAAACAAACAAACAAACAGACAAACTTTCACATTTATTTAATAGATGTATCGGACTAAAATACACTCGTAAACTCATAGGCACATTTTATTCGATAAAATGTGCCTATGTATGCATACATATGTATCATACATATATCTTTGGATGAGTATATAAAAACAGAATATCATACATACTTTAGTTTCTGAAGATGATTTTCCCTTTCTTAAATCCGGATTCAGTTGCATTTTACTTTAAAACTCAGGCACGGCAATGTTATTTTAATTGGTATAAATCTACTTAAATGATAATAATCACAGCTTTTGCGAATCGGATATAATGATATTTGAAAAGCATATATTTATACTATATGTATCGGACTAAAATAAACTCGTAAACTCATAGGCACATTTCATTCGCACATATATCTTTGGATGAGAATATAAAAACAGAATATCATACATACTTCAGTTTCTGAAGATGATTTTCCCTTTCTTAAATCCGGATTCAGTTGTATTTTACTTTAAAACTCACGCACGGCAATGTTATTTTAATTGGTATAAATCTACTTAAATGATAATAACCACAGCTTTTGCGAATCGGATATAATGATATTTGAAAAGCATATATTTATACTATATGTATCGGACTAAAATAAACTCGTAAACTCATAGGCACATTTTATTCGCACATATATCTTTGGATGAGAATATAAAAACAGAATATCATACATACTTTTCTTCGACTACGACTTTCACTATTTGAATGCCAAAATGTTATAAATATCCCCCCCCCCTCTCTCTCAATGAACTTAATAGTTACTAGACTATTATTGATTCACAAGTTTTTGGTATAATTACCAACGCTGTTTTAGTTTTAGGTATTTTATATGCAATGCACGATATGCGCATCTAAATCGTGTTTGATTGACAAAGATATTTATTTCAAAAAATTGCTTCATCCGAGTATATATTTACGTATTGGTTTATTATCCTTTAGCTAATGGTTTTCCGATTAACTTTTAATAACGATAATACAAATATTTATAAAGAAACTGGTCCATTTTTTATAAATTATCCCATGTAAGAATTTAATTCTTCTACAGAAACACTTGAAAACAAACAATTTGGTATAACATTATTTTTTCATAATATAAAATACCTTAGGAAAGAAAAGAGTATCAAAATTTTCAAGCATGACATAGAAAGGAACGTTATTGTTTATAAGATAAATTTTTAATGATGTTAAAATGTTAATAAAAATAATGGCTTACGTTAAAGACAACAAAAGCTTCATTGAAAGCAAGTCATGAATGAATAAGAACAGAGAAAAATCATTAGTCAGGAAGCAAACATAAATATTTATGCTATAGAAAATAGGCTTAACAGCGAGGATATAGATTAATGTTGCATTGACCATCCTTCAATTTTGCCAGAAAAACAAACTGTTGCGTTTATAGTACTGCTATATTTTAATGTATCCTAGCTTTCTGTGTAAATTTCAACTTTTATAGCACCCATTTACATATTTATTTTTCTTTCATCTTTAAAATTTCTGTTTCAGACCATTTTTTATACATCTAATGGAGTTCCTGAAATTGAATGATCAATTTGATGAAACTTATTTAAAAAATGCTTGCATATAAGTTTATGGTTCAGTATGTTATATCTTTCAATAAAAATCTTAACTTTTTTTTTTTTGACGACCTATCCAGTTTTTGGTTGTTTACTTCATTTGAAAATCTTCCACTCAAACCGCCTTATTATTATATTCCTACTTAATTATTCTATAAAACTAAGCATAAATATTAATATAACATGCTGTTATATTTTATTTCTTATTTATGCTTATTTTTTTTTTGGTTTTTTTTTTAATCGACCCTTTTTTGCTTCAGACATGAAATTTCTTTGCTTAAGCCTTTGAAGCACAACCATTTCCCAACGCTGAGAACAGGGCAGACGTTGCCATCGCTCGATTTAACTACCAGCAAGACGGCGGTCCTTTGCTGTAGACCTTGCTAGCAACCATGGTTTCTAGATCTGTGGCATGCGATGGACGATTCGATTGACCGCCATCTTGTTGGTAGTTAAATCGAGCGATGGCAACAGCTGCCCTTTTTTTAGCATCGGCCAGTCTATGCAGTTTTTCTTCTTCTATATCAATGTATTTCCGTCGTATTCTTCCAGTTCTCAGCAGATGCTAGTGCTGTTAAAACTAATTCTTATCATTTTACAAATAATCGACAATTTTTACCGGAGGATGATGTGCTAAAATGTAAAGGATTCCGTGTAACTATGTATTTTCGTGTAACTATGTGACCTTTAAGTATTTTTATAGAAATCAATTTTATTCTTCGTGACTTACAAACAGTTAAAACGTCAGAGTTTTGTGTCCTCACGGCGAGTAAACCACGCGTTAAACTGTTAACGATGAAATCGGTATCAGGGGTATGAGGTGAGCGACGTTATATAACAGCGGCCAGGGCCTTACCAGAAAAAAAAAAATCATTTTTTTTTTTAACAATCTCATACGACGACTGGATTCTATTTGTTTTTAGTAGTTGCTTACCCAGACAGCACATAAGCTTAAATCAAGCTTAACATTTCTTTGAATTTGACGTATTAATACAAGCTTGACAGTTCAATTCATTTTAAGCTTGCAGCAAGCTTGGAGAAGTCATTTGAACTGTCAAGCTTGAATACAACTTGATGACTGCTTGATTTGGAAAGCCACATCCACATAACAAATAATTTATCATCAGTCATAAATGTACTTGACCATAGAATTAAAAAAAAAGATTCTATATTTCCAAATATGGATATTCTTCAAAATAAATTACAATTATACTACGAAATTGATTTTAAAATCAGTCGTTTGTCTCGATTTTGGCCAGTATTGCCCAACATGAGTGTTGCGATATTGAAAGTTTTAAAACGTGTGCTGCTTTTAAGTTTATAGTATGCTTATTTCCCTATTGGTAGAGTCTATAAATCACACATAACATTATTTTAATTTTGATTCATCCCATGGCAAAATAAAAGAAGCTTATCCGCATCGCCCCCTGATCGATCTCGCCAGAAAAAGGCGTGACAACCGTAACAGTCACTTCAAACTTTCATGCCAGCGCGAGGCAGATTGGCGGAACGGTTAGCACACTGGCTTACCAGCCTATAGTTCCTGAGTACGATCCCAGCCGCGGAAGCTTGATGGAAAACTATTAAAATAACTTAAAATTTCAGCATAGACGGGAAAATGCGTAGAAAAATAAAGTATGTGGGGCGAGTTCGCCGATGGGCGCCCCGTGTATTTAGAAAATTTTTTAAGCTTGAAATTAAGCTTGCTATGTCAAGCTTAATGCAAGCTGGGCAAGTGTAAACTTGAACACTTGATTCAAGCTTGCATTAAGCTTACACGCTTGAAATTTTCAAGCTTAATTCAAGTTTATTGACTTGATAAATCAAGTTTGCTGCAAGTTTGATGCAAGTTTGCTGTGCTGTCTCGGTCTGTATGGTTGGTTATTCGTATTTTTTTTTTTACAATGACCACATATGCTGGTTTCTGCCGTCAAGGTTCATTATGCAAGTGAAAAAACTCTCATAGATTTAAGTCTATTCTAAGTACAGTGATTAAAATTAATTTTTTAGAGCTTTATTGTCTTTAACCCTTTCGCTTCCGTCGTTGCAAGGACACGGCGATAGTGGTTCTCTCTTCAGGAGCCCTACCACGATAGTCTCGGGAAATAATCGGTAGCGGATAGTTCCCGCTATCGGATAATGAAATCATCGGATAAATAGCCGCGAACCCCAGTTTTGCCCTACCACCATGGTCACGTCTAAAGGAAGCAAGAATTTTTTCGACTGTTCCGGGAGTATCGTAATCGACAGAAATCAACCAATCAAAGTAGAGCATTCTTTCCGATATCCGATCCACGTGAGCGCGTGGATCTGCGCGTGAAATGCATGTTAAAAAAATACACCAAAACAATTATACTTTGAAACCAATTTCTGAACAATATACAGCCCAAAGATGGAATATTAATTACATACAATTTGTCAGACAAAATTTTAGGATGTTACACCTTGAAACATAGATGCTGTTATTTGTAACTATTTAAAGAAGAAACATTATATAAAAGAAGGTTTGCTAGCTCAGTGATAGTATAAAAATGATTCATCCTTAAGTATCTTCTATGGAGACACTAATTTGTTAAAGGTGATATAACATTTTTTTTCTTTTTCATGGCATATAAAATGAACTGTGTAATAATAATAAGTGTTGCGTTGAATTAGTAACTTAAGCATATTTTCCTTAACAGTGCATGTTTAATAAATGGAAACTAAGTGAATAACCATACATTTAAAAAGTGATAATAAAAAATTTAACTTCATCATTTCAAAATTTTATTTCTGTGTTGAGGGCTGTCTTTCTTGTTGTTTTAGCCTCGAGAAAAGACTTAAGTTCTTCAATCAGCCGAAGTGCGGATTGTTTGTTTAAGCGGAAATTTCTAATGAAATCTTCCTCGCTTAAATCAAATGATTTTAGGGATAGACGCGAGACGACTTTTTGCGAGACGAGACAGTGATTTACAGCTATTTTGCGAGACGAGACCAGCATTTTTAACATTATGGTGTAGGGATTTTTGCGAGACGGGACAAGCTTTTCGGCTGTTTTGCGAGACGCGAGACACCAATTTTTCGTCTCGCGTCCATCCCTAAATGATTTACATCTAGGAATCGAAATTCGATTCCTAGGAACCCTTCTTGCATCGTCTTGTTGTGCAAGCGCTAAAACCAATAATCGTGACATTTTTTTAAAAGTTAAAACGATCAAACAAAACAAAAATACCACGAGCTGCAATCCGAGATGAAGATAGTCGATAGCGGGAAACGGTTCTCACACTTGTTGATGGTGTCGTAAAACAACAGCGGATTTCTCGACAGTATTTACGGTATCGTAAACATTACGACATTATCGTGGTGGCACTTTTAAGTGCTCTGTCGAAATGTGACGTCATATGTGCGAGAAGGTTGATTTATCCGCTACCGATTATTTCCCGAGACTATCGTGGTAGGGCTCCTGTACACATCGTATATCTTCCCGGAATGAGTCTTTAAATGCCCCTGATTCATTTCAGCATTTTCGTGCGAGTACAAAGGCTGAGCGATACAGCCAGCTGTGTCAAAAAAGTTCTTTAGTTCTGCGGCACACGTTTATCGATTCGATAGACCGCCATGCTGCTGAGAGATAACAACGGCTGCACTTTTTCAGCGTTAGGGCCATTTAACCATATGTTTTTGCGACTAGCACTGAAAGCGCTGGAATTAGATGATTTCACGGCGCGACAGACGAGCGTTAAAAGGTTAACATGCGGTTTCTATCATGAGCTACTGTGGCTTGATTCTGCTATCTTACAACTTTAACTAAGCAAAATAAACATTCTTATTTAGTACCGGAGTAATGTGCCTAGTGCTGAAATGGTATCTATAGATAGCTGAAATTATATGAAGTAAAAGAGGATTGATAATAACTGCCTCTCTATTTTTGAAGCAAAATAAATAAACGGACGCAACTTATTTCACACACGCTTCGAATTGAAGTAGAATGAAAAAAAATAATTTTGAAAATTTAAATGTATTTGCTTGGCTTGTATAAAGAAGAATTTATTTTCATTTCTGGTGATTGGAATAATTTTAAGGTCTACTTTTAGAAGTTATTATGGCGTACAGTGGAAGAGTGCCGAGAAGCAGTAATCTAGGAATTTCGTTATTACGTCTTAAAACGATGCATAGTTGCAGTATGGCGATGGCTGGGAGACGTTTACGCTGTAAAGGTTGGAAAATGAACCATGAGTAATAGAATATTTCGTCGTGATTAACATTAAATTAGCACTTCATCGGTGCAACAAATAGATTTTATTGTACATCAGAGTGCAAGAACTATGCACTTGCAGGTGCAAAATCCATGATCTTAAACTTGAAAGAAGACATTCTCGTATCTAAATTATTAATCTATATTTCTGCTACTGATCCATACAAAGGACGCTGAGAAAGATATTCTATTTCATTTTCGATGAATGTTTACCTGCAATAACTTCTGCAAAGAATGTTACTAATGCTAAGAGCCACCCTGTCGCCAGCGTGAAAATGGCGCCAGAAATATCTTCCAGGTTTATCTCACTGAATGAATCGTCTGTCTGAGCGGACTGAAGGATCGGAGTTGAAAGCAGTTCAAAAAACGCCTCGTCTCGTTTTATTTTGTTCACCAAGCCTGCAGCAACAAGACGATGCATTAAACGATTCAGCTCCTTTTCACAGCAAAAGTGTTTCGATCGCGGAATGCTGCCCCAATCTTCGGAAAATGAGTCATCCGAAAGAAAGTAATTTCTTGCATTCTTGGCCAAGAAATGTCTCGCTCCGACAAATGCTTTCTTGGACGTCGGCGTGTTGTAAAATGTTTCTCCGCTGCCACCGACTGCCATCTCGGTGCGCCTGAGGCATTCGCCAACGGCCTTCGTGGATTCGTCCCTGGACTTGCTGAAGCTTTTCATGAAGTAAACGCCCTTGAATGTGAAACATTTAAACGAATCTTGCAGTGAAGCCTGGTGCAACTGCGGGATATCTCTTATTCCGGTCATAGAGGGAACCGACATAAAAGACAGAAGGACTGCCTTATAGCTGTTGGTGATGACGAAGACCCCAAAAAGCCAAGAAATCGCAAGCGGCGTGAAAGCGAGAGACCTGATCCCAAAATCCATTGACTTTTCTAGAAGACTTCCGAGAACATTAAATGCCACTTTCTGGTAGTCATGCCGCTTTCTTAAGACGTAAAAAAGAAGAGACACCGCCACTGAAATGACTAGAAGAGCAATCCATACCTCAAATGAGAAAGGTTTGAAAATGGCCGACTTCACTGCTTGCGGATGCAGTTTATTTGTCATAAAAATAATATCACCCTGTAGGTGTGGGTAGCTGAAATTGAACGCTTTCAGCCTTTCCTCGGTCATCGTTAAGCCACACATCGCCAGGTCTGCTTCCGAACGATCGACCATGCCAAGCATTCCGCTCCATTGTCCATCAGGATGTCTAGTGCCAACAGAGCCATCCAGAGGCACGAGAACTTCGTAACTAGCTCGAAGTCCTTCTGCCAAAAGACGAATTAACTGAGCATCAGCGACGTGACGTACCTTTCCGTCGTTATCCCGAAAAGGATAGGGTGTTGCATTCGAGAAACTTAACGTTGCAAATTTTATAAATCTAGGCACGTTACTTTCAAACATCGTGGAAATTTATATTTAATTTGCAATCTATTGACGTCCCTCCGTAAACTTCTCAAAAACCAGGTAGATGTAGACTACGGTCAGTAGTGTTCAATGTTTTTTATTTTTAGTTGCTGTTATTTTTTTGCAAATTTTGAATAACATTTTATGTCAAACATTAAAGAAATACTAAAATGAAGCAAATACAAAATGCACATACGAACACATTACTAGAATGTACTCTAGTCATATTATCAACACGGTTTTGCCTACATATCAATAAAAAGTGTTGATTTTTACTTTTTTCCAGTTGAAGAAACTGAGAAGTAAAATTGCAGGAAAGGATTACTTAATATTTTTCCTTTTTCAAATATCTTGAATCAGTTGTCTTATTTTAAATGAAATGTGCTGCCATTTTAGATGACACATTTTCTTAATTTACGATGAGGCAGAAAGTACATACCTATATCCATGTGCATTGAATAAGTTAAATAAATACTAAACCAGTAAATTCATTTGCACACCTTCCTCCGTATACTTTGTAAGACAAAATATCGAACCTACTTCTTCTCGAATGCTGGAATGTTGAATAGATATTTTCGACAGCATGCCGATCACTTTCTATAAAAAGATATTTCGTATAAAATACGGCACGTGCGGATATGAATTATATTCTAAGCGGTAACTAATATTTACTTTAAAAAATTGCTCACGCTATACTTGCATACTGGAATGTTCGACCGATAATAGATTTGCGCCTGATTATTTGAAGAACAACCATAACGATTATTTAGATAGAAAATGTAGCATTAAAAAGAAATTCGATCAAAGAACTATGGTCTTCTAGAGAAAAAAAAAAAAAAAAAAAAAAGAGCGTGTGTACAGAGTACACGTGGCAGAAGTGAAACTTCTTTGGCGAGATTGATTAAAATCTGCTCGATTGTCCAATAAGTAGTCAAAGATAAAAATTAAAGATAACATTTGAAAACAGATCAAAAGTGAGATGTTGCAGGTAGTCAAAGGATTGAGGCATAGTATTAAAAAGTTTCACTTAAAAAAAAGACAAAAAAAAAACAGAAGGGTGTTTATTTATTCATTTATTTTTTTTTTCGAACCTCCACCCACACACTCTCTGGAGAAAAGAATTATTCCCTCACTGGTTCTTTCTTCATTTTGATGTCACGTCAAGCTAGACAAAAAATTCCTTCTTCTGTTCTTCGGAAATTTCAAATTATTTTCGAACGGGTTTTACTGATTAATTTTTTAGCTGATCAAAAAATTATCCTAGATGCTTGATTTTTTTTAAACGAAAGCTGGGCAGTTTGTTCCTAACAGTATAATTTTTTTTAGTCGAAATATTCCACAGCTTTTTAGATGCAAGCTGAGATAGGCTCCTCGTTCTGAAATTCACCCAAATTTGCCGGAGAAAAGGGTTGTCGATTTTTATTTATCAAAAATCGGGAAATGCAACTAATTCAAAAATGAAGGTCTCTTTAGAAAGAAAACTCTTTCCTCTTTCTTATCGTGTCATTATTTTTTCTTTCGAACGATCGGAAGCCTTCTTTTTCGGAGGGCAAAGATAGCAAACGGTCAAAATAACGTAAAATATAAAATAATTCAAAAATTAGATAAGAATGAATGTAACACAAAGAGGAGAAAGAAAACTCTCTGCAGCAAAAGAGTATAGCATGCTTACAATTTTTGTCTCTTTCTCTCTGGCGATCTATCTGATAGCTCTTTCCGTCTGTTAAAATCCAAAAGCGTCCCAGCCTCATCATGACGCTATTACCAGTCACAGCGATGACTGGTAATAGCGTCCGTGACGCGACCTTGAAATTTCACTCTCAACGCGCCTAAAGAAGTTTCACTTCAAAAGAAAAAAAAAAAAGTTTCCATCGCCATTTCAGAATTTCGTGAAATTTTTTTTTTCTTGTGTTGCCTTAACCTACAAAAGAACTAATCCGAAATATTTGTGATTTACCCCATTTTTTAGTATAGGAGTTATGGGGGTTCAAAATACCCCAGAGGAGTGACGTGGAAATAGTTTTAGGGCCATTTTTTTCAACTTCATTATCTCGACTGTGACTGGCTCTAAGGCACTTACGAGAATTTTCTTTAATCTAATAATATATCCCTTGAATATTAACGTCTCCAATTGAAAATTCACTCGGAAATAGTCAGAGCCCCCCCCCCAAAAAAAAAACAAATACACCCACTTTCATTTAAAAAAACAGTTTTTATGAATTCTTTAAATCTTGGCACTGGCGTGATACAGAATTTTTTTTTCCACAGTGTAGTTATACATCTTGATATAAAGTGAATCCAATATTTTTGAAGGCCAGCAGGGCACCTCGGCACGGGGCCCCAAACATAGTCCTTAATGCTAATTTATGCAATTTCGAAGAATTGATACAGCTGGCTCCGACTGACCACGTGAGAACTATTGGAGTATCGACTTAGTAGTTTGGCATTATGAAAAAACATTTTTTGAAGGTACAACTGCTTCCATGAAAAATCCAAAAAAGTACCTCCCTATTTGGAACACTCCCCTGATACGCAAAGGGCATTTCGGCGTTACTTTTAGAAGTTTAATCGACTGTAGTAATATTGAAAATGAACTTATCCTACATATATCACAAATATATCCTCCCTATTTCTCAAATAGTTCTTTTGCAAGGGCACTCAAAAGAATTACATTACGCTGTTTGTGGTCTCTGTAACTACTGAGCCGATTCGAGAACTTTTTTCACAGATAGAAAGTTACACAATTCCTGAGTATTATAAGCTACCTTGTATGCATGTAGCATAAATATTTCTTTTACAAGGACACTCAAAATAATTCTAATACATTACGCTATATGGACATCTCTGCAACTAATGAACCAATTGTAAGGATTTTTTACACAAAAAGCTACACTATTCCTGAGTAACATAGGCTAAAATTCATGCATATAGCACAATTTACAGAAACACTCAAAATAATTTGTATATTAAAATGCAGTAGAATAGGAAAAGTTATTTTACACTGGAAGGGTCATCGCTTTGTCAGAAGCAGATGACACTGCCACAATGAAATATTTGCATGCAACACCTGACTCAAATTCATTAAATGGTCACGACGAGATGACACAAAAACAGTCACTACTGACAGGATATTTTTGGTCCAGTAGAATTTCCTTCTGTTACTCCATTTACGATTGCTAATATAAAAAATATCAAAGCAGCGCACAATAAATTATACAACAGACTCTAATAAAACTAACCTAAGAATTTTGCTTTAAAATAATATACATGTCAGAAATAAATGATGTAGAATTGTGACAATTTCTCTTATCCACAATATTATTTTATATTTACTTTTTGTTCATTTTAATTTTTTTTTAGTATAAGTCATGGTATATGTAAAGTTAATAAATTTAGATAGCTTTCTTTTTTTCGCATTTGGCGAATGTTGACAGTTACGACAATATTTACAAATTATTTTAAGTGTTCCTGTAAATTATGCTACTTGCATGAATTTCAGCCTATGTTACTCAGGGATAGTGTAGCTTTCAGTGAAAATATCTTTAAAATCGGTTCAGTAGTTACAGATATGTCCATATAGTGTAACTACTAACTACTAAAATTACTAGACTAGAATTATTATAAGTGTCCCTGTAAAAGTACTATCTATGCTACATACATGAAAGGTAGCCTATAATACTCAGGAATTATGCAGCTTTCTATCAGTGAAAAAAACTTTTCGAATCGGTTCATGTAGTTACAGGGACCCCACACGGCGTAATGTAATTATTATGAGTGCCCTTGCAAAAGAATATTTCTGATTTCTGAAGGATATATTGGTGATATATGCAGGATAAATTCATTTTCAATATTGTTATAGTCGATTAAACTTCCAAACGTAACGCCGAAATGCCCTATGCGTGTCAGTGGAGTGTCCCAAATAGGGAGGTACTTTTTTTGGATTTTTCTTGGAAACAGCTGTACCTCCAAAAAATGTTTTTTCATAATATGAAACTACTATGCTGATACTACATCTCTATGCCAATAGTTCTCACGTGGGAGTCGGAGACAGCTGCACCAATGCTTCAAAATTGCATACATTAGCGTTAAGGACCATGTTTGGGGCCCCGTATCGAGGGGCCCGGCGGGGTGGGGGCTTCAAAGTTTTTAACTTGGATTCACTTTATATGAAGGTGTATAACTGCACCGTGCAAAATTTTTGTTTGCATCACGTCAGAGCCAAGATTTTAACACACTTATCTTTTGATACCCACGGGTGCAAGTCGATAATCAAGCTATGAATGAAATCGCAATGACAATATTGCTGCAATAATGAAATCCCGTTGAGGGTCGTAATCTGTAACTTTCGGAATCAGGTATATTAAAAACGTAGAGTAAACAGAAATTTTTATTCGCCTTTTGAGATATTAAATGGATATTGATACTGTATACAAAGGATCAGAAAAAGAAGTATTAGCCGTCCTCTATTTTTTTGTCTATTCGTTTAGGCTAGTAAAAGTCCATATCATATTTCGAGAGCGATAACTTGAAACGTCAGCATCAAACTCTTTCGCAATTGCGATTGAATGAGTATTACTGTTTGATCTTTCCTTAAAGCTTTTTCTGGTAATTAAAGATTTAAAACCAACTAAAACTATTATAAAAAACACTTTACGGGACGTAGATTTATAAATATAACCTTTAGAGAAGATTTCTATATCTTAAAAACTTTTAAAAGCTTAAGGAAAACATCAAACACTATTCCTGTAACTGAGGTAACTGCGAAAGAGTGAAATGCAAATGCATCATACGAGTGATTACTTGAAAATACCTGCATCTGATTCTTTCGCAGTCACCGTAGAAACCAATGTAGTGTTTGATGTTTTCTTTAAGCTTTTAAAATGTTTTAGGAAATGGAAACCTTGTCTAAAGATTATATTTATAAATCTATATCTCGTAAAATGTTTTTTGTTGAGGTTCTGTCGGCTTTTGATTTTTATTAATTAGAAAAAAAACATTTAATAAAATATCATAAAGCAATACTCATCGAATCGCAACTGCTAAAAATATCAGAGGCTGACGTTTCAAGTCATTGCTTAATGTATCATATGGATTTAAACTAGAGTAAACGGATAGATAAAGAATACAGGACGGTTTTTTCATCTTTTTCTGATCTATTGAATATATTTTAAACTCCTATTTATTATTTTAAAAGGTTATTTCCCCTTTCTGATTTGTTTCTGCGTTTTGAATATACCCGATTCCGAAAGTTACAGATTACGACCCTCAACGGTACTTCATTATTTCAACAATACTTTCATTGCAATTGCAGTCATAGCAAAACCCTAAACTTTAAGCGTTGGATATTGAAAGCTAAGTATCTCAAGATGTTTCTTCTTGCGATTTATATTATTTTTTATCTGTATATACTGTATTTGTTTATTCCAATCTTAAAATATCTTAGATCTAACCAAGTTATGGATTTCTCGTCAACCGTTTGCGACACTGAAGTTGCCTCTGCGCTGGCAGCTTCAGAGTCGGATGCTGTTGCAGAAATCAGTATTGATTCTGTATATGATTGTGAAAATTTAATTTTAGATGATGTTACTGATCTTTTGGAAGAGATTATTTTTCAGGTCGAAGCATCAGCTGTAGAAGAAGCTGTATCTGAGGTACTGGACGTCGTAGTTTCAGCTGTTTGTAGTTCTTCTTCGGTACTGGCGGTAAGATCAATTTCTTTCAAATTTTGGCTTCATACGCCATTTAAGCTGTGTTGTCGATTGGGTATGATCCAAAAGATTCTAAGAAACCGAAATTGCGTAGGATAAGTCGCATCTGAATATATTTTTGTTTTTAAATCATTAAATTTGGCTGCCATTATTATGCTAAATATGCGATAATAGAAAAAATTCAGTGTACAAAAGTATTTTTATTTTGAGTTTAGATAAGTAGTTAACTTAGTATTATTTTTCGATACTTTGTGTTACTTCGGTACTTAATATATCGCTAAAAGAACGTTACGGTCCCGTAATGGGTACTTACGTATTATCTCGGCGGTTCGCCAAGACGAGAGATTTTTCACCAATATAAATGCCGGACTCGTGAAATTATTGATGATTCCGAATACGTTTGGCAAAAGTTTGCCAGCAGATTTTTCTAAAAAATAATTTTGCAATAATGACCACCAGGATAATACGTAGGTACCGTACAGGATACCAAATATACCTACTGAAGCTACATTAACGATGATCAATATTCAGTATTTCATTTAGACTTTATTTGGCTACTTGCGAGTGATAAACTACACTAAGTATGCTTGGCGACATTAGGATTTGCGCTATGCTTTAGGACTACTAAAATCTGAAGAATGCAAACGTTTCCGTGAAATTTTATCACAACACTCTTGACGACATGTGCCTATTTTTTGCCATAGAAGTTTAGTAGCCGCTGTTACTCACATTTGTCTCCATTGCTAAACTAATGAGTTGAAAGCCAATCGCATCGTAAACAAATGCAAACATTTTCTGAACTGGGGCCCCTTGCGAGATTATTTTGAATCATTGGCGAGCTCCAATAATCAATGCAAGATACCAAAAGCAATGCAAACTCCCTGCTTCCATTGAACAGCTGATAATGAAAAATAATTGTGATTCGGGGTTCGCTGTGAAATTATTCGTATATATTTAGGATGTTTCTATAAATAAAAATAAATTTTCTCTGTACATTACCTGGAATTCAAAAATTTTGCGTCGTTTTAAGTCGTCCGGAGGTATTATATAAGTTAGGCATTCAGCTTAAACAAATTTTGTTTATTTTTTATGTATATTTCCGTTTTCAGATTTTTTTATAAAATCGTGCAAAATTTTCTGGAGGCATAACATAAAAATATCTACACTGAATCAAACAAAATTTAGTTACTGACGATAAATGACCTCTCGAATTTAAAAACTCCTTCCACTAAATAAAACGTTAATTTTGGGGAGGAAATGTTTTCCCTTTTGACAATTTCACTCACCACTTAGTTACTCTCTAACCTGTAATCCTTTAAGAATGCACAGAAGTTATATATCTTTGCTTTCCATACTTTTTCCAATATGCTAATTCCATTCCTTGTCCTACCACCTCCTACGATGCAGACGAAAGTTGCAGCTTTTGGGTAATCTGCATTGCACACCATACAACGACGAGCATGCTGTCAATTTTGGGAGGATGGGAATTGGGCTGCAAGGGGTAAGGGGAAAATTCCGGCATATTATGGTTTGGTGTTTGGAAGGCAAGACTTTTTATTTGCGTTTTAAAAGTGTTGCTAGATTAGGATGTTTATAATTTATTCACACTTCCGAAGATTGTTAAAAGGACAATGACTTTTGCCTTGGAATCTAAAGGTCTGAACGGTGGGTACCTTTTGTCCGCTCCGATAACGCTTGAAGCTAGCAAAATAGAGGTCCTGGTTTCGATACCAGCTCTCATATGAGGTTCCCTTTTAAATGAATAATGGCTGAATAAAATTACTTATTTCACTAAAAATGGTAGACGACCGAAGTGTGAAGGTCACGGGTTCGGGTCCCATCGCGCGGCTGTCGATCTAACGGTCTTGAGTTTTGGTAAGTTTTCTCCAGATGTAACGTGAATACGCGTTAGATCCCCGTATTAAGTCCTCCTACCAAGGTACCCCTCCCCCATCCTTGGCAGATCGCCCTAGAGTAGCGTTGCCAAAATAACACCAGCATTAACTGAATAAGAAAATACGTAGTACATTAGAATGTAGCTTAGAGAGGAAACAGTTAAAAACGGAAACATTTAAAAACGGAAACAGTTTTAAATGTGGGTAGCATTCCACAAGTGGCTGTGGAAAGTGTTGAATATTGGTAGCCAAGAATGCAGAATGCAGATGTGGTCAGTTGTTGATGTAAAATAGCAAAGAGCAGCGGAACCATTCTTTCAAGTAGTGCAGATAGAGTGTGAGTTACTGGGCGAACATTTGCTCTGGAGTATACTTTTCACAAATATCTGAAAACTTTTTTGTTACCCCCCCATGATCATATTTTAAGTTTAAAATATTTTCACAATGATATCCAGAAAGATGAGGTACTTTTAGAAGAACATATTTAGCCACGCCCTTTTTTTAGGTCGCATGTTGTAGTGACAAATGTGGTTCCCCATTTAAAGGGATTACTGTGAATCTTCCCCTGGAGCACTAACATGATAGTAACAATATAAACATCAACCGTGGGATAAGCCAGACTCCAGTGATGCTGCTTGCATTTTTTGTGTTGTGGAAAGCTCTCTGAAGGCGCTCTCGGAGAAGTTAATATAATATCTACAATTTTTTATTGTTTTATCCTGCTTTAGAAAAAATTAAACTATTTTTTGGGACTCTTTTGGAGAAGTAATATACTAAGGAATTAAAATTATTTGGTGAGGTACTTTTCGCACATTCGAATCCCATTTTTACTGTTGCTTTTTCAAAAGCCCTTCCGAACTTTTCGTTTTCGAACTGAAATAATTGATTTCACTCATTTCTTTGTCCCTTCTCATTTCGTAAACTTGCTGTAGTAGTTTATGAAGATCAAAATCCAGAAGTTTACAAAAAGAAGATAACTTTTAAATCAAAAAAGAGGGTGTCCATATAAACGCATTTTTCTCTACTTATTCAAATAAAGGTTTTACAGCCTTTCGATCAAGAGCCCCTGCGAAAAGTTTTACAAGCCAAGCAATTGTAATTCTTGAGAGGCTGAAATAAATATCGAGTAGATATACACAAATTGGATAATATTTTAGTTTCATTTCCGGTCTTCATATTGATCCTTTTGCAGTGTTCTTGTCATGAATATTGTGGACTTGCACATGTATCTGTCTGTCTGTATTCTAATCGTGTGTCTCCTGCACTGTTCCCTATTGCAGGTGGCCCCGGTCGCAGCAGCTGCCGAGGATCCCCTTGCTCCGCTTCCTGCATCTTGCCCCGGTCCTGTCGCTGATGGTGCCCCTGGTCCTGAGGTAAGTGCCCCTCTGGAAGAGGTAAGTGCTTCTGGTCTTGACTTGGATGCTTCGTTGGGGGGCTGTGGCGAAGGGGACGGAGACGAAACCTCTCCCCCTGTCCCCAGTGCGCTAGTGCCTGGGAGGCGGGGAGGCAAGTCGAAGAAAAGATTCCGGAGGCGCCTGCTCTGCGTTCTTTCGTTTGGCTGCATAAGGAGAAAGTAAAAGTATCTCCTTCATGCTTGAATCTAAATTTTACTATTCCAAAATTTACCAAAAAATTAATTTTATTTTTATATGGCCGATTTTTTTTTTTTTTAATTAAGTTATTTATTTTTCCTCTGCGATAATAACGCAGTACCGGGTGCTTTCGTCTCTTTTCTGACTTGTTTTCTAAAAATTGCAGTTACTTCTTAAAAAAAAAGAAAAAAAGAAAGAAAACAAATATTTTGTAACAAATTTATATAGACTTTAACATTTCAACAAAAATCTTTCCTCGTGTCTCTTTTTAACAAGATTACCTTTTCTTCCTATCATTTCCACGACCCAATTTTTTGCATTTAGAGCAGAGTTGTACCTATTCTGTCAGTATGTGCGGAGCAATAAGGAAAAAGTAACTTTATAAAATAATTTAAATTATCAAGTTTCCAATTACTCTTTCCCCTCTTCTTTTCGCTAATTTTCAACAGCAATAGCTCTTATGATCTTTATAAGCAAGTTCCCTTTATCATCGATACTTTGGCCAAAGCGCCCTGCTTCATTTTCCAGTATAAATTGTGGATAGTGAAAACACTTTAGTTCGTTTATTACCATGAAACCCAAGTCTGTCCATTCTAAATGTTGCGCTTTTTTCAATTTTCTGTAATATAATTCATTGTAAGTGTGGCGGTTTTCTCATACTCTGAGCATTTTGCGACGTTTGAAAGTGGGCGCTATCATACTGAAATTTCTACTTTTCGTACCTATAACGCTAACATTGAGAGCCACTTTCTTGCTGTTCAGAGGATCCCGAGCTCATAACCCTACTTCAGAACTCTTGTCTCGATCGGTTGAGTGGAACGGCCGCTTGAGGTCCCTATATCGTCAAAGCTTTTGTATGACCATCCTGTACTTTGCGACCCCAAAAAATAGGAATTAAATAACTCTTCTTCAGTTATTATTTTAATGCATTATTCGATGAGTAAATAACTACTATCTCTTGTAAGCTTGCAATTAGTAATAGATTTTTTAAAAAAAGTAAATAACTACTATCTCTTGTAAGCTTGCGATTAGTAATAGATTTTTTAAAAAAATATCTAACAAAACATCCTTAAAGTAATTGCGTATTTTTTCTCTGTAATAAATTTAAAATGTAAGTCACATAACTTAAAACCAAGATTTAACCTTCTAAAATATTAGTTTCTACAATATTAAATAAGATAATGCTCTTTGTCCGCGTGGAATGATATTGATAGTGATAGTCCAGGCTCTCAAAAGAAAAGCAAAAAAATATACTATCTTGTGAGAAAACGGTATATGTCTGGATACACTCATCTTCTTGAATTGCAATGTGCTTACTTTTGCTTTCTGATGACTTTTGAGACCCACAGCTTTATTGAAAGAAACTCAGCAACCGTTGGCCATAGTGACTTCCAAACTGACACCAAATTCATCTAACATTACTTAAGGCTTCTAAACTGCAGACGAGGGTTTTTATAAAAACAATATTAAAAAACAAAATAAATGCTGTAACTATTTTACGTGCTCTAAGTGGGAATAGATCGTGGAAATGGAATGATTGTTTATAAAGTCTCCTTAACATTTTTTGGCATAAAAGTACACTAAACGGTTTCGTTTCCACCTCTGAGTCAGCGGGTTTTACAATAACAGTGACTCTAAAATAGTATTACAGTTTTACTTTATTCTTACACTTTACTATTATTTACTATTGTATTGCAATGATTTTTTTCCCTAACCTATAATATTTTTAAATTTTCAGATTTCCATTCGGCCATTCTATCTAATTACTTTACTAATCTTTATCATTATATATATATAATTGCATTTTATTTATTTATTTATTTTTCGTGTATTTCTATAGAATTTTTATATATTTATCCGACTTTTCTATGTAAATTGATAATTTGTGAAATTTTATTTCTAAATATTTTAAAATGATACATGTACATTTTATTATTACAATATAATTTGTCATCATGCTATAATTATTACTTACTCTTTCAGAATTTTTAGGTTTTCATTCGGCCAGTTATCGAAATTGATATTTTATTAAATTTCTTTTTAATATATTTTATAATGATATAGAACAAGATTTTTTGGCGATACGAATCAAAATTAACATCTTGTCTCAATAGACTGAATAATTGTCACACATTTCTAAGGTAACAGTGTTTTGTTTTCGAGTTTTTTTATTCTTAAATAGTAGGCAATCTTCGTCATCACTTTCATCAGTTTAAAGTCGGTTTAATACCATTTCTTTCATATCTAAAATAGTTCAATACACCATGAAATAGTCAGTAGAATCAGCAGTTTAAATGTGCAACTCTAACAAACTTTCCAAAGCAATATGGTGAAGGGCAAAGTTTCAGATTATTAACTTTTAGGATTTCATAGGGATAATTTTAGTTGCTTACACAAGGAAACTCAAATGGTGACAATGTTGCATATGTCTGTGGGGAAGGCTGCCCGTTTTCACCTTGTACAATCCGCTCTCACCTTAGCCACTATACCACGATCTATGCCAATGTTGAAAGCCAGTTTGATTTCTGAGTGTACAGCGACATCGAGCTTCTTAATATTTCTTCATTTTCTTGGGCATTTAGGGCATAATTTTAGGAGGATACATAAAAAAGAGCGCAAATGATTACAATGTTGTATGTAAGTGGGGATGTCTGACGTTTTCACCTTGTACAATCCGCTCTCCTTGGCCAGAATACGTCGATCCATACACCATTGTTAAGAGCCAGTTTGATTTCTGCTGCGTGTACTGTGACATCAATCTTCTTGGAGTCGCTCAAGTACGAGGGATATTCGGAAACTAAGGTCCGTTTACTTATAAAACATAAAACATTACAGATTTTTTCAAAACACTTTATATTTTAAATTTCTTACATGTGTCTCTATTTTTCTACATAGTTTCCATATTTGTTTAAACATTTGTCATTGTCATAACGTTCTACGAGCTTCTGTATGCCTAAGTCGTAGAAGTCTGCCGCCTGTGAGGATAACCAGTCTTGAACTTCTTCTTTCACCTCGTCAGTTGTGTCGAAGCGCTTGCCGCCGAGAAACTCTTTTGGTAGCGAAACAAGTGAAAATCACTCGGAGCCAAGTCTGGACTGTACGGTGGGTGGTCAATCTGTTCCCATCCAAAAGATCTGATCAGATTTTGTGTGTTATTAGCAGAATGGGATCTGGCATTGTCATGCAGCAACACGTCGCTTATCTGTCTATGAATTTCCGCTGCTGAAACGTTCTTTGCTGTCAAAAACCGAATCACTGACCGTATTTCACAGTCGGCGGGCTGATCGATTGTTTTAAACATTTTGAAGTAGCACTGTACTTAGCACACTGCAACAATACCAATGCAAATGGCGTCGTTTGACGAGCAAGGTATGCCGGGAGTTGGTACGCATGCGCATTTCAATGTTTGCGCGACATTCGATTAGCTACGACGATTCGGACCTTAGTTTCCGAATATCCCTCGTATTTCTCCAAATCTGAAAAGATTATCCATACAACATTAAGGGTTGGGCGTTTTTTCATGTTAAATTGTCTGATGAGTAGTAATATTTAAATGGTATTCGCTATACTTCAATTGTACTCTTCAATAAGACTGCGTATATTTCAAACACTGTACTTTGTAATGTATTAATAAAATGTATTTACTTAAATCTCTTCTTGAGTACTAATTTTCCTTTCAATGTAATTAATAAAGTTGTCATTTATTGGAGTCCTATAATTTAGTATCAAAAATATCAGTTGCTTAACAGTTACACTTTGATTATCCTATAACTCTTTTTTAGAACCATCGGCCGTCTTCTTAATAACAATGATGTGGCAAGTAAAACCTAAACTTATAAAAATAAAACCGGAAAAGATTATAAAATAATGTTGACTAGATTGCATTTTTCTTAATTCTACCAATAAGCACGTTTGTTTTTCTTTACGTCATTTACCTTCTTATTTCAGTTGAGCAAGTCTCTCCTCTAGCCAGATAAATTAATGATAAGATAGTTTTATTTGCAGAGTCTTTCAGTACCAGTAACGTATACATTAAAAATTTAATGGTTTACAGTTTCTTAAGTTTAAAAAAGATAATAATTGTCTTGCATTTTTAACAACATCCGTTATTGCAGTCATGTGAACAGCCTAAATCGTATGTTTTGATGAGAACACAATATTGGATGTCGTTTCAAAAAATTGTCGAATAAATATGTTTTCCAAAGCCTTATCTCATCTCAAGACACGATATTAATTTGTTTTTTGTAAAAGTAGTCATATTTCTATGGTTGTAAGAGTGCTTTAGGGTAAGTTGCCGCATCATAACACAGGACACAATTTCAGCAATTAAACAGCCGTATTTCGTTGTTAAAAAAAAAAAAAAATCCAGGGCTGACTTGTGCCCTCTCCTTGCACAAGTGGAGAAAATCAAATACAGGTAGTCGCAGAACACGGACTAAGAGGCTTTAGGACGATCATCGGGAAGCGGCAGACGGGCGAAACTGCGTCAGCCTCTGAAAGGAAAATATGCGACCCCCTTTTAATGATTAACGGCATGGGCGCCCTCTGACGACACACGGCGTAAGCATCTCCCGTGGGGTGCTTCCGTTGATATTTGTTTACGTTTTAGCTACTAGCACACGACGCATGCGCCAAAAAATTAATGGGTGCGACTCCCAGCGCCACCTTTTGGGCAAATTTCATTTAGTTCTTTCACAATGCTCTTAGTCTGTGTCGCAGAAGATCGAGTTTCGCAGCTTATTGTTGTTGCCAGATTCGATGGTATTGCGACGATGTGCGCGGGCTCGGTTTTCCTCCGTGGTTTCCCGAGCACTTCGAACGCGAATGCGGCGCACTTTGTTTTACAATCATTCCACGGAACAAGGGGCATTCTGCAAGTCTAAATTTCGATTAAAAAGTACTTACCGTCATCTTTTCTGGGTACGAGAGAGGCAAAAGACGTGATACTGCGAAACCTTTCATCCCTGAATGAGCTCTTTTCAATTTTATACCGTGTTCATACTCTTTTATGCGAAAAATTAAATTTAGTTGCACTCACTCAGAAGCTATTTTTTTGTTTCTTACTTTCAAAATTTGTATGCTTTTGTAATTGCTTTAAAAATGAACACAACGTAATTCATTGTTTGAGGTACATTTTCAAATTATCTTAAAAACAAAGATTCGTTTTTAATTGGACTGGCGATCATTGTCTCATTGGTGTCAATTTTTGTAGAGACTCAGCCACTTGTCTTAATCAAATTTGGGTTTTGTCTTTTGAAAAATAAATGCTTATTTATAGATCTTTTCCCGAATATAGTGAACAGCTGCTTTAAGTTAAGTATTGGCGTGCGTTTAGATCCATGCAATGTAAATCTTGTGTCCTTAATTCAGATTCTGACTGCATTGTCAGTATGTCAAATTTTAAAAGCAAAAAAGCAATTCTTTCAAACTTAATTCTGGGCGAATAAGAGAATCCTATTTCATTTTTTTAAGTATAATTACTATACAATTCCAAAACACACATTTTTGTTTGCGTAATTACATATAAAGATATTCGGCTTACGAAAACGGATGGTTAAAAAGTCCCACGAAGACTCAGAAAAACAGCATTCTGTTAACGTCTTTTGCCGTGTAGTAATTCTAAAAGGGGATAGAGATTTAAGAGAATGAGTTGACCAAAATATCTTGAACTCGTAGGTGTTGGAATAGTAACTGATTTAGCATTCAGGTTTCGAATTCTGTTTCTATTTATGCCGGAGAATAGTTTAGAGAACAGCCCGAGAACAGTGTTTGCTGCAATCATAGTTGCCATAATGACAAAAGGCAGTAGCTACACTTTTTTGTCGAAGCTATTGAAATCGAAAAGTATTATTGAGTTACCATTAGGCTTTAAATGCGACGTTCTTGTCCTCAATAGTTTTTTTTTTTTTTTTTTTAATCCTAAAAGTATAGTTGGCTTCATGGACGAATTAAAATAATTGTACTACTGTGTGATTTTTGATATTTTATGAATAAAAAAACTTTTAAATGACTCCGTTTAATTTTTTAAAAGTAAACGAGTGTTAGAATTCATTTCAAAAAAAGATACTTATGCTGCAACAAGTGTTAGTTCTTCCTTTTGAAAATGTATGGCCATTGCTACCTTCTGTGTATCCTTCGGGAAAATATCGTCGACAAATCTTAGTGTTATAGAATGCAATTGTTTACTTAAAGAACATGCTAAGTCCCATTCTAAATATTTTTCGCTGAAAGCTTTTCCGTTTCGTCACTTTGGTCAACTCATCCTTTGGGGGGAGGGAGGGGCCCCTCCGATGAGGCTCCACCTTATCGCGGTGGAGGGGTTCAGTAGTCTCCACTCTGGGGAGCTCAACAGTGTCTGTCTCTGTTCACAGACTCGCGAGTTCGGACAAATGAGGGTTCGCAGTGACGCATTTTAATGTTGTCCTGCATGATCCAACCGGATGTATGAAGCTTCAAATTATAAATGTGAGGGGGTTGTCTGTTTTAACCTTTGTCGCAAAAAGCAAGCCAAAGAGATGTCCTTTCTGTGCCCATCGTTGCTTTCTGAATATTGACAGAACTTTTCCGAAAGGAACAATCAGGGCAGAAAAGGGAAGTCAAGTACGGGCGACCAAGGTTGACCAGAAAATGTTGAAAAGAGTTTTATAAACGATGCTTCCAACAAGGCTTACCTTTCTTGTTTCAATTTTATGACTCTTGTTTATTCTTGTTTCAATTTTATGACGTAAAGGAGATGGGCTAAAGAGATTCTGTTTTGTTCAATTCCTTTCTGTAATAAATCAGACGTCTATACAAAGTGAGCTAAACTCCAGAGTGGAGACGAAACCAAGAGAGCCTCAAAGATTTTTTACTTTTGGGACCTAAACTATTCCATTTAATTTTTTATTTATTTTAACACGATATTACATTCCTCCATAGCATGTCCATTAGAGATGAGTTCGGGCTCATTTTTTGAAGCCCGAGCCCGCCCGAGCCCGAGGACTTTTAATCCGAGCCCGCCCGAGCCCGAGCAATATTATTTAAGTCGAAGCCCGAGCCCGAAATTTCAGCTAAGATAAAAAAAAATCCAATTAATTCATTGATAGTATACAATGAATTTTGCCGTTTGTGCAACTTAAAGACAAATAGAGTTGCAAATTCTCAATGCACTTTCTAATTCTTTACATATCCATGTTTATCAAATAATGTCGGATCTCATAATTAACTAATCAATATAGGCCGCCGCGCCGTTCTGAAATATCCAAAGAGCTTAACGCACCTTCTAGGCGCCAGTGCCGCTATTTTTTTTTTTTTTTATAAGTACAGTCAACTCCGGTCATAGTGAACCCGGATATAGTGAACCATCGGCTATAGTGAACGCAAATCATTAGTGCCGATTCACACACAGTATCTCTATCCATCATGAAGACACTTGGGTTTTAGTGAACTTCGGATAGAGTGGACGAAATTGGATGGTCCGCAGAGGTTCACTATAACCGGAGTTGACTGTACTTTTATTTCCCTCGTGAATCACTTTTTAAAATATGTTTCAAGGAGTGTGTTCAATACAGGAGAAATTTTTCACGAGCCCGAGCCCGAACGCAATTGTGAATTACAGAGCCCGAGCCCGGTTCGGGCCCGGGCTGAGCCCGTCTCATGTCTAATGTCCATAGTCCTCCATAGTTAGTAGAAAAGAAAGGTTTGTTTATTTTTTTCCCAACGTCCTCGATAGTTCCAGGGTTACGTCAACAAACGCTTTCGTATAAAAAAGTAAAAACAATTTACACACCTTAGATCTAAATAAATCTTAAAAAAAAAAAAAGCAACGTGCAAAATTTTTGTTACAATGTAAATTTGCCTGTGCCGACCAATGGCTGATTTAATAAGATACGGAACATTAGTAAATGGCTGAAGCGTGCAGGTTCAGTATTCTTGCCTCTCTCGAGGCTATCGGTCTTACGGGCTGGAGTTTTAGGCGGTTTTCTAAAGATGCTACGTGAATACGCGTACGAACCCTCTAAAAAAGTTTTCTCCCAAGGCATCCCCCCTTGCCTAAGCCACAATCAATCAAAACCCTTGCTGGAGACAGATCTCATATATTGAGAGATAAATCTCCAAACCTTACCATTATTGAATTTGAACAAACCTTAATATACCTAAATATGTTTAAATATGAAATGAAATAAGCTTGAATAAAAAGTGCATTATAAATATGATATGGTTTAATAAACGTACAGGGAAATCGTGCAGTGTCTCTATTAGATTTTCAGAGCCGGTCCTAGGGTGGAACGAACGGGGCGCCACCTTTATAAGGACTCCAAAATACCGTACTATTACTATGTTATACTATATGTTTACGTATGTATATTTGAGTGTCCGTATATGTTGAAATTCTCGTTTTACCCCTCTGAAAACTTTTATAGATATATATTTAAGTCTTGCGGGGGACGATTTTTTTATTTAGCAGCATGTAGAAAAATACCTAGGACTGGCACTCGATTTCTTTCTCTTTTTTTTTTTCTCCTTTTTTTTCTTTCTCGATAACAGATGGCAGCACCAAGGAATATTGTCACCTTAAATTATATTCTGATAAGCAGCAGTAATCATTTATCAGCAAAGCCATTGATAAGCTGGCTTTTGTGCAGCTGAAAAATGCCGTGTTTTCTTTGTTGATTTGCTGTGTTTCTACGAATACTGTAGTAAGTGTTTTACAATATATTGAATAACTCTTTAACCTTTGAGGCGCAACCCTTTCCCAAAGTTGAAAAAAGGGCAGCCGTTGCCATCGCTTGACTTAACTACCTGCAAGATGGCGGACGATCGAAACGTGCCACAGATCTAGAGACCCTTTTCTGACGACAGCTGGCTGTGCTGCACAGCCAGCTGTCGTCAGAAAAGGGTCTCTAGATCTGCGGCACGCGATGAACGTTTCGATCGTCCGCCATCTTGCTGGTCGTTAAGTCGAGCGATGGCAACGGCTGCCCTTTTCTCAGCATTGGGCAATCTATTCGGCTGTTCTCGCATTCTTCCATTTTTCAGCCGATGTGAGTGCTGTTAAAAATAATCGTCACCATTTTTTTACGGGAAATGACGTGCTAAAAAGTAAAGGATTCTCGTGGAGCTATGTCACCCGCAACTATTTTTTATAGAAATCCAATCTATTCTTCGTGACTGGCAACAGTCAAAACGTTAGAGTTTGGTGTTCCCAGAGCGGGATCACTGCGCTTTAAAGGGTTAATCGAATTCTTATTTTTGATTTGATTTGTGGCATACGGCCGATTGTCTACTCGAGGGATCTAGGTCGAAGGAGGGGGCGCCCTCTGTGGGGGGTCTGTCTAAGGAGTCCTAATCCGTATTTATGCGAAGTTTCGGAGAAAACCACGGAAAACTCCGAACGACTGGGTCGATGGACGCGGTCCAGGATTGAACCAATCACTTTCTGTCTTCCAGTGGATAGCGCAATGTGCTCGGTCACTGGTTGGGCGAATTCTTATTTTTAGCAGCTAATATAAGTAAATAATAACATAATTCAAAAATATGCGAATACGTATTGAAATCCAGGAACTCAATAAAAGTTGGCCAGCAGAAAAAAATAGTTTTTTTCTGCACATTTTTAAGTGATTGGTGTAGCAGCTGTGGTTTGGACACCATTCAAGAGAAAATCCTGTGTGCTCCACGACAGTGGCGTATCCAGAAAAATTTATTTTTAGAGGGGGGGGGGAGGGTAGGCAGTGCCTTGACGAAAAATCTTGAGGTCTGGAAATAGGAAGCTTCAAAAAGGCCCTTTTTAAGGTACATTGAGGGGACCTTATCCAGGGCCATAATTACCATTGGATACCCCGGGCAGTGCACCTGGTCCTAGGGTGACCAGATGTCCTGCATTTTGCAGGACAGTCCTCTTTTTTACGTCTTGTCCTGCAACCTGCATTAGGTACCAAAAAAACGTAAGAATGTCCTATTTTTTTTGCCCTGCAATATGTCCTGCATTCTGTGTGAGTCATCACTTGTACAGAAAATAAGCACAATTCATGAATGGGTATCGATATACCGATATTTCAAGACAATAATTTCGAACTGTTGACATCGATAATTTGTTACATTCAATACTCTTTTTTATAAAGTACTGTCTAGGTAATCTTTCTAGAAAAGTATTTCTACTTAAACTCATAGATATATAGGAGAAACTAGACTAAGCATAACAAGGGAAAAAGCAATGCTTTCCAAATGATAGCCATTGTAGTGGCACACGTTTGAGCAGAATGATATTTGCTTAAATGATAGTGATAACTTCAATGATTATTTTTTGTTATCAGCCAATGCAAAATTGGCTATCCCCTCTCCCCGACTGCAATGATGTCTTGCATTTTTTATCTCGGAATCTGGTCACCCTACCTGGGACCCTAGCTTAGGAGATGGCATACATGAGAGAAAAGTGGACCATAATTTGATTAACAGTGGTTAAGCTTGGAAAACTAGTGAAGATGAAGCCTCATTATCACTTGTTGCTACTGAGTTCCTTAATCTATAGTTAAGAATCTGTCTTCACCATCGGATATTTCCACTGCACAAAAATAACTTCTGTTCTATTTCGCATTTACAATAGTAAAAGGAAGTTATGCTTCAAATATCTCTAAAATTTCTTACTAAGTATTAGAAGATGAAAGATTACAAAGCCCAACCTATTTCGTGTCAATGGTTCTCATTCCCAAGAATAAATTTACGGGGGGGGGGTCTCCCCCAAAACCACCCCCTCGCTACGCCACTGCTCCACTGGATGCACCTATCGTTTAAACCAGGGATTTCTCCCAGAATTATAAACATTCAACATCTGTCTTAGTGGAGTATAGTGGGAACATCAAATTAAAAATTTATTGAAAAATTAAATTTTATCAATATACACTTAAAAAAATTAGCAGAAAAGATTACTTGATTTTTAGAAATAGAAGTTGCATTTCTATATGAGTGAGAAACTGGAAAAAAAAAATCTGGAGTGATTCCACTCGACTTTCCGAACACTTACGATTAAGATCATTACCAAGCATTTAAATCGTTTTCAATCGTTGAATAATTCAAACATGTATGCCAAATTGAAGCTCAATCGAATGCACCGTTTAAACGCTAGCGAACTTTCAAGAATTTCGTCCCATAGGCCATAATGTAAAAGAAATCTTTGTCGTAGCCCTGTAGAAAAAGTATAAGTCCTATACACACCAAAATCAATACCGGTCTTGCGACGGTGGTTTATAACATACATACCCAATTTGAGCTCAATCGAATGTATCGTTTAAACGATAGCACACTTTCAAAAATTTTCCCCCATTAGACCATGATGTAAAAGAAATCTTTGTCGTAGCCCTGTAGGAAAACAACTATAAGTCCTATACACACCCAAATCAATACCGGTCTTGCGACGGTGGTTTATAACATATATACCCAATTTGAGCTCAATCGGATGCCCCGTTTAGGAGCTATCGCGTTCACACACACACACACACACACATCTCGTAAAAACAGCATAAATGAATTCAGAAGACCTCAAAACGTGTCCATACACCAAAGTCCCGAAGTCGAATATTTTCATGATTACAATACTTTCCTTGCATGGTACATGTTCGGAAAGTGATAAATCTTTCATTAGTTCTTAATTTATTTCACTTATTACTTAAACCATCCATCAGTATACTCCGTTTTTGAAACCAGTGTAAAAATTACAGTCAGAAATGACCCATGCTTCCAGTTGGGAACAACACAGTGAAAATTGTATGCAATATATTTTTCCACCATTTAAATGACTAACGCATTAGAAAACAAAATACGCAAAAAACTAATTTAAAATATGCCTGGATCTGAATTTTGTCTGTAGAAGGTTAAATCGGGTTATCATTTTGCTTTTCTTTTTCACCTCTCTCTTTCTCTTTCTCTCTCTCTCTCTTTTTTTTTTTTTTTTTTTTTTTTTTTTGTTAACCCCTTTTCTTCGTCTCAGTTTCGATATTCGTTTGATGTTTGTGTGATTACGTCAATGCTACGCTAGGGCTGTCTGCCAAGGATGCTGGGTTGCCTTTCTAAGGGGTTCTAACGTGTATTCCCTTGTCTCTGTTTGTTTTTTTGTTTTGCTGATTTTTAATTCGTCTCAAATAGCTCGATTCACTTGAAAATATTTCTACAAAGCAAAGTGTTTCGCAATGTTTTTTACACTTCTGGAAATAAATACAGGGAGACCATAATTAAAATCGCACTTTAAAACGATCAGAAAAGGAAAACTGCTGGACGTAATGTTATCAAATTTGGTCATTGTGTAAAGGAGGTCAGAGGAGTTATTATCCGCTGTAAAAAAGCTCAAAAATTCAACACCAGGGACAAGGACGTATTTAAGGTGGTTGGGGGGGGGTGTCAGGTGTCCGACCCCCCCTCCCCCACATGAAGAACATTTTGGAGGGGTTTCAAAAATTTCGGAGGGGTTCCAAACGGTAAAAAAAGGCCGTATTTTTCTCAAAAGGGCACTCTATCATTTTCATTTTAGTAACAAAAATTCGAAATTTCGTGGGGGAGGAGGTTCGGACCCCTGTACCCCCCCTCCCCCTTAGATACGTCCTTGCACCTGGTGTTGAATTTTTGAGCTTTTTTTTCGGAGGATAATAATTCCCCTGACCACCTTTACACAATGACCCTCTGCCGGCGGTATAGTTTGTATTCTTTTTGAAAATTACTTAATTAAATGGGACTTTGTGGCTCTGGTTAGGTTTGGGGGCCGGGTCCATCCACCACCCACGGGAGATGTATAACAAAGCCTGCGCGCAGGTTTGTGACGTCACAAGTACTAGGCCTTCACCGAATAGTAGAATAAACGCCTGTACTTTTTTCGCTTGCTGTTTAAACTGTTTCAGTTCCTGTAAAGCCCCATTTGAGAGATAGTTATAGATTTAAAAATAGTGCTATAGAGAAGCATTTATTTTAATAAGTATTTTTCTTATACTTATTTTGTTCAAAATAAGCTTTCATCTGTATTCTAACTCCAAGTAAATTAAATACAGGATTTAAAGCAAAATTCACAGTACCATGTTTAATTAATTTTTATTAATATTAAATTATCTTTCCAAATGTGACATACAATTTCATTTTAATATTTAAATGTCTTCTTTTTAACCCCCCCCCCTTAAAACGTAAATATGAATTTTTAAATTGAGACATTTTCAAAGAAACTAGAAACAACATAAATGGTATTTGTTATTTATTAAGCCATAATTAGTACATTCAGAACGTCAGTTAAAATAAACGCACTTAATGATCATTACTTTCAGAATAAATTTCTTATTATGCACTTGCTTTAAAGGCTTTCAAAACAAAAGTGGAGCCTATAATTTTAAGAGCTTAAATAATTCATATTATTTACTAGTATAACATAAATACAACATTTTTGAACCAAGATCATAAATAGTTATCAAAGCTTTTACATAGGCAATTTTTTCCCAAGAATATTGTATTGGAAGATTTTATTTTACAGTAGAACCATAAAAGGGGTTTATCACCATAAACATTACCTATTTTTTTTTCTACTTTTATATTACAATTTTTTCCTGATTTCTATAATTCAGAGACTAAACAAGCAGTTCATATTATTTTATAATTAAAGTTTTAGTTGATTTTTAACTAAAACTTGTCTCTTTTTGACATTTAATATGGAGTATATATATTTTTTCAATTTTCTGTCACCAAAAAAGTTTCCAACAAATAACAAGTATAGAAATTATAATTATGAAATTTCAATCGGAATTAAAGTGAAACAAAATGAAATTTAAGTAAAGGTAATTGATTCGATGATACAAATTAAATATTTGTACTAGATTTAAAAAGCACAATCAAGCTGAGCAAGCATAACTGCATTTCACAAGATTATATAAGAGTATTTTAATACTTTTCTATACAAGATTATTTTTAATAAACATGTCAAATTAATTGAATTTCCTAATCAATATTTGGTAATTAATTAATAAAAGGAATATATGAATTTTAAGGCAACTTAATCTTTTGATTTAAAATTCTATCCAAGAAATGAAGCACAATTGTTAGATACATATTTAATTTTTCAACATTCAAATGCAAAAATGCTACAATGATAAAGTAGATTGTTTATAAATCACGCATCTTAAGCATTTATCCAAGAATATCAAGATTTAATTTACCTTAGATATAAAAAAGGCATGCTTTAACCAATAAACACAAATTATATATATTTTTTTTAATGTAGAGTATATAACTTTAAATTTAAAATCATTTGGATATATTTAAAAATATATTCATAATGCCATTCCAAAAGTTGTATTTTGTACTCTTACAAACAATAAACCCATACATAAAATTTCCAAAATAATAATAAAATAATTTTTAATATATTTTTTAAAACTGTTCTGTGTTTAATTCCATTTATCACATAATGTATACTGCCTGAATATTCTAAAAGAAACTGTATTTATTGGTTCATGTACACAAATTAAACTATTACTTACAAAAATACAGATAAAGCACCTTTGTTTATTTTTAATATAAAATATCACCAAGGAAATACAGCACAATTTTGTCATTAAATAACGAAGAATAAATTTACAAGAAAAACATATGTTTAAAAATATAAAATACATTTAAAACATCTGTCACGAACAATTTCATCCCAATAATTCGGAAAAGATATTTCGCCTTTTAAAAATGTAGACAATATACGGTACATATGTATTAAACATTTTCATTTTAAACAGATTTTTACCAATTAAGGCATTGCTGAATTGAGAAACACACTCATGCAATTTATTAAATAATAACAAAGTACTTCAATAAATAAGTTCTAAAATTTGATTGAAAATGAAGTTTTTAAGGAGAATCACGATAAAGCTATCAATTTCTTTTACCTTTTTATTTTACTTTCTTTTAACTATTTTTTCTCCTTTATATATTCAATGTAGAAGCAATCATTTTAAATTCAGTTAAAATTTCAAATTTTTAAAACTAAAAATATTTTTATTATTTTTATATTTTATTTGTTTTTTAATCTTCTAAAGGTCTAAATTTTCCTGTACGCACAAAACAGTTTTCAACCAAAGATAAATATAGAAATCATAATGAATTTTGAATTAGGATTAAAATAAAAAAAGAAATCTAATGTGAGTTAAAGGTAGACAATTTTCACTTATTGTGCTGTTTCTTAGCAACATCATTTTTTTAAAAACAGTAGTTTTTTTATGAGAGCATTAGTAGACATCTTTATAGTATATTTTTAATTGTATGACCAAGCTCACAAATGTCTAAATGGGATAATTCCGAGTTTAATTGACACAATGTGATAAAAATAACAGATGCAAGCTGATTACTTACCCTCAGAAGAATATGTATAATGGTTTTTATGCAGCTTAAAAAGATTTAACTGTTCTTTTACAAACTTCAGCATACGTACATCCTCGTCTTGAATGTTAAGAAGGTCGTCTAAATATCCACAGACAGAATTTAAAACTGTACTTATTAATTTACTTCATCCTTTTCCATAGATTGTACATAGTCTAATATTAAAGTAATTAAAAAATTTTGTAAAAAACACACATAAGAAGTAAAAGGACAAAGGATACGCGTTTCGTTCAAAAATTGTTTTGAACTTCTTCAGTCCAAGCCCTTCGACGTGAAGAAGTTCAAAACAATTTTTGAACGAAACGCGTATCCTTTGTCCTTTTACTTCTTATGTGTGTTTTTTACAAAGTTTTTTAATTACTTTATCGTTTAACACCAGTTTTTTGAGTGTTTTTTCAATAGTCTAATATTCTTTCAAATTCGTCAAACCTTTGCATATTGCATGGAAGATTAATTTTAGATTTTTCTGTGGTTAGTTCAAGTCCTTTAAAATATGCTGATACTTTTAAATCTTTGTTCACTATAACAGATGAAATGATTGCAGGGTCAGGCAAGACTTTTAAAATGGCAAAAATAACACACTCTTTTTGAACAATTTTCGTCCACATATCATCTCTTGTGAGTTTTTCTGAACACTCTAGAAATTCTGCATGTGTATTGAAGGACAATCCGCAATACTTTCATCAACGGCTTTTTGGAGATGCATGCATTCAAGTCGATACTTTTTTACTATCAGGGTCTTCTCTTATGCATACGTCTTGGCTCGACAAATAAGATGGACAGTTGGGAAACAAAACAGGGAAGGCACCATTTTTTAGCCTGGGACGATCCAATGGAGAAGTGATGAGTTTCCCAGTATTTTTATCATATTGAAATACCTCTCTAATGACATCTTCAACCTTGAAATGTGTTTCACAGACCTGTAAAATAATAATAAATAAATAACACTAAAATAAACTACACATTAGATTAAGAAAACTGTCAAATTACAGATTTCTATTTAATTGAGGTGTACGTACCTTTTTTAATTTTTCTTTTTTTACTCGAGACAAATTTAATTCTGTACTGTAGCTTTCTACATTTTTGCTTAAATATTTATTTATATTTTTAAATCATGCATTGCTACGTCTTACTTGATCTAGCATGTGCACCCCCTCAGAAAATGTAAAGCAATTATTAAAAGAAACATTTTAAAACATTTTTATTAACTCTAGAAACAATAAAGGTTTAAAATACCTGATCCCCCTGCCCCTGGAAACGGTAACCTATATATGCTACTGTAATTGTTATTTCCGTTAATATCCATTTTTTAAAACTTATTATCAACTGAATATATCATTCCAAAACTTGATTAATCTGAAATCATTTCTCATAAATTTTCGACGAAGCGTTGTTGTTAAATATTTTGAAACAATGTCATTTATTTGGATTTGACTTAACTATGTTCAAAAGTACATACAACGGTACGGTTTAATTTATTTTTCTTATAAAGAAAATGATTATTGCTTACCTTAGATGTATCTGATGGTTGGAAATTGCATCTTGGAATGCTTCTTATCCGTTTATTTTTTAGTTGAGGGTCCTTAGGAAATCCAAACACAGTAACACGAGGTCCATTTTTATAATTTCCTCGGCAATTTGGAACACAACAACTTGAATGGCATCTTAGAAGAAATATTCAACACATGCTAACAAGTAAAAAATTAGTGCGTGATACCTCACAATATGAAAGGAAAAATTCGAAACACGTGTGATTTCAAGCGAGAGCAACTTGTAGAACGCAAAGCACATAGTGAAACATACCGGTAGAACGACTTTCAAAAAATGCTCTCCTTCCTTAGGGGACGGGTGAAGAAGGCCTAGATATGACTACGTCACACAGCATTCTAGTTCCTGCGCGCAGGCTTTGTTATATATCTCCCGTGGGTGGTGGTCCATCGGGCTGTGGTTCATTGGGGGTCCTAAGTCGGGTCTTCTGGCTTGTGTCGCTGTGCTGGGCGGGGTAAACTCGTCTTCCACGGGGGGAATCTTCCGCCGTAAACCTTCGGGTCGGCCCCTCCGGTGGGTACATTACATTACACAATGACCCAGTTTGATAACATTCCGACCCCCCTCCCCCGCATGAAGAACATTTTGGAGGGGGTTCAACAAAAATTTCGGAGGAGGTTCAGCAAAAATTTCGGAGGGGGTCCAAACGGTAAAAAAGGCCGTATTTTTCTTAAAAGGACACTATATCATTTTCATTTTAGTAACAAAAATCAAAATTTCGTGGAGGGGGGGAGGTTCAGACCCCTGTACCCCCCCCCCTCCCGCCTTAAATACGTTCTTGCGCCTGGTGTTGAATTTTTCAACTTTTTTTCCGCGAATAATAAATTCCATGACCACCTTTACCCAATGGCCAAGTTTGATAACACTGGATCCAGTAGTTTTCCTTTTCTGATCGTTTTAAAGTGGGACTCTAATTATGGACATTCTGTATCTTTAACACTAATACTTTCTTTTGTTTACAAAAACTAAGCCATTGTCGTTGTCACCATCTCAGACATGCAGTATTTCTAATTCCTGTAATGGAATTGTCGGAAGAAGTTACAAGACATTTTGCCAGAATCCTCGCGGCTCTTCAAGATCAAGATGGAAGAATAAGAAGGCGAAGGGTTCCCGTGCAGCCCAAAGTAAGTTCGTTTCCTTTTTCCCAATGCCCAATTTTCTTAATATGTGACGTCCTGGCAGTTCATTACAGTGAAACTTCTATGAGCGACCACCACTATTAACCCTTTGAGGCGCAACCCTTTCCCAATGCTGAAAACAGGGCAGCCGTTGCCATCGCTCGACTTCACGACCAGCAAGATGGCGGACGATCGAAACGTTCATCGCGTGCCACAGATCGAGAGACCCCCTTTTCTGACGACAGCTGGCTGTGCCGCACAGCCAGCTGCGTCAAAAAAGGGGTCTCTCGATCTGTGGCACGCGATGAACGTTTCGATCGTCCGCCATCTTGCTGGTAGTGAAGTCGAGCGATGGCAACAGCTGCCCTGTTTTCAGCATGGGGCAATCTATCCGACTGTTCTCGCATTCTTCCATTTTTCAGCGGATGTCAGTGCGACCATTTTTTTACGGGAAATGACGTGCTAAAAAGGAAAGGATTCTCGTGGAGCTCTATCACCCGCAAACTATTTTTTATAGAAATCCAATCTATTATTCTTGACTGGCAACAGTCAAAACGTCAGAGTTGGGTGTTCCCACAGCAGGAACACTGCGCGTTAAAGGGTTAACCCTTTGAGGCGCAACCCTTTCCCAATGCTGAAAAAAGGGCAGCCGTTGCCATCGCTCTACTTCACTACCAGCAAGATGGCGGACGATCGAAACGTTTGACGCAGCTGGCTGTGCCGCACAGCGAAATAACGCTGTCGAGGGCCAAACTTCAGAAGTTTAGCTGGCTGTATAATTAGGATTTATATGTGATTTTGAATGGTTTGTACGCGTTTTGATATGTTCCGCGATCCGGATCAAAAGCCATGTTGGGCGGGGTTGCCCATATGTGACGTAAACTAATCGGAATTAAGATTTATAGAGCAAGAAGAGCCAGCGACCGCCAGGCCTTCGCCATAGTATAAAAGCTGAAACTTTCTCTGCGCATACCCCCCCCCCCAACAGAGGCAGGAAACATCGGCCACTCTAAAGTTTGGAGGATCGTGGCTTTGGCAGGTAACAGGTGGCAAAGGTGTAGAAAATTGCAGAATATTTTCGTCATTTCATAAAGCTTCAATTTTTTTATAGGTTCTTCTTCGCAGTACTAGAAATCGCTTTATCCCTTGCCAGACACTTTTCCATCGTGGCAAACCCCCGCCAGACAATCTCAAAGTCATGGAAAACGTCATTCTATTACGAGCGCGCTGCAAGAAAGTTCGCGCGTGAGAAAGTTCAGAAGTAGCAGTATAAAATGGGCTTGACACTTTGTGACAGCTTGACGTACTTCGTCGCGGGAGTTTACGAACACAACCGTTTTCCATGACTTTGAGGTTGTCTGGCGGGGTTTGCCACGATGGAAAAGTGTCTGGCAAGGGTTAAAGGGATTTCTAGTACTGCGAAGAAGAACCTATAAAAAAATTGAAGCTTTATGAAATGACGAAAATTTTCTGCAATTTTATACACCTTTGCCACCTGTTACCTGCCAAAGCCACGATCCTCCAAACTTTAGAGTGGCCGATGGTTCCTACCTCTGTTGAGGGGGTATGCGCAGAGAAAGTGTCAGCTTTTATACTATGACGAAGGTCTGGCGGTCGCTGGCTCTTGGACTATTATAGCTTTGGCATAGTCTACTTATATAATACGCTTGCATATGCGGTACCAAAATCGACGTTATTTCGACGCTGCGAACGGCAACAGCTAGATGTAAACATGAGTGCAAATAACAATACCGCATGTGCAAAAATCCAAATGAACAGTTCAGTGACGTCAAACGGAGCGAGCATGTGTCGCGCAGTCGCGAGATTACAAAATAATAATAATGGATTCACAAAAATGCAAGATCTTTCGGACTTTTTCACAGCTTTAAAATACCGAATTTACAATTTTGGGCACATTTATCACCCATCTAAAAAATGTCCTCCTGCATTGGGCTAAAGCACATTTTAGCCATTGGCTGTTTCAGCATCAGTTTTTAGGATGACTCTCAAAATGTGTAGCAACCCTAACCTAAATAAATTTAACGACAAATTCTGTTAAAAGAAAGAAACATTATTTTCATTGAAATAATTCCAGGTTTAGGGCGGCTAAAATATGCCTGGATCTCAATGCGATCTGTGGAAGTTTTAATTATAACCAATAACTTAAACCTATTCATATAGTAAGCATTTCATAATAAAAGCTTATTTTTCTCATTTATTGTTTGGATAAATTTTTGCTTATCATTATAGGCGATTTTAGCATAATGATAACTAATAACTAGCATTAATTAACATAAAATAGTTTGTCATAGAACTAATTAAAACAATTTTTAATCATCAATAGATGTGTCTATCTGTTAGAAAACAATTCATGATACACACGCATTAAAGAAAGATAAGGACTAGCCAGAGAACAGAACAGTAAATGGCTAAAAGAAACACGCCCGCTAAAAGAAAGAAAAAGGATTGCCAATCAGGCGAAATTTCCTGAATCTGGCAGATTCGCGCCAATGATGAATGCCAAGAAATGTGCTTCGTAGGGTGCATTAGATCACTTCCCTGGAGTTAACGTCTCGTATTTTATTTATTTTCACTTTCGAATTTGCTGATAAACTGTTGCTAAGTGGTCATAACTCGTAACAATTTTTAAACTAAGGGAGATTTTTTTTTTTTTTTTTTTTTGTTAAAAGAAAGCTAGCTGGTGAGTAATTACGTATTGCTTTGTGTATAATGCTCCTACGGTTATTTAATGAGTTATGTATGTATCGGATAGGAGGTAAAACAATTGTTCTTGAGGTAGAAGTTAAGGTTTACTTTTGTTATCAGCGAAACCGTTGATAAGCCGGATTTTGTGCAACTGACAACTGCCGTGCTTCTTTGTTGATTTGCTGTGTTCTTGCTAGAAATACTGTAGTAAGTATTTTATAGTTTATTTAATGTATTTTTATATTTAATAATTGTTTAAGATAATTATAATAAATATACAGATATCTTATTTTTTCCTATACTTATGTACCCCACCCAAAAGATTTATCAACTTTGCTACGTTAAATCATCATGTAGTTTTTCACATTTTAGTATAAGACCTTATCGATTTCTGGTTAATTCCTAGTCTTGGGCTGCTTCTTGGCGTGTTTTCTAAAACCGCCAATTTGGCGCGTTTTCCCGTCTTGTCTCTGGGAGATAAAACGCTCCCAAAGACACTACGGGAGAACGCACTCAAATTAGCGATAAATGCACAAAATAAGCAAATTGAAAAGCATAAATATTAAAGTTTTAGACAACAAAAATTATTGTACTTACATAACTTGTTGAACAAATGATTTTTTATTTTATTTAAATAATCATAATCGTCGTCTCACAAGTCGTAGTGGGTTTTTTTCATGTTTGTGGATACTATTTTAGAAGGGATTTTCTGTAATCTAAAACGAATTTTCTAAAATCTAAACACTAAACCATAAACCTAACATCGAAACACTAATCGTAAACCATTCAAGTAAAGCAATTTTCTGAAATCTAAAACCGATTTTCTGAACACTAAAATTTTCTTTTAGCCGTAATCAGTCGTTCTTTCGTAACCCTTTCAAGAAAAGAGATTTTTTGAAATCAAAATGAATTTTCTAAAATCTAATGCTAAAATTTTAGCCACAACCATACAGCACGCAATTTAGAAAGGCACGCTTACATTTTCTCAAAAAGCATTTAATCCACGGTGAGAAACGAGGGATTAAATCCACAAACACAATTAACGGACAAGAGTTTATCCAAAAAAAAAAAAAAAAACGGATCCAAAAAATACGATTACAAGAAGCCGAAAACGTGTGTCGTTAACCCCTCAGAGTTTCCATAGGAAATGACTTTTGGAAACCAATAGAATATTCAACCCAACCGCCGCGCATGAGCTCCGTCAACACAATCCGTATCAAAACATTCTCGAAACAAAACCAACATATACCATATATGATTCTGCTCCCGTCCAAACACATACAGCTGCGCACGCGTTAAATCGAAAAAACGAATTAACGCATGACGTCTCACAAGTGCTTACATGTACATATAGATTCGATTTATTAAAATTTATTAAAATTTAATTATTTTTTATGTGAGGGGGGGAGGTTGCCTCCCTCAACCCCCCCCTTCTCTTTTTAGTAGAATAAATTTAATAATGTAAATAAATAAGAGTCCCGTCAGAGGCAAAAACGCGCGCTACAGAAACCAAATGGCGGATTTTCACATGGTTGCCAGAACGCAAACTAAAGTCGCCAATGTTACCACATTATACCTGTTATCGCCTCGTTGGCGAAGAAGCACCCTAAACTAGGATTCAGCCCGATTTCTTATTTTTAGCAGTTAGTACAAGAAAGTCAAAACATAGGATTCAAAAACATGCAAGTACATATTGAAATGTTGGGACTATAAAAGATGGTCTGAAGGAAAAATAATTTTGTTTTACAACTTTTCAGGTGGTTGGTCACAGCCAGGGCCGGCCTAAGGGGGGTGCGAATGTAGGCGATCGCCTAAGGTCCCGCGCTTATAGAGGCCCCGCTCCTGGGCTATTTTATCGCTATCTCATAAGACATGATAGAGAAGAGGCCTCGCTCTTGCGCTTCGCGTGGGGCCCCGCACGCCCCTCGGGCCGTCTCTGTCACAGCTATGGTTTAGACCCCTCCGTGATGAAATCCTGTGTGCACCAATGGCTGCACCTATTGTTTAAATTCGGGATTTCCCAAGAAAATTTAAACATTCAACATCTGTTTTATTACATGCATTCTTGAGTTATCTATAACTTCTCTTTAAGTTACATAGATAGCAGTTGCATAATGTGTTACTTTGGTGGTTTTGTAATAATTACCTGCCTCATGTAAATCATATGTAGTGTTTTTTCGCTTAAAAATATACCAAAATCATTGTCAAGTGAGTAAGACACAGAACATGTCAGATGGCTGGAGTGCAAGTTCGGGGTTCTGGCCTATCGTGGTGCGGACGATCTAACGGTTTGAAGTTTTGGGCGGTTTTCTCCCGATGGAAAGTGAATACTGTTACGAAAATCGCCAAGTGGGTGTATTTTAAATCAGTCCAATGCACAGTAAATAAAAAAAATAACACTTTATTTCACGGCTCGCAGCTCGATGGCTCAAAATAATACAAGAAACTTTAGCACACGCTAACTAAAATCACAAATAAGCACAACAATAACACTATTCAGTTCACAGAATCAACCGTGCGCTTCAAAGTCTACCACTCAACTGAACTCCCCGGAGAGAGATCCTATCGCTTTTATAGAGATGATGACGTCACCAGAATTGCCGAGAAATTTCTGGAACAATCTTATGAAATTGAAATATTGTCTCGAGACATGAATTTTCTAGAAGCCACCATTTGTCGCCAAGTCGCCAAGACGATCGCCAAGTTTGTCGCCAAGGCTACAGGGTTACTTCCACAGGTTTACCATTTACCTGCTGACTTCGCTATTAACTAGTTTCACGGCGGCGCACTCAATACGAGAGCAAATTAAGTTATTATTTCGCAGCAATACGCTTTAGAACCCCTTAAAAGTCCTTCGCCCAAGGTATCCCCCCCTACCTTAGTCAGGTAGCGTCATGTAGCTTTGTCTTAAACAAACAATGGCTACTGTCAATGCAGATTAGAGCTTGAAGTATTTTAGATAAATAGTCTATGAGGAATATTGAGGCACGAGGATTCACTTATATGTTTTCTTAAAACAACACTGTAAATATTTATTTATTTGCCAGGAGAGGACAACTCACGTCACTGAGTGTGTCGGTTAGAGCTACTAATATAAATAATCGTCATTTAAGTGACAGCCATTGTGCGCATACGGGTACCACTAGTGCATAGGTTCCCAACGTGGGCGATAACGCCCCCTTGTGGGCGTTTGAGGCTTTCAGGGGGGCGGTAAAAGACCCAGAGAAAATTGGGGGACGTTGATATGGCATGGAGGGACATGGAAAAATTAACAAAATATAGTCTAAGAAAGACTTAAAAATCACTCTGATAATTCATTTCTATCACGTGTGCGGAAATTCACATATTTCGATATGAGACTTCGCTGTTGAGAGAAAGAGATACCTCTCTAAAACTTTTACTCCTCCTTTTTAAATGAAGAAGAAATTCAGTAGAGTTTCAATTCCAACGATATCCTATCTATTAGTAATTTTTTTTATTTCTTGTTTTCACCATGCATTCATTATGTACGCTCGTATTTCTCTGGAGTGGGAAGGGGGGGGGGCGGTATTCAAATATTCACTCGAAAAGGGGGCACCAGTTCAAACAAGGTTGGGAACCTATGCACTAGTGTAACTACCATTTAGGGCAGCGGTTTTCAACATTGCGCCCCCACCCCCTGCCAACAAAGGACAATTATTCCCCCCCCCCACATTCCTCAGCATAGGGGAGAGGGGGGGGCACAGTTGGACTACGGGTATTTTTCTGTGATTCAAAATCTCAAAAATTAGGAAAAAAATTCATAATTTAGTTAACCACTCTTGCAAATACTATGGAAACTAGTCACTGTCAGAATTCATTTTGTAGGGAAGTTGGAGGCCTCTGTGTTTCTACTATCACTGTTGGAAAAATCCGATAAGTTTTACTTTTTGGATTTTAGAAGTAAATTATTATCCAATATTCGATATCTTTGCCCTAATTTAAGCTTAAACTTTCTAGTTGCATGCTTGTAATGATCTTTATTCTATTAATAAATTTTGTACTTTTGAGTTTGTGTTTAAAAAGACTTCGTGAGAGGGGGGGGGTTAAAAGGAACAGTACCCCACTGTATATAAACCTTTGTGTTGTGCAATGAATGTATAGAGAAAACAATGACACACAGGGCCGGATTTAGGGAAGGGCAACTTGGGCTGTAGCCCCAGGGACTCCACAATAGACAATTTTGCGTAAATTTCGTACGAACACCGAATAATTAAAAAGTAACTTCACGGTTTTTATCCCCAAACTTTTCAGATACAAAGCAACTGGTTCTTGTACACATTTCGCATATTACTGACACTGAATAGGATCGGTTGCGAACCATATCGAGGTTATATTAAGAGTCCAACATACCAGACAAGAAATAGAGATTAATTTTTGAGTAAATAAAAAATATCGCCTCCGAAAATCGAATCCTGTACCACTAGGCAGTGTTAACGCTGAACGCACTTCACCATTCAGATAGTCTAATAAAAATATATTAACTTTAGTTTGAAAAATTATTAGGGGACACCACTTCTTTGTTGCCTCAGGGCTTCCACACCTCTAAATCCGGCACTCATTGACTCAGTTCTCATTTCCAGTAGACTTTCGATCGTATTCGATGATGAAATGAACTTTTGCAAACATTTTGTAACCCGGAAAAAACACTGTTGTTAAACAATAAAGTAAATAAAAAACTTTGTAAAAAATACACATAAGATGTTATAGGTAATTACCTATAACATCTTATGTGCATTTTTTACAAAGTTTTTTATTTACTTTTTTGTAACCCTTTTACTGTTTAACGTGATGTTGTTATTTTGCCATTTTCAATTCATCGAGCATTGTTGAGCAAAAAATTTTGCAACTTTTAAATGTGTTTCATCATTATAATTATTTTTAAGGTTTGTCATTTTAAAACTGCTTTGATATATTCTGTTTTGACTGTCTTAACCCCTTAATCTTCGCTCCCGTCAAAATCACGGGCTAAGCTTTCTCCCTCTATTTCTCGTGCCCGTCCAATTTCCGGGCAATACTCTTCAAAAAAATGCGCCAGAAAGATAAGAGCGTTCCAATTCTGATGCACGGATTTTTTTGTAATATATAATTTTACACAACAGATGACAATACCAGAGTATTTTTAACTTAATTCGGAGATAGTTTATTTTTAAATACATGGTAGCAGTACTCAAACACACGTGTATTTGTGATATGCATTATGCAATATTAGCTTACTTTTTTTTTTTTTTTTATGTTCAAAGAAAATTTTAGAAATGTTTACTTATTTTACGTAGTAAGTTTAATAAAACTTTCTAGTGTTTAAAACATATATTTTTAATGATTTTCTGCTTACTACAAAACACACATTCAGTCACAATGACCCTGAATGTTGGCTTTTCCTAAAAATTATTTTTTTTTCTCTAGTGCTTAAAATGTCCAAAACCTTAAAATGAATAAATATACTATGTATATTCACTTGTTTTATACAATTTTCTGGAATAAAAGAAATAAGCACTTTTATGACCGTTTTCTTGAAAATAATACGACGGTTAAGGGGTTAACCTGCATTTAATCGTAGTAATAGTGATGTGTTGCATAATATATCTGATTTCGTATGTGTTACTCATTGTCCCACTGTACCCCAATCCCTGTACTATTGTGCCCCGCAAAGAGTCATAATATGACAACGTGAGTACGTTTTGAAAATTAACTTTTTTTCAAAGAATGAAAAAAATTAAACTGAAAGCTAATAGTTGTCAAAATATTGCTCTAAATTTAATTTTTAGTTTTAATTAAAAGAAAGGAAATTATTTTAACCCTATAAGGCTCATTTTTTTGTGTGTGTGTCTGAAATAAATATATGTGATAATGTTAGTGATTATTATTTGGGGAAAAATAGTTTTAAAAATATTGACCTAATATTTTACTAGAAAATCCCTTTTCTATTTCAGATTTGTATGCAGCACACTGGGCCTTAGTTATACTTTTTTGTTATTTATTTTGAAACTTTAGTATTCAAACCATTTCTTGATAGGACGAACTCCAACACACAGTATTTTTTCCGGGTCAAAAGTCTTTGCTAACTATTTTTTGTTAATTTTCTAAAATAAACAAAATTACATTCGAAAGATTACTGTTCAAATTTCAATCAGTTTTGGCAATAATATTAACAGTAAGTACAAAAAAAATTTCTTCAGACAAATTTTGTACATCTGAAGTACAAAACAAATTTTCTTCAGAAATTTAATCAATTTTAATTTCATTGCAAATTTAATCTCTATTCTAAAAAGAAATATTGTTTCTTTCAAAGTTAAATTATTTATTCAGGTCCGAAAGAGTTAATGATTAAAAACAGATTTTGTGCAAGCGTTCAACCTCCACATGACTTGACGTCAAAATGAAGTCAAATGTCTCTTGTACTACGCAGTTTTTCACATTTCCGCTTCCTGTATTTTAGGACTCAAGCGCTTCCTTCAACAGAATGCTGCTGATAGCTGGGCTGAAAGACGAATTGAGTGAAACGAAAGCAGAAGTGGGTCTGGAATGGAAGATCTCGGAATTCTTCAGCTTGTCGCAGGAGACGGGCTGCTTCTACCAAAGCTCCCTCTTCTCTTTCGCCAACTCCCAGTGGAGGCTGCAGATTTTTCCTGGTGGAAACAACGTTCCCAACGAGACAGGATGGATATCCGTGTACATCAGGGCCCACGGCTTGGAGTCACCCAGCTCTGTGACGTACTCCCTGGGCATAAAGAAGGCCAGTGGCACCGTGCAGAACGTTCTGGAGAAAAGCCACAAGTTCGACAAGAAGGACTCGGTATCCGGCCAGCTGAAATTCTTCCAGAGGTCGCAGCTGGAGCAGCAGAAGACGGAAATGGTGCCTTCAGACGATCTGACGATCACCTGCACCTTGAAGCACAGCACAGTGAGAGTTCTGGAGGAAATAGCTGATCCACAAAAGCTGATAGGTAAGCTGATATATTCAATATTTTGATAAATATTGACTGTCTGTTTGTCTGTTTTTGTTCATGGTATTCTACTGCTCGTTTACTCATGGGTCAGGTCAGCTTTGATTCAAGCAGATCAGGACATGAGAGAACTGAAATAGTCAAGCATTACGAAAGATAGTGCGCCTAAAATTAAATTAAGGAAAGTACCCATCTCAGTATATTAAGTGTTAAATGTTTATTTATAACTGTACAGTGTCTTTTTCCTCAACCCTTTATCCCTCAACCGCAATAGAATGTTCGAACTGATCGACCGTAGCAAACCGGCCCACATAATTTTTTATTTCTTACTGAAAATCTTGATGCAACTGTGTGTTAGTATAATGAAGTGTATTCTTTTCGCCTTAACTTAATTAGAATGTAGTTATCCTAATTCCGTGGTTACAATTCTTGTACAGCAGATTCAGCTGGCATATCTGAGACGTATCATTTCATTACAAATTAAAAATGTCCTGAGTATCAGCCGAAACAGACCGTTCATGTCTAGTGGATATTAGTCGAAACCGACAGTGCGTATCTAGTGGGTTCAACACACAAACTTTTTTGAAACACTCTGCTCCTTTGCTTTTTTATACAGCTTTCTACAGTGATATGAAATCACTTTTACAGTCGACTGTTGAAAATGTACCAGCAACAGCCGAATTTCTGATGCGTTTTGCTGCTAAAAATTAGTCACTGCAAAATGAACACCTAAAATATCAATTTACCAATTCAGTTTATTAGTAGTCTTTTCTATATTAGTATGTTTTCTAATTAGGACTCCTACAAATTTTTAAAATGTGTGGGTGGATTTCTCTACGGGCTGTACTAGGAAACGCCAGTTCTTTGCCAAACGGCAGCCCTAGCAGCTTTGAATCGTATATGTTTAAATAAAATATAGCATTCACTTCTGGAATCTTGAATGGTGAACTCGTTGCCTCGTGTTATCATTAACACAACGTATAATTCCCTTTAAATAATTTAATTTTAATATAGCTACTGTAGCAATTATGGATAATCCAGGAATTATGCAATCACAGGAATCATTTTGTCACTATGATAAATAACTGAATATTTATCAAGTTAATGAGGTTACTTTTAGGTTATCAAAGAATCACTGGTAGCGATTTTTAAAAGGCCCCTTAACAGTGGCGAAACTCACTAATTTTTTTTTTTTTAACCTAAAGAGAGAAGCATCGTGTGTCACCCTCATAAATCCACTACCATTGGTGTTCTTATTACCAGGGATGTGCCAGCTGCTTAAATTGCTCCAAATCAATCCTGATGTGCCAATCTGCTACAAAAAGATCGTTTTTGGACATTTTTGCTACAAATTCAGCAAAACTGCTACATTTTTAATTTTTCCCTATACGTTGAAAACGTTTGTAAATTTCCCAAATTTTTACAAAAATCATCACGCATTCTAATTTCTTCAATCTTCCTCTATTAATCTTAAAAATGAATAATTTTTTTTCTTTGGCATCCCTTTGTTTAAACCTCCAATGCCTTAAGAGTAAAAATTGACCTCGGTTTTTAATTTAATTTTATATAAATTGTTAATTTTTTTATAAGCCGCTGACGGTAGTTAACCCATTTGTGCCCAGATTTTTGTTGATACTTTCTTTGATTTTTGCTAATACCAGCAATAATAGATAAATTTCTGATGTCAACTTCTTGAGCAAGGGATGATTTCTTTTAAAATCATTATGTAAAAATTGAAATGTCAGCATCCTACCGGGTCATGTTAAAATATTTTGTGGAGTTGAGGTTCCATACTGAATGAAGGCTAAGAAAAATGAAGTTTTAGACTGTGATAGTGAAAATGCTGTCCCAAAAAAGGGACGCTATGCATAAATGGGTTAAGTGTAGTAATTATTATATTGTAATATAATGTAGTAAATATTATATTTTGATTTAAAATAGATATTTTGTATAGCAATGTATAAAATAACTGAATTTTTTATTTATTTCATAAGCTTCTGACTCTCTGGTCTCACCCCTCCCCCCCAAAAAATGGTTTTGTTATAAGCTAAGAGTTTTCAAGAACCTCCTTAATTTTCATTTTTTAGATTAGCATTCTTTAATGACTTATCCCTTTCCCTCCAAAAATATATTTTGTATTTCAAAATTGACATTCTTGTGCTCCAAATTGCTCCAAAAATGTTTCCTTTCTTGCTCCACAAATTGCTCCAAAATTTAATTTCAGCTGGCACATCCCTGCATTACCTAAAAATAGCTGTTTTCTTTGATAAATATTCAGTTAGTTATTATATTGACCCAATGATGAAGATTATTAGCAGTATGTGTGAGATGAGGTACGCTTATTTTCCATACTGGTTGTCAATTTTGGCATGGAAGACGAAACTTTGAAGTTGCTACGTCAGACGGCACGATTCTACTTTTATCTCGCATTCATTCCAGAAAAAGGTCCGTCAGTGGCCTGACCGCTAATCTCCGTTCCCATAAGAGCACGGGAAATGAAGCGGCGCCGACTTTGGTCAGCGATTGGGAGGTTGGCAACCTCTGTCGGCTGGGAATGCTGTGGAACCGTGCACGCTCATGGGAACTGGTGCACATAAAATCTGTTCGTGGCTCCAATGTCCTCCATGTTCAAACGATACCTCTCGGTTTGTCGATCCAGGTGCTAAGTCCCTCATCTGGTATTTATTTATTTGCCAGGAGAGGACAGCTCGCGTCACTGAATGTGTCGCTTAGAGCTACCTATACGTCCTTCCCGGAATTTCCCGCCACAATTTGGAACCTCATCAGAAGGTGAGGGACTTCTGAATATTGGCACCCCTCGGAAACGGCTAGCGACCGCCGAGAGGACTTTCGGAACCACGGATTTAACGTGCACGTACACCGCATGTACACGGTGGTCTTTAGTGGTACACCTGTATCGAACCCGCAACCTTCCGGTTACGAGTCCAATGCCTTAACCAATGGGCTACCACGGCCCACTCTCATCTGGTATTGATTCAAAATTAGAAGACGACGAGCTGAGTCGGTCTTCCTCTCAATGGGGCTCAGCAAATCGGAAGCTCCTCCCTTTCGCCCATCGCCGTCTTATACCTAGTCCTCTGGCGACCGGCCAAAACCATCTGGAATACAACAACAACGCTAGATGCGTAGTGTACCCAGTCGTTCTATACCGATGGGATATTATTTAATCCACATCAGGATTGTCAGATGAGTAACAGCATTTTCAGCCAAATGTTTGATAAATTGAACCACGTACTGTTCTACTACTATTACAGATTTAATAATTTTGTGCTGAAAGTACTTCCCATATGCTAAATAATTGCAATAAAGTGCAGTTATATCAGCTTTTGCAGTTTTGCAGATCCTAAAACTAGCCCGATTGGTTATTCTCAGCCACATCTGGCATTCCTGATCCACCATTCAGCGTGACCTCAGCCACTTTTGTCTCTCGTTGCAGAGTTGGAGAGGCTGTCGACGAGCTTCAGGGACCTGATGGCTTGCAAAAGGAGCTGCGACGCCACCGTCAAGGTCAAGGACAAGGAGTTCAAGGTCCACAGGTCCGTCCTCATCGCCCGGTCCTCCGTCTTCGCGTCCATGTTCGAGCATGACATGACCGAGAAGAAGACCGGAGTCATCACCGTTCCGGACTGCGACCCGGACACCTTCGGCGACTTCCTCCACTACCTCTACACGGGGAAGGCGGAGGACGTGACGCCCCGCACCGCACTGCACCTCTACCGCACCGCGGACAAGTACGATGTGAAAGAGCTGAAGTCGTTCTGCGTCGCGTACATGGCGCAGAACCTGACGGTGGAGAACGTATGCGACGTCGTCTGCCTTGCGGAGCAGTACGACGAGGCAGAGCTCCTGTCCGCCGCGCAGGCGTTCTTCAGCACGAACGTCGGCCGGGTACTGTCGACGGTCAAGTGGGAGTCGCTCCTGCAGGAGAACTATCGCCTGGCCAACAGGCTCCTGAAAGAGATGGCTGCGCGAATCAAGATCCAGCCGTAAAGAAAACAGACTGTTTGTGAGTCAGTCAAACCCGCGTCTGTTAATGGTGCTATAACAGCCGCAGATGAGGCATATCCCTACTAGCAATTTCGCTCGGCCTATCATCGGCCGGCTACGTGGCCGGTAGTAACCCGTGCAAAATTGCTAGTAGGGATTTCTCTGTGTCGGCTCAAAGATAACTGTTTGGTTAATGGTAAAATACCTATTGGTTAGTAATAAAACACCTTGTGCTAATTTAGTATTCTATTCTATTACAGCTAACACTACCAATAATCCCTTAAACCTCACTCAGCATGGACTCTCTCGTGACGCTATTGACGTTAAAAACGTTCCCGCCGTTTGTATTAATTTATAAATAGAATGTTTCCATTCCAGTTCATGTCGTAACTGATGATAATACTGTTAAGTTCAGCCAATCGCAGCAGAGGCTTCCTCTTACAGAATGGTGGACTTACGAGATTCAAAGGCCGAGTCGAAGTATGAATAAATAGAGTAGCATAAAATGTATTAAATTCTAATTTATTTACACTTTTGGTTAGAGACATACAATTTCAATGTCTATTCTAATAAAATTTGCGTAATCGAATCCTGACCAGACACTGGCTACTACTATGTAAGTACATCGCACCTGCAAGATAACTTCGTGGTTCGGGGAGTTCTTTTAGCTTTTTGGTTTGAATGACCCAAATTAGCGCGTTAGATAAAGTTTTGTAAAACATTTTGAATTTCGAAAGTTTTAATTTCAGTGAAGGCTATTACTGTGTAAATACAGCGCATCTGCAAGTTAACTTCGTGGTTCAGAAATTTCTTTTGGCTGTTTTGTTTGAATGGTCCGAATTAGCACGTTAGATACCAAGTTTTGTTGAACCTTTTGAATTTTGAAAGTTTTAATCTCGGTGAACACTACTAATTTCTTTTAACAAAACGTAATTAACTTTTAAATAATACGAAATACTTATACAGTAAGCCATATAACCTAATTTTTAAAAATTTCTCCTGGCCTCATTTCGGTAGCCTCTTTGCCATTTCGGGAGCCGCTAAACCGAAGTTCTTGACCTCCCGAAATGTTGTCCAGGGAGTACCATGTGAAGGTGAGCTACTTTGTAGAGTATTTCGAACAACTTGGCAAAGCACTATGAAAATGAAAACTGAAGAACCCAAAATTTTTTCACCGTTAATTCTGAGCGATTTTAAACCTCAATGAAGGATGCTAATGTAATATTTATAGATGCTTATAAAAGTTATATATATATAAGTTATACACTGTCTACCAATAAGTATTTGGACACCTATGCAAATGACGATATCTGCGGTCCTGAGGTACGTCACGGCCTCCGCCGGTATATATCGTGTAGGAAACAGCATCGGGATGAGTCGCATGCAAGATGCCGCGCAGTTCGGAGCTCCCTGATTTCGAGAAAGGTATAATGATCGGGTATCACAAATGTGGCCGATCCTTAAGGGACCTATCTAGCGATCTGAAGTACCCAAAATAGACAGTGGCCTATGTGATTAAGAAGTGGAAGGTGAGCGGTGGTTGTCAGAATGTTGCCCGAGTTGGCAGACCAACGAAATTGGGAGATAGAGACCGACGAGTGCTGTCCAGAGAAATTCGGAAGAACCGCACCCAGCCGATGGCCCTCATCCGCGAGGAGTTTCAACAGGCATCCGGGAGTATTGTTTCAATGAATACCATCCGTAAGTAAGCACATCTGCTTGGTTTTCATGGTCGTGCTGCTGCCCATAAGCCTTTGATCACAAAGTCCAATCGCGCTGCTCGGTTGAGGTGGTGCAAAGCACATCGAAATTGGACCGTAGATCAGTGGAAACGAGTTCTTTGGAGCGACGAATCAAGGTTCACCCTTTACCGTTCGGATGGCAGGGTCTGGGTCTGGCGTCTGCCAGGAGAACGTCTCCAGCCAGAATGCATTGTGCCAACAGTAAAGTTCGGCGGAGGTGGAATTATGGTCTGGGGGTGTTTCTTCTGGTATGGACTGCGACCCTTGGTCCCCATTCATGGTAAGCTCAACGCCGATGCCTACTGCACTATTTTGGCTGACAATGTGCTTCCTACGTTGTGGCAGTTTTACGGTTTGGACCCTTGTTACTTTCAGGACGACAATGGCAGTTGTCATGTTTCGAGGTTAACCAAGGCTTGGAAGGGTGCCAATGGAGTTCATCGAATGGACTGGCCTGCCCAGAGCCCAGACCTGAACCCTATCGAAAACCTCTGAGTTGGATCGCCGAATTAAGGGGTGCACTACCCGTCAAAATCGGTGAAGGAACTTCTATGTCTACTCCAAACCGAGTGGAAGACAATACCTCTAGCTGTAATACAAAGACTTGTGGAAAGTAAGCCCCGGAGGGTTCACGCTGTAATTGCCTCTCGTGGAGGCTCTATCAACTATTGATTTTGAATATAGTTTTTCTTTTCTATCGCAGGTGTCCAAATACTTATTGGTAGACAGTGTATACATGTATAATAGTTATAAATATATATCTTTATAAAAGGTGTTGCATTTGTATATCCGGAGGATTTAGGACGCCTTAATTTGATGATTTTGGGATGGTTAGTGTTTTGCCGTGCTTTAATGAGATTTTTACTTAATGCCTTTACCCTACATTGAAAGCCAAAAATACAAGGAAAGTCGTCGTTTAAGAAGAGAGCAGGATATGTACAAAATACCGTTTCGGCATTTGCTTTTCCATATTCGTTACTTCGAAATGCTCTACGAACACTCCCCTTTCGTCCATCCGCACTTCAACACTTGATGATGTTGTTGAGAGGACTGGCGGTGGCCCGGTACCAACAAAGGGCCTGAATCTCGCACAGTCGGTTAACCGAAGGTTCGATTGCGTGAAGTTAAATTGACGTCACCGGAACCCTGCAGGGAAATTCGATTGGTTGATGCTCCTCGGATGAATTCCGTGTGACGTCACACAACCGAACGTTCGGTTAACCGACTGTGCGAGATTAGACCCCTAAGTCGTAAAGACCTAGCAGAAACCGTTTTTCGGTGGCAGCGGCAGGCAGGGCGGAAGAGGAAGCAGGCAATGATCAGAAGAACTGGTAAGAGTCAGTTGTGTACCTGTAATATGGCTTTCACAGAGGCCCTCGGGTTAATCATAGTCACTTTTGGACTACCTCACCATGCGAGTAGTTTCTTCTGTCTCCAGATGATCTTTGTTGAAAATAAAAATGGAGTGGTCTCTCGGGTTTAACCCTTTAACGCGCAGTGGTCCCGCTCTGGGATCACCAAACTCTGACGTTTTGACTGTTGCCAGCCCCGAAGAATAGATTGGATTTCTATAAAAATAGTTGCGGGTGACAGAGCTCCACGAGAATCCTCTTTACGTTTTGAGGCACGTTATTTTCCACGGTGAAAGAAAAAAAATGGTCAGCGAATTATTCTTTACACAGCACTCGGCATCTGCTGGACCTGACGACAGCCGGCTGGAAGCATGCGCAAGGGTGCGCTCGAAAACGAGGCTGCGCAATCGATTGGCCGCACGCGATGCATCTGGGAAAGGGCGTTGCAGCGCCTCAAAAGGGTTTAAAATATGTCATTATAGCCGGTATTTTTCAATTATCGATGCTACTAGTGATCATGGCCTCTGGAGAAGTTGACGAAACTGACTACCACGAATGTTCTTCAGATGTTAATGGGGTATTCAATACGAGATTAGTCTTTATTCTTTTACAGTAGAATGTCATATGTTCGTTTTCTTGAGTGCAGTTGGTTTGTGCTCTCTTGGTAAGCGGCAATTCGTTTGGAACTAATTATACTTCTTTAGCTATACAATGAAGACTGGTGGTATTAACTAGTTGAGGTTCTAAAAAGTTATCTTGCTGAAGCAGGTGGAGATTAATTTGGAACTGATGATATCTTGTTATCTATGCAGAGAAGATGACGTTGTTGATAGGATGAGACTCTAAAAAGGCTATTGGTAAAGCAGGATGAGCTTCATTTGAATTGATCTGATGTCGTCGGCTTTGGAGAAGACTGATGGTATCAGCAGTTTGGGGTTCTAAAAAATTCTATTCGTTATGGAAGGTTAAGTTTCATTGTCACTGGTGATACTCTTTGGCTATTGGAAAGATGATGGGATTCACAGACTGAGGTAAACTGGATATGCTTTGGAGTTGAGAATTTCAGGTTGCGAAGCTATTTATATTTTATGACGAATTGAATAGTGTTTCAGATAATATGTTTAAATTTCAAAATAATTTTGTCTCTGTGCTCTTCTTATTGGAGTGAAGTCTAATTAGTTTCAATTCAAGGAACAAAGAAAGCAGAAAAGTATATTTTGGAAACTCCTCACACCTGTAAGGAAAAAGAAACAATGATAAATATTTTGACGCAATGATAAGCATGATTATTGTTTATTTTTACTCTAGTCACGTGAATTCGAGCGATTGCAATTTGAAATTTCGGCTACTCATACATGAAGACATTTACATGAAAAAAGAAAAAAGAAATTTGTTCTCTTAAGTCATAAATCTAGAGTTTACAATAGTGTTTGATACATCTTGTGAAAAAACATTGCCTAATATTTCGAAATTTGTTAAGTTTTCACATTTATCTTAATTTGCCAGACTATCTAAATAAAAGCTTTAGTTTGAAGAACATACACTTTATGACACTATTAAGCAACGGAAGGAAATCGATGTCTGAGATCTTGCAACTTGCAAACTTACTTCTGCATTGTCAGTGAACAAACAGAAAGCCTGATAATCTCTCTCCCACAGTAGACCCGCTTTAGAACCCGTCGAGAGAAGACCTTTTTTGACGACAGCTGGCTGTGCCGCACAGCCAGCTGCGTCAAAAAAGGTTCTCTAGATCTGTGGCACGCGATGAACGTGTTTCGATCGTCCGCCATCTTGCTGGTAGTTAAGTCGAGCGATGGCAACGGCTGCCCTTTTTTTCAGCATTGGACAATCTGTCCAGCTGTTCTCGCATTCTTCCATTTTTCAGCAGATGTCAGTGCTGTTAAAAATAATCGTGCCACTTTTTTTACGGGAAATGACGTGCTAAAAAGTAAAGGATTCTCGTGGAGCTATGTCACCTGCAATTATTTTTATAGAAATCAAATCTATTCTTCGTGACTGGCAACAGTCAAAACGTCAGAGTTTGGTGTTCCATAAATCTCATATAACAGTGACATAAAAAAAAAAAAATACTGTTATACTTAAAGAACGTTCAGAAGAAAAACTTTTCATAATAAGTTTAAGAAATAAGGAAAAATTTCTCACAAGCCCAAACCCGAACATAATCGTGAAATACATACTTCCGAGCTCGGACTGATCCTGTCTCATCTCTAGTATGTAGCATTTATAGATCTTTTACCGGCGTACTCAGAAGAATTTCAATACATTACGCTTTATGAGCAGTCATTCATTAAAGTGTAACGTTGAATTATTTGGGTATTTCAGATGGAACAGAATCGATATGTTATTAAGGATTACAACATAAAGCTGTCCATCAAAAGTTATATGTCTGTTATTTAGAGGTCTTCTTACAGAAGCACTCAAAAGAATTCCAATGCATTACTGTCAATAGTAGTTGTGCAGACATTCACCCATTTCGAGCACAACGCCATAGTGCTGTGCAGTTACTAGCTAATGGTCCTACGACGGTCGAGTGTCTCCCTTAAAGAGTGAGTCAAATGCTGCCAACCTCCGCGACATTTGGAACTAAATCACCCAATATAATACCAAAAAAAAAAAAAAAAAAATGTTTAAAAAAACGATCCTACCTTCGCAATATTTCCAATATTCAGCGGAAAAAAAAAAAAAAAAAAAAACGTAATATGATAATATTAAGGTAAGATGATTTGGAGACTTTGAAAATTCGAATCTCGCCATCTAACGGATTTAAGCTTCAGAAATCCACAAAAAGATCCTGTGAGTAAGGCATATCCCCCCCCCCCCTTAGGTAGATAGCCCTGGTGTCGCTCTGCCTTAACCCTTTAACGCGCAGTGTTCCCGCTCTGGGAACACGAAACTCTGACGTTTTGACAGTTGCCAGTCCGGAAGAATAGATTGGATTTCTATCAAAATAGTGGCGGGTGACCTAGCTCCACGAGAATCCTTTACTTTTTAGCTCGTCATGTCCCGTAAAAAAAGGGTCACGATTATTTTTAACAGCACTGACACCTGCCGAAAAATGGAAGAACGCGAGAACAGCTGGATAGATTGCCCAGTGCTGAAAAAAGGGCAGCCGTTGCCATCCCTCGACTTAAAAACCAGCAAGATGGCGGACGATCGAAACGTTCATCGCGTGCCACAGATCTAGAGACCTTTTTTTTTCGACACATCAAAGATCTGTGGCACGCGATGAACGTTTCGATCGTCCGCCATCTTGCTGGTAGTTAAATCGAGCGATGGCAACGGCTGCACTTTTTTCAGCATTGGGAAAGGGTTGCGCCTGAAAGGGTTAACCACTAAACTAAAAGCAATACATCGCGAAATTCGGCGCAAAATGATTCCGTTGAAAACAATTTTATAATCAATGCGCTTGGCGTGATTTATCTGTCTTGTTGCATTTTATCTCGGTTCTCCATAAATGCATGTCAATATTTATCATTGTTTAGGCAAAGCCTTGAGGAAGGAAGTGGGGTGAGGGGGCACTTTAGTAGTACAAGGCAACTGGCTTTGTAAAGCGTTAATGTACACATCATTGCTTTTTGCGATAAGTAGTGAATCGGCAATAAAATTAGATGTTCGGCAGATATTATTCACGGACTGATAACATTGATGGGGTTTTTTTTGGCCAAAAAGCTTTTTTTTTTAAATAATAAAAATTGATCTGAATAACAGGGTGTTTCAGATAAGTTTCTCACGATCTCTCCTCAAGTGCGGAAAGTTCAATCGCATATCGAGCTTGCATTTTCAATCGATGGAATTCACCTGTTAGTCCCCAGCACTGCAAATACATGGCGGAAGCAATTCCCGTTCAGTGCACACCGTTGCTTCCAGCCGTGGGTCTTTAAATACCTCGAAGGGCCTTAAGCATTCAAAGACCGATATCCCCCCCTCCCGTCCTGAGAACGCTTAACCCTTTAACGCGCAGTGTGCCCCTCTGGGAACACCCAACTCTGACGTTTTGACTGTTGCCAGTCACGAAGAATAGATTGGATTTCTATAAAAATAGTTGTGGGTGACAGAGCTCTACGAGAATCCTTTCCTTTTTAGCACGTCATTTCCCGTCAAAAAAATGGCGGCGATTATTTTTAACAGCGCTGACATCTGCTGAAAAATGGAAGAATGCGACAACAGCTGGACACATTGCCCAATGCTGAAAAAAAGGGCAGTCGTTGCCATCGCTCGACTTAACTACCAGCAAGATGGTGGACTATCGAAACGTTCATCACGTGCCCCAGATCGAGAGACCTTTTTTTTTTACTTGAATTTGAAACGCTTGACTGTGCCCGCGCACAGCGAGCTGTCGTCAAAAAAGGGTCTCTCGATCTGTGGCACGCGATGAACGTTTCGATCGTCCGCCCTCTTGCTGGTAGTGAAGTCGAGCGATGGCAACGGCTGCCCTTTTTTCAGCATTGGGAAAGGATTGCACCTCAAAGGGTTAAGCATTCTACTGAACCCATGTTAACTTGCTCACTCTCCCTTAGGCAGAGAAAACTCTCCTTCGTTGACTGATGTTGCTTTCCGGGAAGGTTTACGGAACGCTCCGCTAGGGCTGAGTGCTGTGACCATAGGCGCACTCACGGAGGGGGGGGGGGCTATGGGGGCTGAAGCCCCTCCTAAAGGTGGAGAGTTAGGAGTGAAAAACTTTAAAAAAAAAACAGAAAATTGTCACTTAATATGATTAATGAATAATTAATGAATAATTGATAATTAATGAATTAAAATACTATATTTTTTTAATTTGTCTACAAATTATTTCTATAATACCTCCCCCCCCCAAAAAAAAAAAGTTGGTCCTTCAATAAGATTGTACAGTTAGTATATGAAATACATTGAAATCGGTTCCATAGTCATTGAAAAGACTAGATAATAATTAATGACTCTATAACGAGTTACGTTTGGTAATGGGCTTGTGTTCCATGAGTAAATGGCAGTGACGTAGTCAGAAATTTTTCATGTGGGGGGGGGGGGGGGTTACGACTACTGTAACTCCCATATATGTATACGTGTGTGTGATAAGGGAGTGAAGAATATACATTTGTATGCCCAAAAATTTCTCATAGGGGATTGTGACCCCCCCCCTTATGGACGGGGCTACGCCACTGGTAAATGGTATAGAATATTTCGGCGTTGTAAACTATTATCGAATCGAGTTCAACAGTATTTGTAAACACCCCCCCAAACTTAAATCCTGGGGGCGCCACTGGTTGTGACCATGTATTGACTTAGGCTCGTTACAATGCTCTTCTTTGTAAGTGTATTATGCCGCCAATTACGCTATGTTGTTCCATATTACGTTATGTCGTCTATTTGTGGTTGTTCAATGCGCAGGTCAATTTTCGCACATAAAAAAATGGGTGTTGCCACTGTAAATTTTTTCACTGTAACCGTAATCGTGAGAGCTCTATTGTTTTCAACAATCGCTATCACGTGCACATACCTCCGAAGAATTATATCTGAAATCTCGTCTCAATTGGTTGAATTGAACGGCGGCTAGAGGTCATTTTATAGGGCAAGTTTTTTATGGCCACCCTGTATATAGACAACGAGTCCTAAAAGTGCGGTAGCACACTTTAACAATTCTTTATCTATTAAGTAAGCGGACAATGTAAATTTTGAAGAAATGTTCAAAATAAGATAGGAAAAGGGACTATAAAAATAAATTCCTCTCGTAAATTTTCAAAAACTTTTTGAAAATTTACGAGACTTATTAATTTTTTTAACTCGTACACGATCCTTGTACAAAAAAAGATACCCAATTAGGGAAATGTGCCCCATGCGCTAATGAGGTGATGTAGAGAAATTCAAAATTATATCCTAAAACTTGTCAAAAACATGAAGATAAATATACGCTGACTTACACTACTTTCCAATGGCTTTCGAAGGGGGAGGGGGAAATATCGTCAATCATTGCGTTTTAGCGGTTGTGCAAAAATTATGCAGGAAAGTCATTTTTTGCTCTCTAGCATTAAACGTTCAGATTCAAATTCATGTACAGCTTCTGATCATCTTTCTATATAGTTACGCTGATCCCTGACTCACTCACTCTAACAAATCCGGTACGACCACTTCCAAACAAAACTTTTGCCGTCATTCATCCAAACAGGTTAAAAAGTTATGGTCTAAAACTGTCATAACGTTCACACCGTTTGTAAGATCCGCTTGAAATTTCTCATAATCATGTATTAAAATATAGAAAACAACCCGCACTGCTTTAAAAATCTGAAAATCCACCCGTTCCCTTATTTTAAAGCGATTTTTCGTTCTTTACAGCTCCATTTTACTTCCGAGAGTCAAAAAAGGGAATCATTTGCGTGACAAAATTACCTTTTTCAAGTGAAAGTGACGTCACACACTTGGGATTCCAATTCGTTTAAAATAGTTTTTCCAGGTAGCATGGTTTGATCTCTCTCTCTCTCTTTTTTTTTTTGTTTCCATTAAAATCATAGATATAGGAATCTCTAGATTGGGCAAACGAGAGAAAATTTGTTGCCTCCAAATGGTAGCCATGATAGTGGCATGCGTATACGCAGAATGGCACTAACTTAAATTATAATGGAATTTTCAATCATTTTAGAACGATCTGTATTTTAAAAAGTACTCGTATCGAAATATTTTCTCTCGAACTTATTTATTTTTCTGAGGTATTGCAAAGAATGTTCTATTTTACATCGACGGCAGCCATGATAGTGGCAGAAATGGGGGTGCGTTTTTGGCAACAAAAAGCATACGATTAGGAACATTGGATGAGTAATCTAGGTATTCCTAAATCTATGATTAAAATAATCGTCTGTGTAACGCCGGCGGCTTAATCGGTAAGTGACGAAACTTTCTGCCTGAATAACTATACATGAAACCCAGGCTGAATCGTCTGCTGAAGTTTTAATATAAGAGGAATACACAAAATGAATACACAAAACGAAATAATTCGAATTTTTACAGAAGGGCATGAAACTCGTTCTGGGCACAGAGCCTTATTATCGCATGGGCAAATCGGGACTTTGCCCAGGGCCCCCAATATCAAATGTTGTTCTGAAATAGTCTTTTTTATATCAAAATTTTATGAAAAATAAAACAAATTTCATAGATAGGGGCCCCCAAATTCATCAATGCCCGGGGCCCCTGTTGGTCATAATCAGGCTCTGTCTGGGCATATAATAAAAACTGAACATGAAGTTATTTATTTTAGGTGGACGAAGACTAAATATGTTGAGTGTAATCAACCCTCCACAACGGGCTTTTTCGCCTAGTCTTTGTAATAAAATATCTCTCAGACGTTTTATGATGAAAGGCTGAAATTTCGTATGGGATACATTTAGCTAATTAAACATTAATTTAGCTAATTGGGATTTTTTTTTTTTTTTTGGTACGGAGGTTGTTTTCCGTTTTTAGGTAAAAAAGAAAGAAAAATCGCTTCGTGGGAACTAGTCATTTGAAACGAGGCTTCCTTTAATACAAAAACCTCCGTTCATTAGAAACTTACCCCTAAACGAAAGTCTGTTATAAGCAGGCGGGCCAAGCAAGTAAAGAATGGCTACTTGTTCGCAGCATCATTTTCTTGTTAATGTATTATTATTATTATCATCATTACGTAACCTTTTTTCAACAACTGATACGGATTGATTTTTCTCGTGCTCCGATATCGAGATTTTTTCGTCGTCGATGGAAAGAGATAAAGCAAAGCAAAAAGACTACACCGTCTTCTTTTTTTTGCACTCACTTCAAGCAAGTAGCACACATACGGATTGGCACCTGGTTTGGACGGAACTGAAAGCAAAGTAAGTCGACTGATATTTACTCTAAATTTTAAGAGATCAGGTAAAAGCAGGGCTCTTGCTAAAGGGTGGCGGGGGGGGGGGGCTTTCCACCCCTCCCACCCAAAAAAACTCGCAAAATTCTATTGTACTTGGCAAAATTAGTTTAAAAAATTCAACAAAAACTATAATTTAAATAACCCACGAGCCGCCGCTGGCTGAGGAAGCTGCAGCCCCCCAGAAAATGTGACCCTTTACTTAGCTTACAATTTCATGTTTAGCTTATAACTGAAACTTAGCTTACATTTTAATACACAGACCCCCCCCCCCCTCACCTTAAATAAAATTCTGGCTGAGCTACAGGTTTCTGTAGTATTGGAGACGAGACGGGTTCAGCCCGAGCCCGAACCGGGCTCGGGCTCTGTAATCCACAGTTGCATTCGGGCTCGGGAAAAAATTTCTCTTTTATTGAACATACTCCTTGAAAACAGATTTTTAAAAAAGTGATTCATGAGGAAAATAAAAGTACTTTAAAAAAAAAATAGCCGCACGGCCCGCCTAGAAGGTGCGTGAAGCTCTCTGGGTATTTTCAGAACGGCGGCTTATATTGCTTAGTTAGTCATGAGAGCGGACATTATTTCATAAACATAGGGGCAATTCCATGTGACTCGCATTACAATTTGACACATTTTCACAAAAGTAAATTGTGTATATATAAAAAGAAATATCAGACTTGATTAAAAAAAAAAGTTTTTTATGTGTATCTGGGGTACAGTACGAAAACTAGAAATATCAATATTTTAAAAAATTTAGTATGAGCAAACAGTATCCAGACCATAATTTAGCACTGTGACTCACATTACAAAAAAAGGGAAGTCAAGTTTAGTATGTTATTAAAAACCTAATTTTTTCCCTCTTTCAACACAGCAAAATAAAAGAGAAGGATTTTATGAAATAACAAACACTTCAAAGTTGTGATATACCTCAAAAAAACTTTTTTTTGTTAATGATATATTATTTTAATCAATATTTTACATGTGACTCACATTACATATTTTCGTGACTCACGTTACATGTCCCACTTAAGTCTTCAAAGTTAATGAAATATTGATTTAAAAATATTTTATTTTGTAGATGGCAAAGTAACATAACTAAATTTAACTAACAGGTATGTGATTATATATATTTTAGCACAGGAAAATAATTAATGAAAATAATAAAGTATAAGTCAAGCCAATAGGAAATACACATCACATTGTATATATATATATATATTAGAATAAATTACAATACAAATGTAAAAACCCCTCTGGAATTAACAGGAATCAGAGGTTTTAATTTCCGTATCAACTTTTAACGAGGATAAAATAGTTTATCTTCATTTTTAGGCCATTTCCAGCAAGCAGTCTTTGCCTGTAGGGTGCATCTTATTTATTTCAAATTCTCCATTGATGCAACTGGTAATTTTTCCAGGGCACAGTACACCGTCATATTCAACTTCATACCAATCATTACATTTAATATCGGAAATGGGTTGAGGAACTATTTTATTATCAGAAGATATCAAAATTCCTATAGGTTTCTTATATTCAACTTTAATACAGTGATATTGTTTGATACCTTTCAATAATGGTGAATTGCCCCACAGCTGTTGAATATTAAGTTTAAATTTCTTTGATATTTTCTTCTGTAATTTCCTGGATATTAATATTAGTTCCAGCCATCTGGGCAGCTTGAACAAAATCTGTAGCATTAATTACTAAACATTTGCATTTTTTCGAGGCTTACAAATTATTTCTTCAGGAAACGAATGTGAGTAAATAGGAACCGCTTCATTAAACTGATATAATGCATTAACAGCATTGATAAAGTTCTCATGATAGAGACATAAACAAACATTGTGAGGTAGTTTGTTGCTTAAGAGAACATGCTTTGGCGCATTGATGAGAATTTGCTTTTCCCATTTACCTCTGATGGATTATCAATTTTGAATAGCTCAAATACTTCTCTTAAGTAATAAACAAGATGTCGAGCTTGCTTTTTAATTTTTCCCCCGTCTTCCTATATTGTAACTACATCGTTTGTTCCAGGTGCTAGTCTGCTAATGTCGTCTCTTTCATAAAATTCTCGAATTTTACTTAGAGTGTCTTGGCATAAGGGATCTCCTTGTGATGCAGTCTTTGGACACTGAAGACTTTTATCCATTTCCATATTGCATTCACTGCTAAATAATTTTCTCACTTTTACCTCCTTATGATGAGGTGAATTGGGCAAACCCCACTTTGCTTTGGCCAATACCTTTCCTAGTGTGCTTGCAGTCTTATATATTTGTTCGGGTGACTCTATAACTTTTTCAGATGATTGCCTTGCATTTTTAAGAAGTCGCAATTTAGCTACTCTTTTTCTTGAGAGTTTCCTTTCTTCATTTTTTATTTTATCTTGAATTGCTTGAGGCAACTTCTTTAGTTTGTCAGCTTTCCTCTTTCTATATTCCTTCATAAAGAGACAGTGTTTCTGTTTATATTCATTGTACATCCCTTCTTGCTTTAATTTTTCCCTGTGCTTTTTCTGTCTCTTTGCTGCTGTTGTTGATGCCATAGTTTAAAAACTTTCTATTATTAAAAAAATTCAACTTAGTTGTAAAAACAAGTGGTAGTTATTTTTTAAACTTAGTGTGTTTACTAGAAACACTATAGTAAAATTAGATTATTTAATTACATTTAGTGGCAGTAATTAATCATATATAGCCGTGCGTAGCTATAAAATCACCCGCATTTATTCAAAAGATAAAATTAGGATACATCAAATGCCATTAAGAACTCTATTATCATTCAATACTAGCCGTGACTCACATTACGAAATAAAATGTCTTTATCACTAAATAAAATATTTTTTAAATTGAAATTGCTCATCAATTATTTTTAGTAAGATAAATAAGTAGGAGAAAAAGTAAAAATTTTATAATTTACAGCTACAAAAAGTTATAAATATTAAAAAAATGAAGTTTTTGTGACTCACATTACAAAGAATTTGATCTATATAAAAATTAACCTCTCTCATTTATCTTAAATGCTAATTCTGAAATATCATTTTTATATTTGTCCTATAGGATAATTCTTTCAGAAAATATAATTATTTATCTAGAAATTTCTAAAACTTAGTAAAATATATACCTTTAAATCTATCCAAAGTTAAGAAGAATTCACAAAAATAATGTTCTTTGCAGAAAAAATCTTCCATGACAGAAAAGGGTTAACCATATGTGTTGCCACATTCTAATTTGTGAACTTCAATAAATATACAACAAATGAAAAACAAAGTTGAGAAGTTGAAAAAAAAAATTCTTTTACTACTGTAGTTCCCGTGTTATGTGGAATTGCCCATAGATATATAGAAAGTGCATTAAAAATTTGCAACTATATTTGTCTTTAATTTGCACAAACGGCAAAATTTATTGTATTCTATCAAAGAATTATTTCTTTGAATTTTATTGATTTTATCTGACATTTCGGGCTCGGGCTCCGACTTAAATAACATTGCTCGGGCTCGGGCGGGCTCGGATTAAAAGTCCTCGGGCTTCAAAAAATGAGCCCGAACTCATCTCTAGTATTAGTCGAACTTTCAACTCAAGTAACAATAATGAGTGTAGTTGTCATTCACCTGTCAACTAATTAGTTCTAGTTTTAGTTGTTAGTTGAATGTTAGTTTTTGCCAAACTGTTGATTCTGTGCACAAGACTGTAAACAGACTAAAAAAAATGAACATTAATATTTATGCTTCTAATTTAATTTAACAAACAGATTTATCCTAGGAGCTGCAGGGACATAGCCAGCAAGTTGTCTTAGAGATCCCCCCCTCCCGAAAAAAAAAATTCGGTGGTGGGGGGGTCAGGCAGGAGGGCATGAAATTTTTGGGGATAGTTTTACCTACGCATCCCTAAGTCTGTGGTAAAACTATCAGCACTTTTTGTTAAAATGGAATCTTTGATGATGGAAGTTATAATTGGGAATGCTTTCAATAATTTACTTTGATATGAACTAATCCAATCTTTCTTCATACTTACTGTGCCGTAGAGATTAAACATGAAAGAGCAGCAGTTGTCATCGCTGTTTCCGTTAACGAACAGCGGAATTCAAGTGACTACCCATGGATGGTCGTATGAAAGGGCAATATATCTTATTTTCTAAGTTTTTTTCTTTTTCTAAACTTTCAGAATTAAAAATAAACAGAGATATCCATCATCAATGTCTATGGATGACGCAATAAAGAGATAGCTCTGCCCATTGGCAGAGTATTTTGGAAAAATCGTTCTACAAATCAAAGATTTTATGACTTTTTGAATTGACTGACTAGTTATCGCAGCTCATTCAGAATCAACTGAAAGATTATTTTCAACCTTTAGATTTAGTCCGGCAGCAGATCAGTCGATTAATTTCGGTCCCCATTAGAACACCGAAAGTGAAGCAGCACCGGCTTGGACAGTGCTTGGGAGGGTGAACTCCCCTCTCGACCGAGTCTGCTGTGGACCGTGTACGCTAAAGAGAGTTGGCGCACGTAAAATCTGTCCTGGCTCCAAAGTCCGCTTTGCTCAAACGATAACTCTGGGGATGCCAATCCAAGTGCTAGGTATCTCATCTGGAATTGACTAAAAGTTAGGAGACCACTCATAGGGGCAACGTTGGTTTGCCTATTTGGCGCCCTCATAATGAAATTATCAACATTTGCCCTTGTAGAGGTCAAGTCTAGCACAAATAGGCCGCTGACCTAGCCATTAGAAAGAAAAAACACTCTTAGATTAACCCTTGTTGACCCTGAGTCCACAACTGAGGCACAAAAATCACATAGTGACGTACAGGACGGAGTCCTAATTTGCACACACACACACATACACACAAACACACACAAAAATAGCATAAATGAATTCAGAAGACCTGAAAACGTGTCAATACACCAAAACCTCGAAGTCGAATTTTTTCATGATTACAATACTTTCCTTACATGGTACATGTTCGGAAAGTTTTAAATACTCGAAAGCTTAAACTTGTCGCGAGAACTGTTGAACATCGAGGCTATTTGGGCTAGTCTCACGGCATTTTTAGTTGTCGCCAAGACTTATTTCGAGCCCTGCGGCGAGTTAAATGTGTTTGTTGAAAAAGTAGGTTGTTTTCTTCATTATTTGGTTTGACTGTTGACTTCTCTAGTATCTAGCAGGTAATTACACTTTTTACGATCAAACAATATTACAAATAAAGTAAGTTCAAAAGTATGGGTTTTTTAAGGGGGGGGTATGATTTATTTGCCAGGAGAGGACAGCTCGCGTCACTGAATGTGTCTCTTAGAGCTACCTATACGTCCTTCCCGGAATTTCCCGCCACAGTTTGGAACCTCATCAGAAGGTGGAGGACTACTGAATATTGGCACACCTCGGAAACTGCTAACAACCGCCCAGAGGACTTTCGGAACCACGGACTTAACGTGCACGTACACCGCATGTACACGGTGGTCTTGAGTAGTACGCTGGTATCGACCCGCAACCTTCCGGCTACGAGTCCAACGCCTTAACCAATGGGCTACCACGGAAATGTGTTTAAAAAAGCGCTCTTTTCTGGGGGGGGAGGGGGACACCCGCAGTGGGGGAGCGACCGACAAAGGCAGTTTACGCCAACACGCGCCCCCAAGGGAGGATCACCCCGGACCTAGGGCAAGCATCAGGATGCCGACCCCGACCCCACGTGCTTTATTTATTTCAAAAAATCCAATAATACAGAGCTCCCCAAGGGAGAATACCAAAACAAAGATACACAAAACCAAACTATATATATAAAAACACGAAAATAAATCACAGAGACTTATACTAAAAACAAAACACCAAAGCAATTCATGGAAATTAAAAAGCACATAAGAAACAACCAAAATATTATGTATATAATAAAATACAATTGGGCATAGCCTCTATGTTCAGATGGTTAAAAGCAAAGTTATAAAATCAAACCATACAAAGTAGTAGGTACATAATATTAAAACATTTACAAGATCCAAAACCACTCACAAATAAAATATAGTCTATGCACCATGATACCGGACCCTAAGTAAAAACATCATAACTTACATAAAATATCACAGAACCAGGCGTTTGAATTATAAACCATTATTTAAAAGTTATAATATCACAGTTCTAAGTCGATACAGTTAACACAGTACAAAAAATCCCAACACCAGACAAAATCAACACAGAATCTCAATTATAATACCATAAAAGCACATATTTTCTCTTTTTTTAAATTAAAATTTTAAGATTATTAGCCAATTAAAACAAAAATGATCTATATCTTATCCTCAGGTTCTGATATAAATCTCCTAATTTCTTTAAATTATTACTTTTACGGATAATCTTTAGAAATAAAAGGGGTGCATCTAAAGGAATGCCACATTGGAAGATGCTGAGTCCAGCACTGCAAGGGCCATAGACATAATGCAATGAAACACCCTCCTGCCCGCAGACACACAGACCATTATCATGACTGTCCAGACGGAGCAGAAAGGCAGGGAAAAACCCTTTCCCAGTAATGAACGGAAGAACAACGTTGTTTTTTATAACTCCCTCATGATCTACTTTTTTCCTATACTCTTTTTGGGGGGTGGGGGTGGGGGTGGGGGTAGAGGGACAGGTAATAAACCCCGAGGGCGCTTCATTTGTTTCACACACAGGAACTGGCCATGGTCAGCGCGGCACTGTGTCTTTCAAGCAATTCCGAAACTGAAGCAACAAATGAATCGCGCTTTTGTTTGCATTTGTGTTCCGAAGAATAACTGTCTGCTTGACTCAACCGTGTGCCGCCTGCGAGTTGTGTTTTTTTTTCTGCCCAGCTGAATCGTGACCTTCGCAACTAAGGCCTGCTGGCTTAAGGCGATTCTTCTGACGGAACGGAAGTCCATCATTCCGATCGCGACATCTGGTGGCAAAAAATATTCATGGTGAGTAGGAGGGTCCGAACTGTCATAGCTGACAGTGGGGGGTCTCTGCAAACGCGTGTGGGTTTCCACTTTTCCGGGAAGAAATGTTATCGCTAATTGTGGTCAAGCAGGGTTGTCGGGGAATGAGCGGAGGAAAGAGGAAGAATATAAATAATCACTGGCTGAGAAGTGAAAATGGAAGAACTGATATTTTCCTAAACTGGGGCAATTGCATGAGAATTAGAATGCATAGAAAATGACAACACTTTATGTTTTTTATTCAAATTTTAAATTGACTTCCTAAAATTTTTTATCGATTGATTTTTTCCATTCTTGGGTCTCTGTTCCATTCACCAGCCTACCCACTTGCACGTTGAAAAACACAAATCCGAATCCATCAATTCAATTAAACAAACAAACAAACAAAAAATACGTTATGGCTGATTGTGGTCAAGCAAGATTGCTTGGAGGAAATATGAGAAAAGGAGAATGATGTAGCTGAAAATATTCCAGAGCCAGAATGATTTTTTCCCAAATTGCGAGGAAAAATGTTTACGCCAAAATTAAGAGATAAATTATTTAATTATCCAAGATCAAAATTGAATTCTAAATGAGATACCGTAACCTGTGACCAAGCATTCCAGAATGAATTTGCTCACCCATTCCTATCACAAGTGCATTTTCTTTCAGGTTACAATTTTTTGCTTTTCAAAGAATATGATTTACTGCTGGGTACAGCAAAAATTTAAATTAAAATTTGGTGTGTGATTCTGTGTGATTATGGCAACGCTACACTAGAGCTATCTGTCAAGGGTGTGAATGCCTTGGCAGGAAGACTTTCTAGGGGTTTATAACGCGTATTCACGTTACATCTGGAGTTCTGGAGAAGAAACAAAATAATCCTACCAAAATTCCAGACCGTTAGATCGACAGCCGCGCGATGGGACCCGAACCCCGGACCTTCACACTTCGGTCATCTACCATTTTTAGTGGCATAACCACTGTGATATAGCGAGGCAAAATAAAATTGGATAAAAAAGACACGATTACTTTAATAAATGAAAATTCTATGCATTAAACTTAAAGATTCTTGCACTTAGACTGGAATGTAAGCAAGAAAATTAACACATAACTAGTTTCATAAATGACCTCATATTTACTCATAATGGATTGTTGAAACTGCGTACAAATTTTAGCAATCAAAAAATCATTTCATGAAATAAGAAAATGCCTTAAAACCCAAAATTGAATAATAAATTAAGTGAGTAGCATTTATTGTTTGATTAGAAATACTTATTTTTGTAAAACAAATATGAATTTAGTCAAATTTGCTTTCCGAATATAAATCAGAAAAGTGGACTTTATTTGCAAAATCCTGCATCATGTTTTGAAATAGAATAAAAAACTGATGTGAACACAAAATAAAACAGGGCCGTACCCCCCCCCCCCATTTTTTTTTTTTTTTGGGGGGGGGCAATAATTTTTTTTTTTTTTAAATGAACGTAGTTCACAAAATCAGAATTTACTTCTGACGTAAATATCGCCAATAGCCAGTTTGAAGTATATTTCCCTATAATAATCTATGGACACGTAAAAAAAAATGCTTTTAAGAGTCTTTCATCCATTAATCTCAATATAAAAATTTAGCGGACGATAAACATGTCCTGAATCTTGGTACCACCTGAAGCTGCTTTAATGAACATTATTAAATCAATTTTAGGCTACTTACCAATTTTCAAATGAGCTGAAATTTTGCATACTACCCTATTTTAGCTAACAATACAATATCATGCAAATAAAAAAAAAGGAAAAGATTCTATACCATATTCTCTTGACACTAGTCAGGGATCGATCCAGACAGTTTTGTGGCCCCTTAGAATTACATTCGACTAAAACGGCCCCTTCACAAAAAATCAATTTAATAAAATAACCCTTCATTTGTATTTTACACTATATTTTATTTATTTCCCCTCTCTTTATTTATTTTTCCCCTCCATTCCACAATAACTCTGACCACTCAAAAAAGTCTGACATAACAATAACAATTTAAAGGAGGTATTGCTATTTTTTTTCATGGTTTTTGTTCTTCATAAAAACTTTTTATTAAAAAATATATACAGTAGCTGTCAGCAATGCATAAAAATGGCAGCTCTTTATATTATTTACTCAAATTTTGAATTGATTTCCGAAAAAATTTTAATGAATGAATAACTGTGCCAGGATATTATCTTATATAATTAGCTGACTATTAATTAGTTTCCAGATTTTGAAGCCACTCCAGTATATGTACTAGGTTTAAAATGTTTGTTTAAATTTCTAGGGAACTAGGAAAGGGTTTCAGAGACAAAATTAAATCAGATGTACTAAATTACTAACTATATCTCCTAAAGCAGTTAATAATCACTCTAAAAGGTACTAAATAAACAAACGAATGTTTGCAAAATATTTCTATAAAAAAGGTGATATTGTAGCTAATTGCATTATAAATCATTGTACAAAGTACGCTGAGTGAAATATAAATCAATACGCACAAATTAAAAAATATCTAATCTAATTTAATCTTGTTTTTCTGAGAGTCGTTTAATATTTTGTTTAATAAAAGAAAGAAAAGAAAAAGGAAGAAAGAACACGACATAGTGTGTTTCATAAAACGTTCGTAGAATTTGTAGTACTCTTTGTGTGTTTTATAAAAAATCATTTAATTTAATTATAAATAACTAGTATATATATTTCTTAAGGATAATTAAGAGACGAGACGAAACAAATCTTTGCATTTGTTTTACGGGACGTGACACGCCTATTTTTTGTGTCGCATCCATCCTCAATAATTATTGAGAAAATACAAAGCAAAAGGGATTTAAAGGCACATTTTTAAATTTAAATAAGAAAATTTTAGAGAGTAAAAATTCAATTTTTTTTAAATCCACTGATGTAAGTTTTTTCGCACCTTTTAGCTCCATTTAATTTTTTATAAACATATGAACTCGTTGTTTGCGGTCAATATTTGACAGATTGTAAGATTTTGATTTCTGTTTATTAAATGCCACAATATTCACAAAAGTTATACAAAGTATTAAAGAAAAATTCAGAGCAATAAGCAGACTAAGATACACAATAACAGGAAATTCAATGCAAGATTACTTGCACCTACAGATTGGAATGTCTAGGAGAAAATTTAAATAGGACCTACGCATGAATTATGATACTATTTTTGAAGTTAACATCAAAATCAAATAAAGGGCCCACGCATGGATTGTGATACAATTTTCACAAATTGGGACATTTCTCAATACAGTGAAACAAGAAAAACAAATACGACCTCGCTGAAATTATATTGATACACTTTTCAGATTTAACATCAAAATATAGAAACAATGTCTACGCATTGAATTCTGATACACTTTTCAAAATTAACATCAAGATATAGAAATGAGGCCTATGCATTGATTTATGATATACAATTTTAACATCAAGATATAGAAATAGGGACCATGTATGTGGATTATGATACAATTTTCAAACATTACCAAACATGATGAAACAAGAAAAACAAATAGGACAAAACATGGATTATGGTACACTTTTCAAAATTTAACAATAAGAAAAGTCCGATGTGCTAATATAAAATGGTTTTTGTGTTTTGTACTAAACAAGCCATTGGGTGTGTTATGTAATTATCTTCATTGCATAAATTAGCTTGCTAGGAAAAATAGAAAATTGTATCGCAAGCGAGCCAGGATATATATGTATGAGTATGTATGTATATCCTACATATTCATACTACAAATATATATCTTACAATGCAAAAATCTCCAGAGGAAATTGTTTATTATTGTGATTCAGCCTCATTAAAATGTGAAAATTATATGCGTGGAACAGAACTTGAACACTACAATAATTAATTTTTAATTATGGACAAAAAATTAATTTCTGGTTCAGTTGACAACTAGAATTGTAGTGTTAAATATATATTAATGACAATGTCATTTTATCTCTCAACACCCTTTATTGAAAAATGTGTCCCAAAAATAGGGTGACGCAAAAAAAAACCGACAATTTTTTTTTTAGTCTCGTGTGAAAAAATGTTAGTTTTTGGATGTTTTAAGAGCCCCCTCCAAAGGACAGCTCCAAAAAAAATTTAAGTGGTCGCTCAAAATGTTTTTAAATTTCAAAAATCGTCAAAAATCGAATTTTTTTTTTCTTTTTAAATTTTTTTCTCGTTACGGTATAATTTTATAGACCAAATAAATAAATAAATAAATAAACAAATAAGTTTCTGAAAGTTTCAGTTCAAAATTTAAATTTTAAAAGGTCGCTCACAATTTTTTAAAATTTATTAGTGCTTTACTTTAGATTTTTTCGAGCGACCTTTTAATATTCAAATTAAAATTCCATACATTTTTTTTTCTTTTATTTAGTACAATAATCGATAAAAATACACTACGAGATGAACTAAAAATCAATAAAACCTGTGAAAATTTAAAATTTGGTTTCAGAATTAATAACAAAGCTTATTGAAATATTGTTAAATGTTGTAGTTGATTAAATGAAATTATTAAATTAAAAAAATTATGTTTTCAATATTGTGCTTGATTTTTAGTTCATCTCGTGGTGTATTTTTATCGATTATTGTACTAAATAAAAGAAAGAAATGTATGGAATTTCAATTTGAATATTAAAAGGTCGCTCGAAAACATCTAAAGTAAAGCACTAATAAATTTTAAAAATTGTGAGCGACCTTTCAAAATTTAAATTTTGAACTGAAACTTTCAGAAACTTATTTATTTTGGTCTATAAAATTATACCGTAACGAAAAAAAAAAAAAAATTAAAAAGAAAAAATTCGATTTTTGAAATTTAAATTTTGAGCGACCTCTTAATTTTTTTTTTTTTTTTTTTTTTTTTTTTTTTTGAGCTGTCCTTTGGAGGGGACTTTTAAAACATCAAAAACTAACATTTTTTCCCACGAGACTAAAAAAAAAAATAATCGTTTTTTTTGCGTCACCCTAATATATATATATACTATATATATACACACACACACGAAACACAAACATTTCCGTATTTGTAGAATCACCCACATCTCCATATATACAAGTTTTAAATACATACATGCTTTTTTCAGGTTCAAGGTAAAATGCAAAGGTACTATAGTACAAAATAATAAAAGAGAAAAAAGCTAATCAACTCAATTAATTATTTAAACTGACGATTAAAACACTAACTATAAAAATTAATCGATATCGGAGCACGAATGAAAATATTCTTTAAAAATAGATGTAGAAACTAAAGATTACAAAAGTATCAAAGCAATCCATTAAATTTTGAACAGTGACTCATATCATAAAATATACAAATTTAATATTTTCATGCAATGGAGAGGATAAATGATTTTAAGAGATAAGAATCATCAATAATAGTTTAATCATCAATTTCATATCCCTATCGTTAATTACTTATGATAACTATTCATCGCAGGCACAATTGGAGTTAAAATTGTTCTAAAAAATCGCGGTCTGATAGACAAAGTGAGTTTTAAACTTTCCTTTCTTCAACTTAAATATTTGTAGTTAATTACATTAAAAATTTATTATTATAATGTGGTAGTGATTCAGAGTCATTTAAGATTTTTTGCTATCAAGCAGTAGATGAATCTGTAGAGCATTGAAAAGAACACCTCTTATTATTTACATTTGATCCAGTGCATTTGATTCAGTCATGTGATAGAGAGGTCATTGCTATAAACATTTTTTGGTTTATCTGTGTTGGTTTCATTTATTAAACAGATACTTAAGATACATATATACTGGAATAATGAAATCTACTTTAAAATCTTTACTGAAATCTATTGAATTTGACTTCAAAGCTTAGGATCGGGCTATTTGCTTGCCGGAATGTCATTCAGCAAAGGAACTACGTTTCAAATTACTTGCAGAACCCCACCACGGCTATCTCGGACAATAGTTGAGGTAGTCGTGACCCCACCCAATTACTTGCAGAAAGAACCCCCCCTACAGCTTTTTGCCGTAGGGTAGTGATCCATCATCCGACCCCCGCCAAATAGCGGAGTACGTGGCGGTCATTAGGAAAGATAGTTTTTGTAGAAATGTAGACTCCAAATTTCGTCGTAATTACTAATTTATTTATTATTATAACTATTATATCTTTCATTGAAAAAACGGAAAACATTCTGAGCAATGGCAGCTACATTTTAAAAATCGTGTATCATAATTAGCAACCATTTTATGGCTGTTCAAACACAAAATTAGTGTTTTTTCAAACTTTATTTGAATATTAAAAATATTAGCAAAAATAATATCAAAATTTTAGAAAGAACATTCAAAACATCGTGTTACTAGCTAGATAGTAGGAAAAAATTCGAGACTGTATGTTAATAACTATCGATGTTATGTCACAAATAGATTTTCTCATAGGATTACATGGGACTTCGCAGCTTCGTCTTTGCCCTCGGAGAATCACCTTAAGGAATACGTCACCCTAAGTAGGCCGATTTAGGTATAAAATGAAGATTTGTAAAATAAAAATAAAATTCTGGTTGCTCATCATCATTTTATCAAATTTATCAGTGCTTAAGAACATATCTTCAGAACAAAAGTTAAAATTATATATATATATATGAGACGTCAGATATTTCAGTAAAGTTCCAGGGTTAAGGCAGGTAAAACGGTTTATTAAACATTATCTTTAAGTTACGATATAGAGTGAGAAGAGGAGAGGGGAGACGGGTACAAAAATCAGCGTGGACTCATTAAGCAGTTCCAGTGGCAGAAGTCTCTCGATTTTCGATGTGCGGTATATCTTCGAGCGGTATATCTCCCGCGGGTGGTGGCCGAGCCGCCGCTCCTGCCCAGCGCAAAGAAACACGGCCCGCGAAATCTCGTTCCAGCCGGGCCAACCACTACGGTCTACGACAATACCTTCCTGTAGCCGTGACGAGAGGCTGGGCATAGCGGATTAAATTGCTCTCTGGCGATTTGGCGTGCAGTCAGACTCCGTTGGCAAGAGTCGTTTCTCCCGCTGTTATACACTGCACGCTAGGGGTTGCCGCCCGCACCGCAAGTTGATCCGCGAAAAACAGTAGAGCTTCCACATTCTTTTTCTGTTGCAGTATATTTACATACACTGCTATGGAATAGAAGTAAGGTTTAGAGGGGGAGGGGGGTGGGTTTTTAAAAAGTACATATTTATTTATGCAATAACAATAATGGAAAATTGGGAAATTCAACGTTTGAGCATGAAATTTTATCTCGCAGTTATTTACAGTTTTCTTGTTATCTTTTTATTTTTTCTTAATGTTTTACTTCTTTCTTGCCTTTGCCATTGGAAAAAAAAAAAAAAAAAAAAAAAAGACAAAATGTCATTGACAATACAAGAAATTTCCAGATTTCACCGTTCATTTTTTTTTTTTTTTTTTTCCTGTCTTTATACATAGACAATGTTTTGACTGAATTACAGTAAGTTGTATTTAAAACAAATAAGAAATCTTTTGCGGTTTAAAACAACAGTAAAAAAATTATCTAGAATTTTCTTTCTCATTTAATTTTAAGTTTTTAGCTATTTACCTTATTAATTTTTCACTGAAACAAAATGGTCCAAAGAAAGTCTTAAAAAATCGTTCTTGAATACGAATTAGTTTTTTCTTTCATTGAATTAGTAGTTTGTGCTTGATTAAAAGAATTTAGCATTTTATAAATATAGATTATATGTAAATGAACTTTACACAAAGTTTAACATTTACTTTCTTACCGTTACAAAGACGAGCGGTTATTATTCTTTGTTGTTACACACATTATTGCTAGCCCATATTAATCTTTCAGTATCCTACAAGAATCAGTAATGCAATTTTCGTCCTCGCTTCAATCTGCATCCATGGGAACATATAGGTTTAAACCCGAAGAGTTTATCTGCATCTATAATCCATATCTATTAATTGCTAAAACCCCGGACTAAACATTTAATAAAGAAGGGTTTTCTCTAATCGTATGTAAATTCATACAAAAGCCAAATGATGATTGCTTTTTAACTGTTCACTGTTTCTTTTTTATTTCCGTAACATATTACCTTCAAATCTAAAATTTTTTATTCATATTTAAATGCATGCATTTAAATATGAATAAAAATTTTAGATTTGTAATTTTAGACTGCAATTTTAAATGCATTAAAATATATATTTAGAACAATTAATCAACAAATAAAATAAAAAAATATTAGAAAAAGAACATGGAATTTCTAACTCTACTGTTTTTCGCGGATCAACTTGCGGTGCGGTCGGCAACCCCTAGCGTGCAGTATATAACAGCGGGAGAAACGACTCTTGCCAAAGGAGTCTGACTGCACGCCAAATCGCCAGAGAGCAATTTAATCCGCTATGCCCAGCCTCTCGTGTAGCCGTGATGATATTATTGCATACTAGCTGCCTTCGGCGACCATTTCGTTCGCCATCTTAATAAATCTCGCCCATGGGTAATCCATGGGTCTTCCTTACTTTCGTTCTTTATTTCATTAAGTTGGAAAGTATATCATTATTCATGAGTGTGATTAAACAAAATTAAAATTGATATTTCTAACATCCTTTTACTGGATGTAATACATTAGAAATAGAAGGAGAAAAGCTGCGCGGAAAAATGCACAATTCTAACTGAATGAAAATTTCAAAAATTTATTCTCAGGTGTATTCAGCAGACGATAAAATTACGATAAATTGCGCCAAGCGTTAGAATCATCTCCTAAAAATCGCACATCAAACATTTTATTTTCCGCCAAATTAAAATGTTGCACATTTTAGTCTCGGAAAATTTCCAAATCCTATTTTTCTTTTGAGTATAAAACATTTCATTCCTGCTCTGATTTCACATGCACACGATATTTTAATTAAAAAATAACCTTACAAATAATCTAAACCAAAAAAAAAAAATCGTTATTCTTTTACTTTTTACTTCAAGAGTCTGAATCATTTAATGAACTGCCAAATATGGCAACCTAGATATGCTTAAATTCTCACTCATTCCACTGCGGGTTTACAATTGCGAAAGGGGAGAGCAAAAATGATCCTTTTGCGTCACGTTTTTTATGGATACCACCTAAAATAATTCGAATTTCGAAAAAATCGCTTCGAGGTATGTCGGGACCCGTCCTGGAGATTTTCCATACAAAATTTGGTAGGTCTACGATCACCCGTTTCCGAGCTACGAGAGACACAGACAAACAAACTAATTAACTAACCAACCAAATAACTGACAGTTTTACACACTGTTTTATTTATATCTATAGAATATACAGTATTATATTCTATAGATATAAATAAGATCTATAGAATATACAGTAAACTCCCTCTTAACCGGCCTAAATGGGACTGGGGCTGAGCCGGTTAAGCGGAAATCGGGTTAAAGCGGAGAATGAAAAAAAAAATTAAATGATGGAAATGCAAAAGTTTTATATACAATTAAGTGGAAAGTTTTAAAAACATCGGTCATTTTTCTTTTCTGCTGAAGACTGAAAGTTCGACCATTTACTTCACAGTTTCGCCATTTTCTTTTAAAAGCATCACATCGATGGAGAAGTTGATGTTTTTTCTACATAGCACAGCATAAAGCCCTTTTTCCAGTAATTTTGCTCCATGTGTTGGATATGTGCTGGAGGTCATTAACAGTCATTGTCAGAAATTTTCAATTTTTTGAAACTTTTTTTTAAAATCAAATACGGCCGGTTTAAGCGGAGATCCGGTTAAACGGAGGCCGGTTAAGAGGAAGTCTACTGTATATATAATTTTTTTAAAAAACATGGATAAGATCCCTTTTGCCGTGTTTGTCTCCTTCATTTCGTACACAACAAAATTTATTCAGATTCTAAATCTCAGTGAAAACCCTCGAGGAAAACCAGCTGTTCCTCAGCTTTCAGCAATGAAGAACTCACATACAGCTTTCAAAAGAAAACTTCTCAAAACAAGCAATAGATCGCTTACGACAGAATAATATACAACCTAATGCAATGAACTCAAGGAGCATTCGATCACAGTTGATGTCCTGTCTCCTTACATTACTTATGCCGACATTGCGAGAAAATTCCAGAGAAATACAGTTTCGGAAAATTCCCGATCAGTCGCAAACCTTGATTGCCTAATAGAAATACAATGGAGTAATACTAGGCTATTGGCTGGTTGGTTGGTGTCGTGTCCATGGGGAGATCTATAGATGACCACGAGCAAAGGCGCCGGCAGCATAGGGCAAGTGGGGGATTTTTGTATGCAGTGTTTTCCCTTGCTTTTTTGCTCTTTCCAACATGGTAACCATACGTTGAAGTAGTCTTTGCCCCCCCCCCCTCCTGGGAAATATTCTGCCGGCACCCATGACCATGAGTGTGCAGAATTTCGAAAAAATCGCATCGATGTATGTCAGGACCCATCTTTAAGAATTTCCATACAAAATTTGGTAGGTCTACGATCACCCGTTTCGGAGCTACGAGAGACACAGACAAACAAACAAGCTAACTAACCAACGGCATACAACTAGGCTATTGCGTAATACTAATGCAGGGAAACGAACATTGCAGGCCCCATTAGTAAATTCGCATCAAATCGCCAAGTTTGACGCAAAAAAATAACTTTTCAGGAGTGAAGCTATAAGCTCTAGCACCAATATTTCTCGTGAATTCGAAAAAAAACCTATGTTAAATAAGCAAAAGGAACATCCAAATCTCTGTGCTCTTTAGCTGACCGATTTTTATGCAAAAAAATGCACATTTTAATTATTTGACGCGGAGAATACGAGTTTTAGATTATACTTAATCCTTGAAGGGCAGAAGAACCCAGAAATTCGTAACATAACAATGTGAAAGGAATTTCTCCTGTCATGGTGCTATCGAAACCTTAACTGATTCCGTATTCGGATTTGCTGGGAATACTCCTCCCCCTAAAAGTTCTTCAACTGAATAATTTACCATAAAAGTAGTGCTTGAATATGAAACAAAAACGGTACTTACGTATTTTTCCGGCGGTAATTGCCGCCAAACAATTTTTTCGTTTAATGTGCTTGCAAACTGTAATCGTATTCCAAATGTCGTTATCCGTATCTTGCTAATCCTATTCCAAACCATCAATAATTTCATGTGTCTGGCATTTATCTTGGCGAAAAATCACTCGTCTTGGAAGGACCACCCGGATAATACATAAGTACTACAAAAACATCACTTTACTAGCTTTTTAAGAACACACTGCGCTTTAATACTATTGTAGTGTTTTGCATTTTTATTTCCTTCACGTGTTTGGCAACAGACCTTTCAGATCATTTTCATCAGCACATGCGCACTGCGCGATTCCTCCTCTGTCATTCAGATCGCAAATTTAATATTCATTTTAGTCCGTTTTCCAGGTACTTTTTAATTTACTCTTTTTAAAAATAACTATTATTACTTTAAGCTTCTGTTCTCGTTTATTTTCTTTCTATGACTTTCAAAATTCGAATTCTTTGTTTTCTTTTTACTCAAAAAAAAAAAAAAAAAAAAATAGCTTTTTTATTCAATCAATACATCGAGTCTCCGAGGCGTTGGCGTCGCTCTCGTTCTGAAAATAAACTTTTCTCTTTCCATTTGTAATCTCGACATGTTTTTCATTCAATGTCAGTTTCTTTTCTTTCTTCCCCTCCCCCCTGTTGATTTCAGTCTGAAAAATGAACATCTCGTATGCTTTTCTGGAATTATTCAAATAATTAAAAGCTAAATAAATACCCACATCCAATATCCTTTTGACTCAAGACTAAAAACAATGTTCTGTTACTCGAAACAACAAATAAGTCGCTTGTTTTAAAGCATTTTCGAATTTGTCACTTATGGCAACCCTTTTTCATAAAAAAATTGCGGATAACTCGCATGGGAGACGCCATAAAAAAAAAAAAAAAAAGCTTTTGCCATACACAGCAATGAATTTGCCATACAAAGGGGATGATTTTGTTATATAAATCGGATAGCGTGGTAGACTTGTTGCCGATGCGTACAGCGATAACAATCTTGGCATAAGTGCGTAACTACTGTTACGAATTTTGGGGGCGGTGTGCTGTTCAGAGGTTAAATTTAGAATAAAACTCATATTCTACACGTCAAATAATTAAAGTTTACAAATATCGATGTCACATCTTTATTAACAAAAAGTGGTTAAGTACATGTTGTGTCCCGCAGTGGTCCGGGAGCTAAACTCCATCCCCAAAAGAACATGGCAAGTGAAACAGCATCCGGCTTGGCCAGTGCTTGGGAGGGTCAACTCTCTCTCGGTTCGACTGCTGTGGGAGCTTGTACGCTAACGGTAGCGGGTGCACGTAAAATCCGTCGTGGCTTCAATGGCCTATATGTTGTTAAACAATACCTCTGGGGGAGCCGATTTCAGGGGGATGGGCCCCTCCTCTGGAATAGGTTCAAAATTAGGGACCAAAGCAGAAGTTCAACACCTTCGAGGGCAATGGCATCTTCTATCCCTAGACACAACAACAAGTACATGTTGTCCGAGATTAAACGGCCCTATTTTAAAGTTGTCTAAGAAAGAGATTATTATTGAGAAAGTTATGAAATATTTTGTCGGGTATAATGAAGGTGTGGGAATTTGTTTGAAACAATTAAAAAAAAATAGTTCAAATGCTCGCCACCAGGGGGCGATTTTTAAGGAATAGTGCATCTGGCTGGTCCCCAGACCTCACTCCGTGCGACTTGTGGTTTTGGGGGAGTTTGGAACATTGGGTAAGTCGTGATAACTCAAGAACTTTGCCTGATCTTTTAAAAACAGCATTTCACAACATGCAACATTTCCCAGAACAGACTGCGGTCGTCTGTGGAGCATGCTCCCTTACGATCCCAGATGGTAGTTGACAAGGATGGCAGCCATCTTGAACATGTCTTGTTGTAATAATATTTGTAAACTATCATGTATGTGTAATGTGCTAAAGGTGTAGTTCATTTTAAAACCCCCCTGGTGGCAAACCTTTGAACTATTTTTTTTTTTTTTTCTCAAACAAGTTACCATATCTTCATTATGCCGTACGCAAAAAATTTCATAACTTTCTCTATAATAGTTACGTCTGTAGACAACTTTAAAATAGGGTCCGGACAACATTGTTTGTACATTCGGTACATGTTGACAAAGCATAAAGTATGTCATGGACTATGTGAAAAAATATCGATGTCAAACAAACATCGGTTTCGAAACATCGATATTTAAAAAACAAAAAAAAAAAGCATCGATGTCACATCCGTAATTTGTGCACGGCCCCTATTCCTTCGTTGTACCTTTTTACCAGAGCCCGACTAAAGACATTCGGAAGCCCTAGGTCTAGCACTTTTGTGGGGCTCCTGTGGGGTCATTTCTTGTTCGTCATAACTTATAAAAGATTCCCAGTATTGTTTCGTACAAAAGGGGGGAGAGGTACTTTAGTTTAAAACTCTCTCATGAACAAAAGGTTTTAGCAAATTTTTAGCTTTTAATGTAGAAGTTAAGCTTCAGAATCAAATAACGATACGTCAATGAATACTCTATGCTGGAATTTTCGGTATCTTAACATGATGTTTGTTTTATTCCTATATAGTGTAAAAAACCCTTTTGCTCAGCTATATGTGTTGTCAATGTGTATCTCCTTATCTATTTTCTTTACTGTTAGAAATTTAATGTATAACTCATTTCCTTTAGAAATAGAACAATCTATTTTATTAATTTTGGGGGCCCTAGGCCGTGACCTGGTTGGCCTGTGCGGTATAATCAGGGCCTGATTTTTACCTTCGATTTTAACGCTCAGTGTTCCCGCTCTAGGAACACCAAGCTCTGACGTTTTGACTGTTGCCAGTCACAAAGAATGGATTTGATTTCTATAAAAATAGTCAGGTGACATAGCTCCACGAGAATCCTTTAATTTTTAGCACGTCCTTTCCCGTAAAAAAATTGTCCCGATTATGTTTAACAGCACTGACATCTGCTGAAAAATGGAAGAACGCGAGAACAGCTACATGGATTCCCCAATGCTGAAATAAGGGCAGCCGTTGCCATCGCTCAACTTAGCTACCAGCAAGATGGCGGACGATCGAAACGCAGTGGGCTGTGCGGCACAGCCAGCTGTCGTCGAAAAAGGGTCTCTAGATCTGTGGCACGCGATGAACGTTTCGATCGTCCGCCTTCTTGCTGGTAGTTAAGTCGAGCGATGGCAACGGCTGCCCTTTTTCTCAGCATTGGGAAAGCGTTGCGCCTCAAAGGGTTAACGGATGCAACTTTCGAGAGCTGTATAGCCTCGTCGTGTGCATGTGGTTTACAGCCCCAGTTTTCGCCCACATTTCTAAATCATCAGTTTCTTTCAGGACCCGCAGAAATGTCATCCGAAACGAAACTGTCCAATGGGACGGGATTCCATTTCCCGTGCAACAACGACGCCATCCGCTGTCCGGCCGACGCCATCCTCAACGGCCTCGACGAAGAGGACGTCATCAAGAAGAATGCCACCAAGTCCAAATGCTACAAGTCCGTCATGGAATACTGCAACCAAGCAGCGGATGAACTGGTGAGTGGGTTGCATGTGTTAGCACCCTCCAACACGCGATGGTCTCGCCGTGAAACAACCTCTTATGCCAGCGCTTTCAGCTGCTAATCGAAAAAAATGAGATTGAATGGTCCCGACGCTGAAGAAGTACACCCATTGCCATCTTTCGAGCTAACCACCAGTAGCATGCCCGTTGATTGAATCGCTCATCGCGTGATACCGAGCTGAAGGTCTTTTTTTCGACACAGCCGGCTGTGTATTGTGTTGTGACACAGCCGGCTGTGTCAAAAAGAACTTTAGCACGCGATGAGCGATTCGATCGACTGCCATGTTGTTGGTAGTTAACTTGAGAGATGGCAACGGGTGTACTTTTTCAGCGTTCGACACTACATAAAGTTGTTCTATAAAGATGTGAAAATGATTGCGCGTTAAAAAGTTAAAACAGCAATCGAATATAGCATCAGCTGTCGAATGTAGCATGAAAAAAATGAGATTGAAGGATCCCAACGCTGAGGAAGTACACCCGTTGCCATCTCTCGAGTTAACCACCAGCAACATGCCCGTCGATCGAATCGCCCATCGCGTGATACAGAGCTAAAGTCTGTTTTTTTTTTACACAGCCGGCTGTGCAGTATCGATCGAATCACACATCGTGTGCTAGAACCGAAGTGCTTTTTTGGCACTGTCGGCTGTGCAGTGCTGCTCAGCTGGCTGTGTCAAAAAAGTGTGTTTTAGCTTTAGCACGCGATGGGCGATTCGATCGACTGTCATGTTGCTGATAGTTAACTTGAGAGATGGCAACGGGGGTACTTTTTTAGCGTTGGACACTATATGTTGTTCTATAGAGATGTGAAAATGGTTGCGCGTTTAATAGCTTCGAGAACAGCATTTAGAAGCAAAGGACATCGCTCCTGAATGCGCGAAAATAAATTAATGAGCTTTATTACGGTTTATAATAATATATTAATATTTATAATAAGGTTTTTAATAGTGCTCTACGGCAAAAAATAAGTCTAGCATTAATAGTTTTATTTTATTGGAACACTCAAAAGAATTTTAATACGTTACAGTCCAAGAAAGTTTAGAGGCATTCATTCATTTTAAGTGGAATATAATCAGTATATTCTACGTTTATAACAGCTTAAATTTTCATTAAAATATTATATAGTAAAAGCGTATCAAAACCCATGTATCAACCCGATTTTGTCTTCCTTATTCCGTTACTTTGGAAAGGTATACCAGAATCCACGACTGTGCTGCATATTTCTCACTTGTTCCATAAAACACTTTCTTGGAATCAAAAGCTATATTAAAATCGCCAACTAAAACTGTTTCACACTCTTTTTCAGGCATACTTCACCTTTATTTACACCAATATTAAAACTTTCATACACACAAATATTCCCATTAACAGTAGGATTTGCCAATTTCCCGCCAAATATAGAAGATATCCTCAAACTGGATTCAGTTTTTGGAGATTTATTTTTTGGCGCCAACCTTGGCGAATTCTGACATTTTACTAACCCTCCGCTATCTGGTAACCCTTGAAAATTGATACACCGCCAGCTAATTAAAAATCTTAATAACATAACAGCACCCAAGTGTTCTTAAAAAATAAATAAAAGTACAAATTTTTGTGTATTTGTTTTGTTAACTATTTGTCTGTTTCTCCGTAGCCACAAAGACAAAATTTCTACGCAATTGATTTGGCAGACATTTTGTGGAAAGTCCAAGAGTGGAAAAGGTGCCTACCGAAAGTAGACATATTTTATGGTAATTTTCTAATAAGTTCTATTACTCAATCCTGTGTTTTAACTTCTATGGAAAAAATTGTAGTGCAATCATAGAACAAAGTACCAAGGATGGGCATCATTCAGGGGAGCCAACTCTCTCAAAACGTTAATCCTTTGACGCGTGACGATTGTGCCACAGCTGGCTGCGCAGAAAAAGTCTATAGCTCTGAGGCGCTAGATGGGCTATTCGATCGACCACCATCTTGTTGGTAGTTAAATGGATCGATGACAACGGCTGTACTTTTCCAGCGTTGAGCAGTCTATCCAGTTGGCTCTCTGCATAGATGTTAAAGTGCTTGCGCTTCAAAGGATTAAGGATTTGATGGACTGTGTGGGATGTAGCTGGCTCTGCTGGGAGGTCTAATTCATACGCGCATGCGCAGCTTCGAATCTTTTGAAAGAACTGTTGCCACAGGTGCGAAAGAAATAAAATACGAAACAGTTGCAAAAGCATTAAACCGAATACTTCTTAAAGCGACAGTGAGTTATATGTCTGCAGTTAAGTTCTGTTTCTGTGATATTTACTTATTCTCATTTTCCTATTCTAAGAACCCTGGTCTAAGAAATACATTCAGTTTTCATCCATTGGTGAATTTATCAAATTAAGGGCAAATAGTGAATTTTGTTGCTAAAGCTTTAGTACAGTGGCCCCCAACCCCAGAGCAGAGGCCGGTACCGGTCCGTGGATCAGATGGTACCAGGCCACCCAAGGAACAATCAAATATATCCATTTTACTGGTAGTAGTGTATTTTTCTTAGGTTTGTGCTGATTTGTGCCTTTGTAACAAAAGAAATATTTTAACTATTTAAAATTCCTTTATTGTTTAACATTTCAAGCTTTGAATTAAAATTGCAGTCATAAAATTGAAAATAAATGCCTTTTCTTGAAAAAACTTAATAAATAAAATGAGTTTTCGATTGAACAATAAATAAGCGTAACGTCATTTATACATCAGAACTGTAATAACATCAACATCTAAATAATAAAAGCCGTTGCTGTCACAATTCCGCGATCGACCCATCCATCGCTCGCGGTGCATCTGCAGCCATGTTGAAATTTTGATAAAAACGACATTTTTATCTCTAACTAAAAGCAAAAACTTTTTACACAGTTCGAGAGATCTCTAAAAAATTAAATTTTTTTAATTTGCAGCTACTTTCAACTCTAATTAGAACTAACAATAGTCTCTTACTTTTTCAAGGCATGATATCTTGCGAGATATCACGCCTTGAAAAAGTAAACAGAGGAGCGAACGATACGATTCATTCCTTGATTCTTTGAAAAAAAAATCACGGAATATAATATCCGTAGAACGATTAGATAACGTCGTAGAGACTCCTTTTGCGTGACAAGCAATGCAAGGAGAGTTTTATTTAATATTTAAATTCTATATAACGGTCGGACTAGCTGGTCCGAAGGCGGACGGCTCGTAGGTTGCAAATTTTGGTCGCGATGAGTCCCGTGTAACATGGCCCGTGTTGCACAAGCCAGTCGCGAAGCGGCCCGTGTGCTCTAGGTTACACATATTTTGGTCGCCGAAGGCGGCTAGTTATAGAATATTATTAAATCAATACAATCTAAAATATAAACAATAAATGAACCCCCACCCTTCAGCGGGCCGTGGTAAAATTAGCAAACATTGACCAGTGCTTCACAACCATAAAAAGGTTGTGAAGCACTGCTTTAGTATATTAGAAGTACAATATTGAATTAATTATTCAAGTGAACAAAGATGAAATGTAGTGAGTTCAATTTTCATTGATCCAAAAGCTAATATAAATTTAATCACAACTTTCTACGATCTGAAAAGAAGTTACTCAAATGTGCCTTTATGCCAGAAGGTACTACTAAAGACATGCAGTGCCTGCTAAAAATTTATGGATATGGTGTAGATACAGGATCATGCGGTTAGTTCGGAATGGAGGCAAATTTTTTGCCGTATACAGGGTTGTCAGTGGTCAAGAAAAACCTAGAATAGTCAGGAGATTTTACTTTAACAGAAAAAGTCATGAAAATTGCAAATTTTGACTAAAAATCTGGAAATGTTTGCAGTGTGGCCCGGAAAATTATTTGAAATCTGAATTTATAAATTAATTTTATTTTCTTGTAATTTTTGAGTACCGCCATTAGATAAGGGGGTTAAACCGGACGATTTCGTGATGCATTATGATTCCAACAATCTGCTGTGATCTAGGTTTAATTTTAATCCAGTATCGTTAATTCTCTCTTTCTTTTCCAGCTGTGAAGGCTAACACTGATCCTGTGCTACTGCAGTTGTTGACAAAACTTGGACTGTCGTTCGACTGCGCATCTGGGGTAACTATAAATGCATTTCATCAACTCTCACTCAAGGAAAGCTTATTTGAATGCAAGCTACATTTTTTCCAGACAAGGATTCGCGAATAACAGTTAGCCATGTAGGCATTGATGTTACAGGAAACATCAAATCTTTTGCTGTCTAGTGAGCAGAGAACATCCCCAACCATAACCAGTCGCTTATGCTAACCGTTTAACCCTTTGACGCGCAACTCTTTCCCAATTAGAGATGAGACGGGCTCAGCCCGAGCCCGGGCCTGACTCGGACTCGGGCTCTGTAATTCACGACTGCGTTCGGGCTCGGGCTCGTGAAAAATTTCTCCTTTGTTGAACATACTCCTTGAAACAGATTTTAAAAAGTGATTCATGGGATAAATAGACGTACTTATTTAAAAGAATAGCGGCACGGGGGACTAGAAGGTGTGTGAAGCTCCAAAAATTATTGTATCCTATTAATGAAGTAGTTCATTTTATTTGTCTTTAGCTGAAATTTCGGGCTCGGGCGGGCTCGGAGAAAAAGTCTTCGGGCTCGGGCTTCAAAAAATGAGCCCGAACTCATCTCTTCCCAATGCTGTAAAAAGGGCAACCGTTGCCATCGCTCGACTTAACTACCAGCAAGATGGCGGACGATCGAAACGTTCATCGCGTGCCACAGATCTAGAGACCCCTTTTTTAACGACAGCTGGCTGCAGTCAGCTGTCGTCAAAAGCGATGAACGTTTCGATCGTCCGCCATCTTGCTGGTAGTTAAGTCGAGCGATGGCAACGGCTGCCCTTTTTACAGCATTGGACAATCTGTCCAGCTGTTCTCGCATTCTTCCATTTTGTCAGCAGATGTCAGTGCTATTAAAAAGAATCGTGACCATTTTTTTTACGGGAAATGACGTGCTAAAAAGTGAAGGAATCTTGATGAGCTATGTCACCCGCAACTATTTTTATAGAAATGAAATCTATTCTTCGTGACTGGCAACAGTCAAAACGTCCGAGTTGGGTGTTCCCAGAGCGGGAACACTGCGCGTTAAAGGGTTAACTCTGCCAATTGCCAGAACATCTTCTGTTTGCTTCTGGCCTGTGGCTGATAAACGAATTACACGTAATTTACAATAACATATGCAGTAGATGTCGCTTATGTGACCACGGCTATTTGTTAGGGTATATTATTATAGAAATCAGACGGCACACACATGCGGGTTTTTTAAATTTTTTGGACAAAACCTATAGTTGGATTTAAAACATTTAAAAATCTAAAGAAATCAGAAAAAAAAACATGATGAAAACATCGATAATAATTGTTTTCAGTCATGTGTTAAATCATCCGCAATACCCAAAAAATTTTTTACTTTCCCGACAAGATTTTCAAATTTTTTAATATTATTTTTTGAGTTACAATCTCTGTAATATTTAGTTAATTGCCGACGACATCCTCAGAAGATGAACCTAAAAAATTTAAATAAAAAAAAATATGTTCGTTATTTTTCATTTTTGTTGTTAATTATCTAATAATAATGAGAGTAGCAAATATTAGCAACTACAATTAACATAGACGTTAATTTAAGATGAGGAACTTTATTATAATCTTTATAACGTAGTCCGACTCTAATGAATTTATAACTTTATAGCTCAATGTAGTCAATCATTACATGAAATTTAACTCAAAGATTTGTTTTATTTTGGTTTTTGGAAAAAGTACGAAAGAAAATTACAACCAATATTTTAAATACAAAAATGTATACTCCCAGGATCCCAATCCATTATAAAATTGACACCAAACACGCATATAAAGCACTAGAACTTTTCTTTTTTAATAACTTCAAATTTAAACAATAATCAGTTGTTATTTAGGAGACGACAAACTTTACAATAGTGGTTGACCGTTAAAACATTCGATTCGAATATTATGCAGGCTGAAGAAACCAATAAGAATCGAAAAAACAAGTAACGTGACTGTCGTGGCTAACTTCGTATATCCCTTTGAGGCACAACCCTTTCCCAATGCTGAAAAAAAGGGCAGCCGTTGCCATCGCTCCACTTAACTACCAGCAAGATGGCGGACGATCGAAACGTTCATCGCGTGCCACAGATCTAGAGACCCTTTTTTGAAGACAGCTGGCTGTGCCCGTCACAACCAGCTGCGTCAAAAAAAGGGTCTCTAGATCTGTGGCACGAGGTGAACGTTTCGATCGTCCGCCATCTTGCTGGTAGTTAAGTCGAGCGATGGCAACGACTGCCCTTTTTTCAGCATTGGGCAATCTGTCCAGCTGTTCTCGCATTCTTCCATTTTGTCAGCAGATGTCAGTGCTATTAAAAAGAATCGTGACCATTTTTTTACGGGAAATGACGTGCTAAAAAGTGAAGGAATCTCGATGAGCTATGTCACCCGCAACTATTTTTATAGAAATCAAATCTATTCTTCGTGACTGGCAACAGTCAAAACGTCAGAGTTTGGTGTTCCCATAGCAGGAACACTGCGCGTTAAAGGGGTATTGGAGTTTTGACCGCGAATATTGGAAAATCCGCCTGCATGCGGCACCGACCACCTGTATATTCCATTCCATTAAAAAATCTCGTGCTTTGTTTGACCAACTTTTTGGTTAATGTTGTCACTTTTTTCGCAGACCAATTCCTTAAAAATAAACTAGGAAACGGGGTTTTGTTTAGAAGTCGATTAAAGCAGGACTTCCGAAAAAAAATTGTGTATTGTTTGTCGATTGGTGTTCCCGCACGTGTCAATGAGCACGTGTATTAGAAGCTCGGAGAGAAAAGCTATTTAGAAGAAATTCGATCATTTTGAGAGGACATACACACCATAGTTCGGACAATTTTCAAAATTAGTATGAGTATGAACAATTTATTCATGGACTACCGTAAAATGCAGCAAAAGCGCTCCCTCTCTAATAAACCCTCCCCCGTGCTTTTCTCGTGCTGCTCACACTCCGTTCTACCCCACCGATCTTTTCCGTTTTGAAATCTTTGACTATCCGCAGTAAATGCACCAATGAAATCACGCCATATACCAGCAAAATGTGACATCAGAACAATGCTCTCCGCTTTATTTCGCTGAGTGACGTCATTGCGACGAAACGGACAGTATGAATCCAGCTTCATTTAGAAATCGAGAGGGTGCTTGAACAGTATATTTTTTCCATTTTTACCGTTTATCCGCCCCCATAGATCGCGATTTTTGTTGAAGATTGGGGGTGGGCGCTTTTGCGGTATTTTACGGTGTTCAGGAACAATTGTAAATACCCAACAGGAAAAAAAAAATGCCCAATTCTTTCAATGAATGGTTTTTGCCTGAATGTTCCGTTTTATCGTGGATGCGTTTCCATTTTATCGCAGGCTTCATCTGATTAATACTAGGTAATATGATTAGGTTTTACTTCAATCGTTTATTGTTACCAATCGTATCAAAAACCCGTAGTTCCAAGGTGATCACATTAAGCGTCATCTACTGTAAATTGCACACATACTTTGCAATGGTAACACTCCACTTTGTAAACACATTTTACAATGACGGACTCAGACGGATGGGGAGCACAAAATAAGCTTACACTATAAAATATGGATTAATTTTCATGCATCTGTAAAACAAAACAGATTCAATATCTCTTTTTTAATACTTTTTACTTCCTTGTACGTAGTATAAGGAAGTAATGTGATCCCGAAAAATTTTGGAGGCCAAATTTCGTCAAAAAAACCTATTTTGACTACCTCTAAATTTAATTTCAAGAATTTTTTCGATGTACTTCATCGTAGGCTACCATGCACGATCATATTAACGCGTCTGCAACTCATTTTGACCAGCGGCGAGTTTATTGTGGTCAGTTTTTCCATGCCGCCTGTACGTACGTACGTATGTATGTAACTCGCATATCTCAAAAACTATGGGTCGTAGAATGTTGAGATTTGATATTTAGGATTGTTCTATGATCGAGTTGTGCACCTCCCCTTTTGGTCGCAATCGAATGTATAGTTTATGTACAGGACCGCCCAAAACATTCGAAATATATTACGCTCAATGGGCCGAAATTCATTAAACTCGCATATCTCAAAAACTATTAGGCGTAGAATGTTGAAACTTTATATTTAGGATTGTTGTAACATCTAGTTGTGCCCCTCCCCTATTATTTCCATTCGACTGGATAGTTTATCTACAGGACCGCCCAAAAACATTCGAAATACATTACGCTCAATGGGCCGAAAATTCATTAAAACTCGCATATCTCAAAAAAACTATTAGGCGTAGAATGTTTGAAAACTTTATATTTAGGATTGTTGTAACATCTAGTTGTGCACCTCCCCTTTCGGTTCCATTCGACTGGATAGTTTATCTACAGAAACCGCCTATAAGATTCGAAAATACATTACGCTCTATAGGCCGAAATTCATCAAAGCGTTTTTTTTAGAGGTATTGGGCTATTTCAAAACGACTCAGAAGTGATATATGCTGTAAAGAGTTAGAAAAATGAATTTTCTCCATTAAAAAAAAAGTGTCCTTTATCATTTTACAGTTTCTGCTACAGGTACACTCAAAAAGATTTTCCAATACATTACGGTCAATGGCAATTTTTAGGGGCATTCATCCATTTTCAAGCACAATACCGTCCCTACCACATAAGTTAGGTAATGGTCCCGACCACGGTCCACTGCCTCCCTCAAGAACTATGCCAAAAAGTCGCCAAGCTTGGCGACTTTTTGGTGTACGTGTGTGCATATTTAACTCTCAAATCTCAAAAAAACTATTATGAAATTTTCATATATAAGATTGTTGTAAACATCTAGTTGTGCATCTCGATTTTTTGGTTTCCAATCTACTGGAGAGTTTTTCTTTACAGGACCACCGAAAAGAATTTCAGTACTTTAATGTCTATGGACATCTTCATCTACTGACTATCGCTCCCCATACATAATATATAATGGCCATACATGGATATAATACATACCCCATACATGGATATAATACAATTGTGGTCAGTCATTGTTTTGGTACATGCCCAAAAATCTCGCCGTCTGTCCTCGACCTTGGCGAGTTTTTTGCCGAAATGTCCGCCAAAATTTTGGCGATAATTTTGTCATTGTTGGTCCAAAACTTAAAAATCTCGCCAAATGTCGTCGACATTGACGAGTTTTCGCCGAAAATATCGCCAAAAGTTGGCGCCAAAAAAATTATTTTCGTATTTTTGTTATAACTCTAAAAATTTTTAAACCCGTAGAATTTTTGAGCTTTTGTATTAGAAACTATATTATAATATCTAACTGTTTTTCAATATCTTTTTTTGACAGCAAATCGATTGGGAATTTATTTTACAGGGTGAGCCAAATGACTTTAAAATACATTAAGGTGTATGGATGCATTCAATTCATTGAAAAGTCTGTGGTCAATGACTACTTTGGCTATTCCCCAAAAATCTCGCAAAACTATCTCAAGTTTTGTCGGCTTTTTGGTGAAAATATCGCCAAATAAAAGTGTCAGAAGGAAAATCTTTTCAAATTGAAACTCAGCTTGGCGATATCGAAAATATTTGGCTAGAAAATCGCTAAACCTTACTATTATTGATATTTTTATCTCTTTCAAACAAAATAAGTTTTAGAGGAAGTGCGTAAAAAAAAACATTTTTTGAATTAATAGACGTGCAAGGAAGTCATGTGTTTGGACACATCAGATTTTTTTTTTTATTGCTTTTTTTTTTAATTTAGTTTTGAAACCATGTTTGCATGTTTTGTGATATTTTTTCCAGGGTGAGATTCGGACATGGTTTCTAAAAGGCGGGGAGCATCTCCTAACAAACATCATATTCGCCCACACCGTCAAGGACTGTGGAAAGAACTGAAAATTTTGCATCGGAAAAAAAGAGTAGAAACTGATGACCTTCGACAGCGAAGAGGAGTTGCTCAAGATACACAGAGTTTTACCCCAACGCCAAGTAAGTCTTGCTTTATAAACAGCCAGTTCTTAAAAGTACGGTTTGAACCTCGATTATCCGAAACTCTGTTTTTATCCGGCATGCTGTGTTTAAACCGAAACTATATTTGTATTGTATTGTGTATTAAAAACGAAAGCTACTCTGGGGCTATCTACCTAACGAAGGGTGCCTTGGGACTGGGCAGAGAAAAACTTTTAAGGGGTTTCTAGTGCATCATCTGGAGAAACGTTTACATCTCCAGAAAAAACCACCCAGACCGTTTAGATCGATAGCCGCGCGATGGCTTTCACTTCAACTATCTACCACAATCAGTGTCTTGACCCATTCCGCCATGATGGGGGCATTAAACCGAAAGTACTGTCCCTCAACCGACGTGTTCCGCTTTAAACCGAGGGCGCCACCTCGGTCCAAAGCGGAAGAAAACTTAGATGCAAAAAAACTCTAACCAGTGGAAAACATGTTAGGATTATAAACAAAATTACAAAAAATTAATTTTGATTTTTTGGTTTTGTTTTAGAAGTATTTTAATTTACAAAGGTAATACGTCATCTGTGATAAAAATGTAAGAAAGATAATAAATCTTTTTTATGATACATTAAATAAGCTTAAAAAAGCCAATTGTAAATTCTATCATTGTTCGTTAAAATATTTTCCATTTATCTGAAAAAAAGAAAAAAATCATTTCTATTTTAAAAAAAGAATGAATTCCAAAAAAAATTGTAGCTACGGGGTTTTTCCGTTTTGCTAGGTAAACGACCAAGTAAACGACGCACGAAACTTCCACCCGCCACGTATAAACACGCTGTGGGCGTATAAAAAACCCATCATTAAATTTTAAGATATGCCAATTTTGATTTTCATATTTAATGTTATGCATTTTTATATTCGGAGCATAAAACACTCACACAAAAAAAAAAAATGAAGTAATTTTTTTTGAAGCTGAAAAGTGCTTGTTTTATAAACCGAGATAATACGGTAGATAGGCGAAAAAGCTCAAAGGTCAGTTTTTCACGTAAAATCAGGTATGGGCAAACCTTTGGAAAAGTTTGCGGGCCAAAACTTCAAAACTTTTTAGCGGAGCCGCGGGGCCGTATAATTAGGATTTTGTATCGAATTTTTGAATCGTTTTATATGGGTTTTTGATATGTTTCCGTGGGCTGGATCAAAAAGCCATGGCTGGTCGGGGTTTTGCTCATATATGACGTGAAACTTTTCCGGAAATTATTTTGCAGCTTTTGGCATAGTAATAAAACAGGGTGTCCTACCATCATGCAAAGGTCACGAAAAGTCACGGAAAAAGTCAAGAATTGGAAAAAAAGGTCACGAAAGTCAAGAAAAGTGAAGAAATGAAGCACTAGGTCACGATTAGCGACTCAACTCCCCTTTTTCCCATTTCATTCAAATTCTTAGTGACGATTTTCGTAACTAAATTTTCTAAACTTTGTGCACCACTTTTTACAGTTTTGCTAATAAACGTACAGTTTACCGCATAATTTATCGATCTTTGTTGTAGCGATATTTAATTTTGAAATCAGGGCTTATTCGCTGATCACCCTGTATATTAATAGTGTTAAATTTAAAAGTATAATTTTTCTTCATTCTATAAGTATGATGCAGAGGTGCAGAAACTGTTTTTACTCTCAACATTTCCATCAATCCATATGCAAATTTCCCCAAAATTTTACGATATGTTTATCACTTGCATAAGTTCTGTATTACCATAAGTGTAAAAATATTTGCAATGTACAAGCTACATACATGTTTGCTAAATAGCAATTGGTTCAAGTTAAAAGAAAGCAAACTGCTGATCTTTGAAAAAGTTGAAAAAAATCGCTTTAAAAATAGGAATGGGAAAGAATAACTCGAATTTTGTAATTAATTGTTAAAATCGAAATCAGTTGTATATTTTCAGCAAAATTTCCCCCTATCCTAGATTGCCGGATCGTACATATTCTGCATCCCTGGCAAGAATGTATTTTTGATATTAGTGTTTCGTATTTGTTATGGTCAAGAAAAAGTCAAGACAAGGTCAAGAAATCAAGCTTACTTTATATGGTAGACACCCTGATAAAGCATTGCCTATAGACCAAAAAAAGAAAAATAATTTAGGTTAAAATACCATGTTTTCAGATTCGCTTATTTTGTCGTAGAAATAGCGATTTTGCATATGTTCATTTCTCAAAAACACAATATAATATAACTAAATATTATAATCAATGATTGTTTGCGTTATCCGAGGTTTTGATCGGCCCGGATAATCGGGGTCTACTGTGGTAGTTTTAAGTCAGTTAAAAAAAGAATAAACATCTGGGGAATTTAATGTATGTCTTCTGTTGTTTATCTATATTTCTCCCAGACTCCTGATACGTATCAGACCAACCAGCGTCCAATGCCTGTTCGACCTGAGCGACAAATTTGGCTGCAGAAAAGAAGAGGTCCCAAAACTCCTGAAGTTGGCGAAGCACCTCAATCTGAGTGTGGTGGGCGTCAGGTAAGAAATTATTTTAGCTCATAGAAGAGAGTGTGTGTGGTATTTGTGTTTGTTTTATTTGTTTGGTGGTTTTGGTTAAAGCAAAGCTACTCTTGAAGGCTACCTGCCTAATCTGGGGATGCCTAGGGCCAGGGACGCAGCCATGAAGGGGGGGGGGGGGGGGGTTATGGGGGTCATACCCCCCATGAGGAATTTTTTGCCATACAAAATGTATATTCTTCACTCCCTTAGCACACACATGTATGCATATATGTGAGTTGCAGTAGTCGTAACCCCCGCCCATGAAAAATTTCAGTCTACGCCCCTGCCTTGGGCAGAAGACTTTTTAAGGGTGTTCCAATGGGTATTCCCCCTCACACCTGGAGAAAACCTCCCAAAACTCCCCATCGCTAGATTGACAGCCACGCGTGTGATGAAGATCACATATTTTACGGTTCTAAAATAATTTTCTTTTCTCCCGTTTCTGTAAATCAAATATTCTGCATTCAGTTTTAATCTCTCTGTCTACTCAGCTTTTCTGCTCGATAAAATGCGCGTTTGTTTTTTTAATTTTTTGCGACGGTCCGTCTGCGGTTTCCCTTCTAAATTAATTTAGGTCTAGTGTATGCAGTTAAGTTCGTGGTGCCGGCCTGTAGCCCGTGGTCCCGGTTCTCATAGGGCTCAAGGGTGTAGATTTTTGGTATGGCGATCGCCAAATTCTGGCACTTCTGACTTGGCGATATTCTTTTGTACCGTTAATTTCAAAATATTTCTATTTCTTACGCCTACCGGTCCCTTGAGGCGTGGGCAGTGAGTGGCTTATGAGTGGCTCATCTTTTTCTCGCCAGGGTGTCAAAGCTGGCCAATTTTGTAAAACGTTTTTAAGACACTTCCACATTTTTCTCCGTTCGAGGAGGTTTGGATTTTGCTTCATCATGGAACTCCGACATAACGTGCGGCTTTGCGGTACGATTAGATATAAACTCATGTTTAAAACTCTTTTGCCTTTAACTTAAATAAAAATATGTGCGGCATTTAAGTCTCCCTCGCATTTCTTGGACTTAAGCGTTTCTTGTGGATTTTATACTCAACCACTATACGACTCGGGCATGAAAGTTTTCAGTCTTTTGACTGAATTCAGTCTTTTTCAACATCACTGATGCATTTGAGATTTAGGATTTAAATTAGTTTAATGAACTAAGTTATACGGAATGCAGTGATATAATGAATATTAGTTAATTTAATAATGAACACATATAAAAGAATAACAGGTAATGTGTTAAATGCATAATAATTTATTTGTTCTGAATGATCCGCAGTAAAGTCCAGTCTTTTTAGCTGTTTAGTGCTTTCATGCCTGACGACTGTCTGTTTTTCGACCACCAACAACTTCACCTCAACGTGGTAGGCCAAAATGCTTATTTATGATAGATTGTCGAGATATATGGCTGCTATGTGATAGGCCTATCATCTCCGCTTTTCCTTGCGTATAAGTGAATTTTTATTCTAAAGACAGTCATTAACAATTACAGAATAACACAACAGACGTAAAAACGCAGGAAAAGAGGAAAGTGAGTGTCACAAGCTAGCGGAATTCCAACCCTAGACCAGTGGGCCCCCAATTCGCCGACCGCGGACCGGTACTTGTCCGTGTATCAAATGGTACCGGGCCACCCAAGGAACATTAAATTATTACCATTTTATTTACCGTGGTGCATTTTTCTCGGGTTTGTGCTAATTTAAGTTTGTGTGCCAGTCGAGGACATGAGCAACACACTTCGGCTGTCTTTGCCTCCTATTCAGTGGCGCAGAGAGGGAGGGGGAGCAGGGGAAAAATCCCCTGGGCCTCAGCTTATGAAGGGGCCCCCTTTTGCTGTTTATACGATACTTAATTTTGTGTTGTCAATTTTGTAAAAAAAAAAAAAGTCTTGTTAAATAGTGGAAGAAATTGTAACGCCAGAGGAGAGATTATGGGCTGACCCAACCTCCGAAATTTTGAATTTTCCTTAACAAAATGTTAAAGATCAAGCCTTTCTTGAGAAATTTCGAAATTTTCACTTTTTTGGCCTTCTGAAATTTTTTTGCTGCCTGCTTGCATGGAAGTATGAATAAAAATATTATTTGTTTCAATACTGAGGAAAGATGCCATGCAAAAATGTTTCAAATACAGTTTCTCTATGGAGGTGACGAAACCTTCAAAACAAAATGTTGGTATTTTTGAGAGCATGGATGTTTATTAAAGAATAATATTCTTTTAAATTAATAATTTTAATTACATTAATTATTTGCCAATTACTATTAATTTAAAGTTTCTTTAAATGATTAATAATTTTAATAAAGAATAAATAATTGATCTAATACGACATCAAAAGGATTTCTGGATAGCAAAGGGACCCCAAAGATTTTATCCCCGGGGCCCCGACTTGGCTCTCTGCGCCTCTGCTCCTATTACACCCAGGTGGAACCGTCTCGTTGCAAAGAAACAAGCTCAGGGTTTTCGTTGCTTTAACGTTCTAGTCAGATAAAATGTTAAATCGATTTATATTCGTCTCTTGGTGTAACGATATTTTAATTTGAAGCCATGTTTAAATAAATTAAAATCATTCAATCCAAAACGAAATATAAACAATCAACTTCCCCCTTCAGCTGGCCGTGGTAAAATTATCAAACGTTGACCGGTCCTCGGCTATAAGAAGGTTGGGGAGCACTGACCTGGACCACCCCTCTGGCCAAGGGCGGCGCGACACGGTAAGCAATTTAAGCACCGCATCGGGGCGTCGTCTTCGAAGGGGCGCCATTTCGAGCTCAATAACGGGAGGGGGGGAATAAGCACATATCTAGAACGCAACGGAGGCGCCTTTCTTGCGCTTGCAGAGGGGCGCCACGTACCCGAGGACCGCTCCTGCCCCATGCCAGCGGGGGCCAGTGACATTTGCGCAAACTCTCCATGCAGAGGGTCCCCCATTGGTATTTACAGTTTGCCAAATATCCTCCGCAGTCTACAAGATAAGCTGGGATTCAAACATTCCTTGGCAAAAACAAATCCGTTAAAAGCATGTACAAGAAAATTTTTTTTATTTGCTGTCTATTTAAAAGGAACAAGGGGAAGATTCTTGCTGTGCGAAAAATCATAAAAATGTTTTCTTGGCACCTCAGATAAAAGAACATGGTTTGGGTTATCTCTCCAATGCATCCTCTCAGAGGAGTATTCCAAGATATGCGAAATTTCCTGTTTTATATTTGCGAAAAACTGCTTGGTTTACGAAAAAGGTTCAACTCGACAGAACTATGAAAAATTATAATTGTACCTAACTTAATTCCTATTTTCTGATTAACAACTTTTGAATATACGAAACCTAGATCGAAAGTTCTACTTGTACTGGAATACTTTTTTGAGAAGGTGTGTTGTAAATTGAGTTTTGGGGCACGTTACTATTTTATTTTATTCACTTAATTTTATTTTTAACTTACTATCTGTACTGTTTTTTTTTCTTCTTTTATTTCTCCCCACTCCCCATCGTTCCTCTTTTATTTTCTCCGATTTACGTTTTCCTTCTTACAAATGGCAGCTCGTGGTGGAACTCTTCTTTTCAGTTGAAGAAGAGTAGACCTTTACGATCACCCCGAACAATCACATTCCCGAATATCTTATCCATCTGTGTTCTTTCGCAAAAATTTTAATTAATTTTACTGCTTGTAGAGTGTACATGAGAGAGTACATTCGTGCGAAATGTTCATATTTTGTAGCTGTGTGGTAAAAGATCGTTGACAGACAACTGCATCAGTAATTAGTCGCTTTTTCAATTTTTCAGCTTCCATGTCGGTTCATTGTGCACGGATCCCTTCTCTTATACGTCGACTATACGCACTTCTAGAGAAGTTTTCGACATCGCAAAGGACATGGGGTTTTCTTTCTCGATAGTCGACATCGGAGGCGGATTCTTCGGAGAAGCAGAAAAACAACACATCTTTTATACGGTATGAGATTTCGTTTTCGCAAGGCAAGTGAAGACTTTTAACAATTTAAGGGGCGCTGTTTGTACTGTACAATCGGAATTTTTGCAATTTTTTTTAAGCCATAAAAAAAGAAATAATTAAAAAAAAAAAAATGCCATTAAACATTCTATCTTACTTTCATTATTTTAACAGCCAACAGATGGCAGCACTAGCAATTTTCTCTTTATTATTTAAAACTAGCTGCGTGCCCGTTCTCCGCACGGTAGGGAACGAAACTTTATCTTACATGTATAGTTCGAATTGATTCCAGTGATTTGGAATCTAAAAATAAGCAAAATGATTTGACTCTTGGCGTAAAGTTACTCATTAGTTATTTGTAAAAGTAGTATAAGTACTGACCTGAGACCATTGTTAATATTATGACACAAAAAACTATGTCGGTGTCATTCGCGATTAGAAAAGAAAAGCGTGACGGGTTGCAGTTAAAATTCCTAATTTTCAAAATGTCTCATTTCTACATCATACTCTTTTTTTGATTTAAGTTATGCCATTAATACCTTAGATACTACATGATGTGGAGAACCGTTTTATTTTATAGTTAGTAGTTGTGTACCCACTCTTTGTAAGGCAAGAAGAGAACATTTTCCTAAAATGTAATCAGAATTACTTGTGACAAAACAGAATCTGCACGAAAAAATACAGTTCTATTACAGTCTTTTCTGTTGAAACTACTGCGGGATATATTAACGCGACGTAGAATTACTTAATGTTTAATTAGCTGTGATGTAATACGGCTGTTGAAAAATGAATAGAAGACTTAGTTTCACGAAATATTTATTAATGCGGTATATTGCGCTTTGTTCAATATTGCCTTAGAATATCTACTTACTATTACTTATACTATCTTTTACTGATACCAATACAATATATTTTCGTTTTGCAACCGTTAATGCTTAATTTAAAGAAACGGTTTAGATATTTGCCACGAATGTCGTCTTTTACTCTATAGTGATTCTTTGCAATTTACGCATTAACATAAACGATAATTATTTCACTTTATGGTTGCCACTAAATCAGCTCTCCATAAATTTTCACGCATAATTCTTGTCAGATTGGCGTATTTAGCACCAGGGCCCTATTATCACAAATGGCAAATCGGGACTTTGCCCAGGGCCCCCGGCTCGAAATGGCCCCCAATTTCAAATGTTGTTCATTTTTTTATAACAAAATTTTATGAAAAATAAAACAAATTTCATAGATGGGGGGGGGGGCAAACTCATAAATGCACGGGTCCCCCTTTTGGTCATAATCAGGTCCGGTTTAACACCCGCAATATATTTCCTGCGATTCGAAAACGTGTCCCGTTTAAAATCTCAATTGAAAATAACGCTGGATAATTCACTGGTGAAAAAACAGCATTCAATTCTTTTTCTGTCAACGTAAAATAAAATATAGTGTTATTTCATGCGTGGCGTATGTTTTGCTTGTGAGTCCGTTACTCTGATTGATTTCGGAAAGGGGTTTTAAACTCGTGACATCAAAATGACGCACATTTCACATGCGAAAACTCAGTTATTTTAAATTAATTTTATTTATTATTTTTTACAACTGGCAATGTTAATCATTGTTACTGTCTCCAAGACAACCAAACCGCAAGATATCATACCGAAATTTTTAAGCAGCTGCTATTGAAATGAAAATCCTTCTTTACTTAAAAATTTGTAAAAAAATCTCCTAATTTATATTTTCCCCTGGTTTCTCTTAAAAGAGGGCGAAATATATGCTCCGTCATTTGACAAAATATAAAAAAGTTATGACGGATAGAATTCAAGATGCAGCAGTTTTAAAAATATTTTACGAAAGTCAGCGTCAAATTTAATTTTATTTGAAAAATTCCCCAAAATCTGCAAATTATGTTGCACAGTCCGAACAAACAATTTTTAAAAGAAAATTTTCTCCTCTATCTGATAATGTAAATATCGTTTTCTTGCGATTGTAATTACCGCTGTTATTACGTATTAAGCGAGATAAAATCGCTAAAAATCTGACAAAACAAAAAACAAAACATTTTCTAAGTCGAATTTCGAAAAAATCACTTCGAGGCATGTTAGGATCTGTCCTAGTGAAGCCGTATGCAAAATTCGGTAGGTCTGCGACCAACCGTCTCGGCGCATGCACACGAATGTGCTGATCTCGGACATTTGAGTAGCTTTCTACCCTGAAAATTGCGAAAAATCGTTAAAAATTAGGGAACGGGTGGATTTCCAGAATTTTAAAGCAGCCTACGGTCTATTGTCTGTCGTTTCACGTGTATGTGCAAAATTTTAAGCCGATCGGTCTGACCGTGTAGGAGGAGTTCCCGGACGAACAAACAAACAAACAAACAGACAAACTTTCACATTTATATAATAGACTAGCTGCGTGCCCGTTCTCCGCACGGTAGGGAACGAAACTTTTTCTTACATGTACAGTTCAAAGTGATTCCAGAAATTTGGAATCTAAAAATAAGCAAAATGATTTGATTCTTCGCGTACTCATTACTTATTCGTAAAGTTAGTATAAGTACTGACCTGTGACCATTGTTAATATTATGACGCAAAAAACTATGTCGGTGTCATTCACGATCAGGAAAGAAAAGCGTGACGGTTTTCAGTAAAAATTCCTAATTTTCAAAATGTCTCATTTCTGCATCGTACTCTTTTTTAGATTTAAGTTATGCCATTAATACCTTAGATACTACATGATGTGGAGAACCGTTTTATTTTATAGTTAGTAGTTGTGTACCCACTCTTTGTAAGGCAAGAAGAGAACATTTTCCTAAAATGTAATCAGAATTACTTGTGACAAAACAGAATCTGCACGAAAAAATTCTATTAGTCTTTTCTGTTGAAACTACTGCGGGATATATTAACGCGACGTAGAATTACTTAATGTTTAATTAGCTGTGATGTAATACGGCTGTTGAAAAATGAATAGAAGACTTAGTTTCACGAAATATTTATTAATACGGTATATTGCGCTTTGTTCAATATTGCCTTAGAATATCTACTTACTATAGGGGAGCCCAGTTGATAATAATAGGGGAGGGGCACAACTAGATGTTACAACTATCCAAAATATGAAGTTTCGACATTCTACGCACCTATGGCTCTAGCACCATTGTATCGTAGAATATCCGTGACGGATATTTCTCTCTCTCGGATAGTCAAATACTTCGGATAAATAGCCACGTCTCTCCTTTTGGTGCAAGCAAGATGAGTGTCAAATAAAACAAGCGAGTATTTTGGTGCATGCTGAGATCTATCCGACACAGACCGATCAACACATCAAAACGCACGGCTTTCTCCCCTTTTTCTTAAACGAAGGCATTGTCTTCAGAATTTTCGAAGACTCCGGAGACATCCATCAAGAGTGGAAGCCGGTTTTAGACTGACCCACCGTGCCAGGGAGAGGGATCCTTTTGTGGAAGTACTTGACACTCCGTGATACACACAATAAAAACCCATCCATCTTGTACTCTCCGGTACCGGAATGCAAGTTTTTGCCTTCATCCAACGTGTCGGGAAAAACAGTATTATTTCCGATAGTGAATACGACAGTGAAACAATTACGATAGGATCGTGCTAGGGCACATCGGATATTTCTCGGATTGTGACGCCATGAGAAGAGAAGGCTCGATTTATTCGCTATCCAAAGCTTTCCCCACCGAGGTCGATGAAAAATGGCGAGATTTTGGGCATGGACCAAACAATGACTGACTACAGACGTAATATATTGAAAATGTCCACAGACCAAAGACCAAAGAATGTATTGAAATTCTTTGGTCCTGTAAATAAACTGCCACGTAGATTGGAACCAAAAATACCTTGCTTATTTTCTCATGCACAAAATGTATGCGATAGAGTAGTGTTAGTACGTACAGTAAACGTATGTATACTTGCTAGCGTGGGCCGACACCCAATTCTCAGGTACCACTTGCTACAGGTACGTAAAAATAATACCAACTTTACTTAAATTCTAACAGTTGATTTTTACGTATGTTGTAGAGATTATTGTTACAAATTTTGAATCAATACTGCCAGACACTTTCTGTGGGCGGTAATTGTCGACAGACGACAGACACAGAAAGATCGAAAGAAAAATAACAATTTTTTCGGAGAGTGTACCTCTTCCTCCTATACTTACGGTCTACTCTAGTATTCTCTGTTTGTGCGTATGGTATTTAGTATTTCGTTGGGTCTATTCAAAGCAGCTGTGATTTCGATTTCAACGAGTAAATTAAAAGTATTTGCAGTGTTTTGAAAATTACTATGGCAGAGTTATTAAAATGTGTTTTTTGTAATACTTCGGATATAAATGTAGTATTGTACGGAAAGGAAGTTTGGCGACTTTTGGTGTACATATGTATGAATGTAACTCGCATATCTCAAAAAGTATTAGCGGTAAATTGTTGAAATTTTGTATATAGTCTTGTTGTAACATCTAGTTGTGCGACTCGATTTTTGGTTCCAATCTACTGGGGAGTTTATTTACAGGACCACCCAAAAGACTTTCAAAACATTGGTGTCTATGGACATTTTCAATATATTACGTCTGTAGTCAGTCATTGTTTGGTTCATGCCCAAAATCTCGCGATTTGTCATCGACCTTGGCGAGCTTTGCCAAAATATCGCCAAATTTGAAGTATAAAATAATTACACATTTTGTATAACTCTAAAACTTTACTGTAGAATTTATTGAAAAATTAAATTTTATCAATATTGTCTTGGAAAAATTAGCAGATACAGTTAAAGGATTTTTTGAAGTAGAATTTGCATTTCTATCATGAGTGGGAAACTGGATAAAAAGTCATAAAAATAGCTATTTTCATAAATTTTTCCGGATCTATCTTGATGCACCCCCTCCCCTTTCAAACTTAATTCATATCTTTACATAACTTTAAAAATAAATCTTTCATTTATTCTTAATATTTCACTTATTATTTGAACGACCCATAAAAAGTACAGTCAAAGTATAGCCCCTAAAAGTATAGCCAAAAATGACCCATTTTCCCAATTGGGAATACAGAAAATTGGGGGGTACATTTTCCCCCCATTTAAATGACTAATAAGTAGTATACTTTAATCCATTATAAAGTAAAATATGCAAAAACTAATTTAATATATGCCTGGACCTGAATTCGGTCTGTAAAAGGTTAAGAACTAAGAATTCGCGAATAGTAATTGAGGACTATTTATAAAATCTAATCTAAAAAATTAAAATATTTTAGAGCTTTAATTCTTAAAAAAGTTGAAAACGGAACAGATAGATCATTAAGCTAAAAAGCTAGATTCATAATCTATTATATAAATGTGAAAGTTTGTCTGTTTGTTTGTTTGTTTGTTCGTCCGGGAACTCCTTCCACACCGTCAGACCTATCGGCTTGAAATTTTGCACATACACGTAAAACGACATAGAATAGGCCGTAAGCTACTTTAAAATTCTGGAAATCCACCCGTTCCCTAATTTTTAACGATTTTTCGCAATTTTCAGGGTAGAAAGCTACTCAAATGTCCGATTTCAGCACATTCGTAAGCATGCGCCGAGACGGTTGGTCGCAGAACTTCCGAATTTTGCATACGGCTTCACTAGGACAGATCCTAACACGCCTCGGAGCAATTTATTCGAAAATGTTTTATTTTATGTTTTTTCCGATTTTTGGCGATTTTTCTCGATTAATACGTAATAACGCCGGTAATTACACTCGCAAAAAAAGGTATTTACATCATCGGATAGAGGAGAAAATTTGCTTTTCAAAACTGTTTGTTCGGACTGTGTAACATAATTTGCAGATTTTTGGGAATTTTTCAAATAAAATTAAATTTGACGCTGACTTTCATAAAATATTTTAAAAATTGTTGCATCTTGAATTCTATCCGTCATGACTTTTTTATATTTTGTCAAATGACGGAGCATACATTTCGCCCTCTTTTAAAAGAAAAACCAGAGGAAAATATAAATTAGGAGATTTTTTACGAATTTTTAAGTAAAGAATTATTTTCATTTCAATAGCAGCAGCTTAAAATTTTCGGTATATCTTGCGTTTTGGTTGCCTTGTAGACAGTAACAATGATTAAAATTTCCGCTTGAAAAAAAATAAAAAAAAATTACTTTAAAATAACTGAGTTTTCGCATGTGAAAAGTGCGTGATTTTGATGTCATAAGTTTAAAACCTCTTTTGAAACTCAATCAGAATAACGGACTCGCAAGCAAAACATACGCCACGTATGAAATAATTCTATATTTTACTTTACGTTGCGAGATAAATAATTGAATGCTGTTTTTTCACCAGTGAATTATCCAGCATTATTTTCGATTGAGATTTTAAACGGGTCACGTTTTCGAATAGCAGGAAATATATTGCGGTATTAAACAGGGCCTGATTATGACCAACAGGGAGCCCCGGGCATTGATGAATTTTGGGCTCCCCCATGTATGAAATTTGTTTTATTTTTCATAATTTTTTTTGTAAAAAAAGAACAACATTTGAAATTGCGGCCATTTCGAGCCGGAAGCCCCTGGGCAAAGTCCCGATTTGCCCGTGCGATAATAGGGCCCTGGTGCTAAATACACCAATCTGACAAGAACTATGCTTAAACATTTATGGAGAGCTCATTAAGTGGCAACCATAAACTGAAATGATTATCGTTTATGCTAATGTGTAAATTGCAAAGAATCACCAAAGAGTAAAAGCCTACATTCGTGGCAAATATCTTAACCGTTTCTTTAAATTAAGCATTAACGGTTGCAAAACGACAGTATATTGTATTGGTAAAAGATAGTATAATTAATCGTAAGTAGATGTGATAAGGCAATATTGATCAAAGCACAATATACCGCATTAATAAATATTTCGCGAAAATAAGTCTTCTATTCATTTTTAACAGCCGTATTACATCACAGCTAACAAAACATTAAGTAATTCTACGTCGCGTCAGGGGCGCACACAAGGGAGGGGTCAAAGGAGTCTGGACCCCCGCCCCCCTTCCAAAAAAAAAGAGTTATCAATTTTCCTTCGTTAAACTGTCATGTAAATTTTTGACATTCAAATATGTTGAAAGGTATTATCAAATTCTTATTTTCACCAGTTAAGATGAATAAACGCAGCGGGGGGGGGGGGGGGGGGTACGGGGAAAAGTCGGTTACGATAAAAAAAATCCGCATTTTTCATGTGGTTGGTGTCGCAGCTTTACGGGCTGGATCAGGGCCATACCCGGAAAAATTTTTTGGAGGGGGGTCCAAAAGGTGAAAAGCAGAAATTTTCACAAAAGACTTCATCATCATTATTTTAACAAGATTCTAAATTTCGGGGGGAACCAGGGGGTCTGGTCCCTATTATATAAGAACTGGGTACTGAAAAACGTTCGATTCGAACTCGATCGCGCGCGTTTCACTTGAATCTCGCCCTTGATTGGAGAGAATCCACTGTACAAGGGTTACCATGACAGCGAATTACAAGGGTTACCATTCGATAGCGAATAGGCCACATGACATCTGACCAGTACAGTTTCCGCGTTGTCTCTGTGTGTCAAACGGGCCATGCAGATTTCCTGGTTCGGTGAGTTATGGGATTTGCTGAGTACCATTGCATTAAAAAGTTGCATTTTGTAAGATTTACTTCTCTTTTCCAGATGGCAGAAAACATCAACAAGGCGTTTGAAGAGAATTTCGGCGACCTGGAAGTCCGGTACATCGCAGAACCCGGTACATACATAGTGGGGTCTGGTTTCAGAATGGTCAGCACCGTCTTGGGAAAGCGGTGTTTCGACGACGCAGGTACGTCTCAAAATTGGGTAAAGTATACTAATTTAGCACTTTACATATTGCCTATTTAGAGCTCCCTGCGATCTAAGCTGCTTGGCGCACTGATACCAAAGTTGCGATAGAACTAAGGTGACTAGATTTTTGAACCAAGAATTTTAGACCAATCAGTGGGGTGTCCTCAAATCTGAAACAAAAATTGGGGACATTTTTTTTTAATTCATTGCTTTTCTCGAATAAGATTTTATTTATTCAACTAAAACTCTATTAACATTCATAAAATGAAGGAAACATAATTGATCTTTTTAGTTGTAAAAAGAAATTATTATTTATTAAAATTTTATCCCAAGTTGTTATTTTACATTTTGGGGACAAACTGAAAAATAAACCTATAATTGAGAGTTGTCTCCGAAATGGTGACGTTTGTTCACCTTAGAACATGTAGATAAGACTTGGGGGTCACAGTGACCCTCAAGTGAGTCAGAGAATTCCTTAGAACAAACAGAATTTTGTTCTAATGATGAACTAAGGTTTCTAAGTTGAACTGAAACTTCGTTCTAAGGACAGTGAGTCTTAGAACAAACTGAACATCATATGACTTTGTTCTTAGGTTTCTAAGTTGAACTGAACTGCTCCAATCTAGAGCATCATAGAAATATTCTACGATTTTATGACTTCGAATCATCTGACCCAGTCAAAGTACATTTATGCTTTCAGGGGTGAGTGACCAAAAAGTAAGGAGGTCGCTGCTGCAGATAAATCACAAAAAGTATAATGATAAAAGTGGGGTTATTTTTTTTACTGAGCTCTATGATTTAAGTATTTGCGCTCGGAAGTGCTTTTGATACGATCTATGTGTTATGCTTCCTATTATTTTACTATCAGCTGCTTCTATTGCAGACGAGGGCGAGCCAAAACGACATTACTACATCAATGATGGCATCTACGGCTCTTTCTTCAGGGGAATAGATCTCTACGGCATCATACCCAAACCCAACCTGGTAAGTTTTGACTCTTTACCTTGCATTTTATGCGTTATACCTTAGAATTTTTTCTAAGACAAAATTTGCCACACTCAGAAGCACTGATGTAGGCATATTGAACAATAAAGGACTTTTAGCAGTAGCAAGGAGAGTTGGATGGTCCACGCACTTGGATATAGGACGATCATCGGCGAATTCTAAAAGGCCTAAACGAAATTTCCAGCAAGTTAGTGCTGTGAGTCGTAATTATTGAGTTTATATAGTGCGCTTGCGTGCATTTGTATCATGATTTGTCCCTATGCGTAACCAGAGGGCGCCTATGTAGTTCATCATTAAAAGAGGGTCGAGTATTTTTGCTTTGAAAGGCTGTCGCTATTTCGCCCGTCTACCGCTAGTCGATGATTGTCTTGTATCCAAGTCCGTGAGGCATTGTGCCATTGACTCCTGTGCTGGTTAGTTAAAAGTCATTGATAAGGATTAACGGTGCCATTTTCCGTCAATTCATGTTGAAATTTGACGATTTGAGACGTGAATAAAGTTGAGTGGTCTGTCAGCAGGATATCTGAGCCGCAAATATTAAGGCAAAGCTACGCAAGGGCTATCTATCTAAGGGGAGTATCTTGGACGAGAGAATTCGTAAGGGGTTCTAATGCCCATTCACGTTGGAGAAAACCACCGAAAACTCCAGACCATTAAAACGATAGTCACGCGGTAGGCCAGAAGACTCCTGTGTTAACCCATTAGTGTATGACGTATTTTTTTTTCAGGAGTTTGAATTTTATAATTTTCACAGTTAATTGCAAAAAATTGTGAAAGTTACTTAAATTTCCTAACCTTAATTCATGACTATTATATCTGAATTTCACAAAATACTTCAACATGGCCTAATAGGATGTAAAATTCACTTTTTATACAAGTAGTTTTTTAAAAATAAATTATCGTGCAGTTGATGTCAGAAATTCATCTTTTATTGCTGTCGTCAAAAAAGATTGGAGAAGGTCATGTAAACCAAGAAGGATAGAATTATTAGGATCATGCCACAAGCGTGAAGTTTTGTAGCAATCTGCTGGCAACGCGATGCCGCTTGTGGCACTTTCTGCAATCGCATTCTCTTTGATGCAATATGCATATTTTTTTCCTACTTATACCTCGATGTTGTTGTTGTTTGTGTGTGTGTGTGTGTATACATAGAAAAAGTATCAAAGTTTTAGATGACACAATCTTAAATGTATCAAACATATACAATCTGCTTATATATAAGCTAACGTATGCGGTACCAAAATCAACGATATTTCCACTCTGCGAACGGCAACAGCTAGATGTAAACATTTGTGCAATAACAATAACGGGTGTCCGAAAATCCAAATCAACAGTTCAAGTTCAAATGGAGCAAGTGTATCTACTTATATAATACGCTAGCTTATGCGGTACCAATATCGACGCTATTTCCACGCTGCGAACGACAACAGCTAGATGTAAACATGAGTGCAATAACAATAACGCATGTGCGAAAATCCAAATCAACAGTTCAATGACGTCCAACGGAGCAAGCCTAGGTCACGCAGTAGCTACATTACAAAATAACAATAATGAATACACGAAAATGTGTGCACGATCTTTCGGACTTTCTCACAGCTTTAAAATATCGAATTGACAATACTTGGCGCATTAATGGCGCATCTAAAAATCCGTCACCCTGCATTGGGCTAAAGCACATTTTAGCCATTGGCTGTTTCAACATCGGCTTTTGGGATGACACCCAAAATGTGTATAGCAACCCTAAATTCAATAAATTGAATGACAAATAATGTTCAAACAAAGAAACCTGACTTTCATTGAAGTAAGTCCAGAAATTGAGTCAACACTGCACTGAGCATAAAGGACAGTAAGGTGTGGGAAGGCGAAGCTGGCTGCCTTGGCAGCTAGTATTTAATATTTCTGCAAGATATATTGGGTGAAGAATTGCTATCTATTGGTCGAAATTCGAGTTTTGATAAGGTATTAAATGTTACAAACTTTTGATATAATTAAAATTGTGTCATCTGAAATTTTGATACTTCTACGGATAAATAAAAAACGGGGGTATGGCTTTGTCGTGGACATGGCTATGTGTTTTACGAGAATACATGCACTTAACGAGTAATCTTTTTTTTTTTTTTTTTTTTGAGTTTCATCGGGTTCAGGAAAGAAATCAAGTAAACAACCAGTTACTGTGTTATAACTTTATTAACCCTTTCGCGACGGGAAGCGCAAACGCGCGCTTATCGCTGAGGCCGGCAGTCTCTTTCGCAAATGTTTGTCCAGGGCCGGAGAGTTTTTCGCGATTAAGCCTAAATCCATGAACAGAACAATCAGAATATATTATAGTGTCACTATCACTACTATCCGAATCTGCTTCAGAATCAATATCTCATAATTTCAAATAATTTGCGCCATTTCTGCTATTTCAAGCTCTAACACTTTCGAAGCTTCGACATTCTAACTGTAAAATGAGAAAAAATCCACGTCTACTAGATCTAATTATCCACTAAAAACTGGACTGCAAACCGTAATACCCAACGCTGTAGCGAAAATAAAACTCCCTGCTTACTATAAAGAAATACCACGTACGAATTTATAGAGCCGTCATAAAGTATACCATTCAGAAACATTCCTTTCAACTTACGTTTATATTATCAAAAACCACGTGTATGTGAGTCATGCTACTCCCATTCTGAGTAGAAGGTCAAATCTACATGTATCTGTAACCGCATGGACATACAATGCCATCTTGTGCCAAAAGTTATAGTTTTTAAAACGTTCCAGGACACTGGCACAACTGTGTGACGGCCGGGGGTGAACGAGGAAACGCTCTGGCACGCCAGCGTGTCGGCCGGGAACTGAGTGCGTTTCTTACTGGCACGTATACGTGACAGTCGGCGCGAAAAGGTTGATGATTGGTCTGTGATACGAAAAGTACAAAACAAATGACATACAGGATACATCGAGATTTCTAATAAACTTTAAATCCATTCAGGTATTACCTTGCGTTGTTGGAGAAGTTTCGGTTTAAGACAAATTAAACTGGCTGAGCATGAAGTCAAGCAACGAACGTCCCTGCGATACATATACATTAAAGTCTCTGAACATCATAATTGATGTAGCTAAAGGCCGACATTGCATTATTATTTTATTTACTTTAACACTATATTCACTATAACTATTTCACACTAATGTTTTATATACTCAATCGACATATCCTGATGAGAACTGACGATTGAAATGCAAATGAACGTTCTTGCTTCTCCGAGTCAAAATTTATATTACACGGATAATTATGTGATGCAGCGAAACAACCTCAAAATGGCGGCGCTTCCCCTTCCGCCAAAAGCTATGCGTCGTAGTGTGACGAATTCTTTTATCCTTCAGCTATCGAGTGGTGTCATTACATTTTGGATGTAGATGATAGCTATGTAGCATCAACATGAAACTGCATCCCCCCCATTTTGTTATCAGTTTTCTGAATCGCCTCCCACTATGGAAGCAAATTTAAAGACGTATTCACTCCAAAAAAGCAGAAGAGGAGTCGAAATCGGAGTTGTAAGTAGAACAGAAACTTGTAAGCAGATTTTACATGGGAGTCAATGGGACAGTCGAAACTCCCTTATCATAACCCGTATACTATATTGAGTGCAAAAGGCGTAACCCCCAGAATGGAGCAATTCACGTACGCCAATGATTCAGGTGCATATAACTAGGCCTGGACTCCACATTACCGGAAAGCGGAATTTTCTCGCAGAAAAGAATTTCTGTCGGGATTATTTTTTGTCGGCACTTACTCCACTCTAGCATAATACGCCTTAGCATATACTACGATGCAGGCGCCATCTATCGTTTTCATTTTAAATCGTTTATTGCTAAGTATGTTTGATGATTGAAATAGCGCAAAAAAATACGTGAATACCGAATAATTTCTCGCTAAATTAAGCATTCACTTTATGAATAGGACGACTTTGATCAGAACACATGAAATTAAAAAACGTAAACATACTTTATGAGTTTAAAACATTTCCTAGTAAGAGAAAAATATGGAATTTTCACAGCATTAAAATTGAATGAAGATCCCCGAACTGTAGATGAAGAGTATACTATTTTAAATACAAGAACGTTGGTTTTAAGAAAATATCCTTTTTTCTCATTTATCTTTTTTATTGAATACAAATTTATAACACAATAAGAATTATCTCTGAGATACAAGTACTTCAGCATCGAAATGTGACGCCATCTTGTTTTTGCATGACAGCTCTGGATCTAGGCGAATTCTTATTGGCTGGCACATGGCAGAAAACGCGGGCAGAAACAGAAAAGTTCAACATTTTCAACTCCGTTTTCCGCCCTTGATTCTGCTTGACAGAAACTGAAAAACCGGAAGTTCGTCAATTTTCAGTTTCTGTTTTCTGATTCTGTCGTGTTTTCTGGTATTGTGGAGTCCAGGCCTTAATCATAGCTGCCAACTACTAAGGAATAGAATTAACCACTTTTTCTACATGATTTTTCGGCTTAAAATATAGCAAAATTTTTGTGCTGCGCGCGCGAGCTGGTTACTATTTTGGAAAAAATAATTAAAAAATATATCGTTTACAAAAAGTGGTTAGTTATACTCCGTAGTAGTTGGCAGCTATGACTTACTATATATAAGTGTAAATTATTGGAGGTGCCTCCTCTATCGGTCCATAGAATTCTACACCTATGTAAGGTAACTATCCATGTTAGTATCTTTCTGCCATGTTATAAGTTAAAAAATAGAAGCAAAGTAAAAAATCCAAAGGGGGAAAAAATAAACACTTTCGATGAGATAGTGCATTTTAGACACACCTGAAACTTTTCTTCATTTCATACTTTACATTGCATAATCTGATTTTAATGAACCAGAGCCTGGCGAGGGCAGCTTATAGTAACATTGTGTGTTACATGGCGTCACAATGAATACTAAATCATGATTGAAATCAAAAGAAGAAAATTAAGGAAAGTCCTATTTGTAAATGGCGTGAATACTTTTTTTTTATATGTTAGTATAAATTAGTTTTCTGTATTGAGTGATAAATTATTGGGTGGGCTCATCCCCTATTCACAATTTATTGGGGGGGGTCGAGCCCCACGGGTCCATATAACTCTACGCCTATGGTTGTAAGTACGACAAAAACTTGTAAGCAGATTTAACCCTTTAAGGCGCAGTGATCCCGCTCTGGGATCACCAAACTCTGACGTTTTGACTGTTGCCAGTCACGAAGAATAGATTTGATTTCTGTAAAAATAGTTGCTGGTGACATAGCTCCACGAGAATCCTTTACATTTTAGCACGTCATTTCCCGTAAACGAACTTGTCACGATTATGTTTAACAGCACTGACATCTGCTGGAAAATGGAAGAACCCGAGAACAGCTGGATAGATTGCCCAATGCTGAATAAAGGGCAGCCGTTGCCATCGCTCGACTTAACTACCAGCAAGATGGCGGACGATCGAAACGTTCATCGCTCGCCACAGATCTAGAGATCCTTTTTTGACGCAGCTGGCTGTGCGCGAGCACAGCCAGCTGTCGTCAAAAAAGGATCTCTAGATCTGTGGCGAGCGATGAACGTTTCGATCGTCCGCCATCTTGCTGGTAGTTAAGTCGAGCGATGGCAACGGCTGCCCTTTATTCAGCATTGGGAAAGGGTTGCGCCTCAAAGGGTTAACTTGGGAGTCAATGGGACAGTCGAAATATCCCCATTACTCTTAACACTTTCCAATGAAATTCAAAAGCTTTTATAATTTTGACAGTCCCTGCACTTTATTTTACAAAGATCTTTTGATATTCTCTCTTTGATGAATCGAACACTGACAGTCCGTACATTTCACTTCATACAGCCAGAGTCTGAAGTCCGGTCCAGGGGCAAGTACGACAGCCGAGTTTTCGGACAGACGTGCTGCTGCGAGGACGTCGTGCTTCGGCACGTCACCCTGCCTGACATGAAAGTCGGTGAGAGGATCGTCTGGGAGAATATGGGGGCGTACACGACAGGCGTCAGCAGCACTTTCTGCGGCGTTCCACTGGCCGTGCCCCGATATGTTTTTCTGAAAGACACGAGGTAAGTGCACCATTGACATGATTTCGTAAGAACACAACGACCAGTGGCGCAAACTGCGATTGAGTAACAAACAAGCCCTTTAGTTTAATGTATTTCAATGGGAAAACCCCGATTTTCAACATTAAAAAGGGTATTAAATTTAAGTTTTTGGATGATTGTTTTGGACTGAATTTGTTAAGTAAAGCTGCTAGTTAGATCTTTCAGAGACATTTTTACTTTTGAAAGGGATTGTGGATAATTAAATTGATGCGTCATGCATTCAGATGCGCCACAGAATATATTTCAATAGGGAAAAACCGATTTTTAACATTCAATAAAACTATTAAATTCAAGTTTTAGATTATTGTAACGGACTGAATTTGTTAAATAAATCTTCCAGTTTGATTTTTCAGCGGCATTTTTATTTTTGCAAGTGACTGTGGATAATTAAAATTGATGCGCCATGCAATAATTAGATGCGCCACACAGCTCAGGCACCCTTTTTACTTCTTCACTTTTACAGTTGGAAAATATGAACAGTTGATAGGCTTTAGATTAGGGGAGGAAAATTAATAATTTGTGAACGTAAGACTGAAATTAATTGTTCCAGGGGGAAGGATTCTAGAAATACTTTTTCCGGTGTTTCGTAAAGGTTTAGAGATGAAACGATTTTTTTATATCAATGCATTTTATTATGCGCAATTGTTTCCTTTTGATGTGAGATTATAAATCATAAGAAATGAAATATTTCCGGGCTCCAACATATTTCGAAAGTCTTCAATACGTCTCAAAATAATAAGTAGGCACAAGGATGCAATGCGCCACGATTTGGTCACCCCTGCTTTAGGCAGAGGTTCAAAAACATGTTTTTTTTCCCAAACTTTTGAATGAAAATATCACGAGAAATTGATTAAATTAATATAAAACCGCACATAAAGCACCCCCTTCTGAATAAAAGAAGAATTAACGAAATCGGTCCCTGCGTTAAAAAACCATCACTGAACATACATATAAAAAAATACTCTGACAATATAACCTCCTCCTTTAGTCGGTTAATAATGCTCTCCATCGAAAACAGTGCTTGTGACATTAATAGTACCATAAAATTCCGATTATAAGCCCCCCCCCCTTCTGCGGGGGAGAAGGCCTTAAAATTGCCCCCCCCTCCTCCACCTCCCAACGATGACGTCATTGCTGCCGTTCGTGGGGATGTCACAATTCGTAGCAGTGTCCGTCGCCCGGATTGCATTTTGTCCTCTTTCTAAACAAGTGGGGTGGGGGCTTATAATTGGGATTTCACAGTAGTTCTTTTAGTTCAACAGATACCCAGATAGCACACTTGTCCATTTTATATCCATTTCTCATCCATCTCGCCCATATTACGTCCATGTCTATAAATGGGCATCCAAAAGACATCTATAAATGGACATAATCTGGAAAATCCAGAAAATGTGCATGAATAGACCAAAACTAGATATAGAATTTCCCGAATAAGTATTTTTATAGACGTATCCCAGAAAATCCGTATTGTCTTAGTGAAATGGCAAGGAATGGATATAGCCGGAAGTAATTGCGCGTGCTGGGAATTGGAACACGACAGTTTGCTTTTGCTAATCGTGACTGTTGGTTTACAACTGTGCAAGTCAGCGTGGTTCATAGCAAGCAAATTTCATTTCACGTTTTTTTTGTTGTCCGTGTCGGATGAAGTTGATTTCTTACGGTAAGTAGTCGGTGTCGAAAAGTTCTTTTCGTGATGTTTACCTATAAGGCCGAAGATTTCTAAAAGTCCCGAATGGCGTAATTTAAGGAGTAATGTCGATGAGGAAATTTATTACGCTATTGAATTTATTGTGTTATAAAAGTCATGAGGAAATTTGCTCAATTGAATTTAATGTACTATATCTTTTGAATTTGGATGATCACTTACGGTAGGTTCCTTTTACAATGTTATTCAAAAGGTGCAAGATCTCAAAACGTCAAGAATGGCATAATCTACCAAATGTCCGTAATAGGTCCTTATGGGTAAATTGTGGGCTTATCATGGATATCTACCTGATGTCCATAATATGTCTTCATGGATGAATAATGGGCTTTATATGGACCTTTTCTGGACATTGATGTCCAAATATGATGTCCAAGACGTCCAAGACTTGACCTAAGTAGGTCCATATATAGACATTGATGTCCAAGACTTGTCCATACTAAGTCCATAAATAGACAAGCACGCCCATATGCATGTCTATAAGACGTCATATGGGCGTCCTATAGTTCCATATTCACGTAAAATGTACGAGAATCGGACGAATCCTGGATGTTTAATGGACATGTCAGCTTGTCTAAATGACGTCTTCTAGGCGTGTTCTGGACAAGTATGTGCTATCTGGGTACGATCACTCAAAAGAATGAACATTGTGGTCGGCCACTGGTAGTTCAGACATTCAACCACTTCAGGCAGGATACAATAAGTGCATAGTTGCTCATAACAGCTAGCTCTTCCATTCAAAAATGGACATAAATTTATAAATTAAAAAAATTTTTAACGGAGTCTCGAAGAATTACATTACTAGTGATATACACACCAAAAGAAAAACAATTCCGCTCGGAAGTGTTTTATAATAACAGCATTTGGAATGACTTTAAAAAAAAAATTTTTTTACAGATTGAACTTGGACTGGATCGAAGACAAGAAGACCATAATAAATTTTCTCAAATCAAAAGTGGCATTCATTGGATGCACGGAAAGCGACATCTAGAGGCATCTAGCTTTCACTTGCAGCGAAAAGCTTCGAAAGAAACCGAATGACTGAAAACATTTTTTTCTCCTTTCAGTGAATTTAAATCAATAAAGTTTGTAGCATGCGACGACGAATTCGGTTTTCAATATTGTGCCGGCAATTTGACAATTAGTAGCTGAAAATCAGTGCTCTTCAATCTGTTTACTAGTTATACAGGGTGTTCCAAAACGATGCAACACGCTTTCACTCTTTATCCATTAGAGATATAAGGGGTTAATGCAAAATGAAAAAATGTTCAAAAAGAACCCTATCGTAAAAAAAGACTACGTTAAGAATCATCTATTCCCCTCGTCAATTTCTAAAAAGTAACATTTTTTCAATTTGCATACGACCATGGGCGCCCATAGAAATTTTTTTAGGGGGGGGGGGAACTTCAAAAAAATTTTCTAGAGGGGGGCAAATTTTACACTTGCAATAATTTGGTTCGGATTTTGCTTTGTGATGCACTTCTGTTTACATGAATGCACAATGTACTAAATCGCTAGGGGAGGACAAGTGCCCTACCTCCTCCCACCCCCTTATGGACGTCCATGCATACGACCCACGTACAAAAAATTAGTAAAATGTGTCCCATACACTAATGAGGTAATGTACAAAATTTCAGCGTTTCAACATCAAACGTCTCAGTGATATCCTTAGACAAGGATGGTCAGAGGATACAACTTGAAGGTAGGCGTTCACTGATAGAGTGCAATGATGATTTTCTTTAGTATTTTCTGTATAAACGGGACCTGATTCTTGCCCTTGGAGAACCATTGAAAAGGCTTTTTGTTAACAGCCTATTTTGATCTTTATATCTCTGACACGTTTAGGATATAATTCTCAAATTTTGTACATGACCTCATTAGTGTTTGGGTCAAATTTTACGAATTGAGATTCCTTTCCCCTCCCCTTGCGTGCGTGCGTGTGCAGTGGAGTCGTATACAAATTTAAAAAGTGTCGCTCATTAAAAATTAACGGGACGAATTTTTCTTAACTTCATCTTTTTCCCGCAACATTTATTTTGATTTTTTTTTTCAATTTACCATTACTCACTTATCTCTAATGGATAAAAAATTAAATCATGTAACAATCTTTTTGGGATACCCTGTATATCTACTATGGAAACTACATAATGTGTCCAGCTTAAAAGAATAAGTAGTCGCCTAATAAAAGTGGTTATTTTTGCAAAGGAGGCAAAATGAGTGCTTGTAAAGTAAAATTTTAGAGAAGTCACTGTACACCGGTGGTCAGTTGGTTCCACAGTATTTTAAAACTACATTTGTAGAATTTCACAACACATTGCATGTATTTTTTAGGCTACTATTCAAGAAAAGAACAGCAAGCAAATGCAGGCAAATTCTTTAATCTAGTTTAGATGTTCAGTTCTGGTAAATTCAAAAAAACTTCTTATTACTTGAGCATATATAAAACTTCCTTAAACATAGAACTGCTATGGAAAATTTTCATAATAAGCATCCAAAAATAAAGCATCCAAAAAAAAATGTTTTAATTTCCTAACAAAATCAACCTCTTTCAGTTTACGGGCTACAAGAATTTAAAAGGTACCTAAACAAGAAGGCCAATCAAGTAGTGCAGTCATTCTTAACAAGTTACACATTCTTTAACAATATATCCCCATTTCGGTGCTGCTCCAAATTGTGGAAAACAATGAACCCCAAGGCTGATATAGGGTATCCACCACTGTCAGGAGTTTAGTAGTCTCACAAACGTTTGACTGTTGCCAGTCACGAATAGATTTGATTTCTATAAAAATAGTTGCGGGTGACATAGCTCCACGAGAATCCTTTACTTTTTAGCACGTCATTTCCTGTAAAAAAATGGCCATGATTATTTTTAACAGCATTGAACATCTGCTGAAAAATGGAAGAATGCGAGAACAGCTGGATAAATTTCCCAATGCTGAAAAAAGGGCTGCCGTTGCCATCGCTCGACTTAACTACCAGCAAGATGGCGTACGATCGAAACGTTCATCATCTTGCTGGTAGTTAAGTCGAGCGATGGCAACGGTTGCCCTTTTTCAGCATTCGGGAAGGGTTGCGCCTCAAAGGGTTAAGGTTCCTGGAAAACCGCTATCCATATTTTCATATACATAATCCTTTGTAGATTGGCGTATTTAGCACCACGAATTATATCATCTCGCTGCGCTGGCAAATATCCAAAGTGTACTACAACTGCTATAATGGCACAGTTAACGCTGCCAAATATTTCTACTGGTAGCAAATACTCCAGCTGGACCGAACCGGCTTTAAAATAATCTGCATTTTAATTATTTTTCATTTTCAAGATATTGGGTTCTAACATTTTTGAATTTGCGGTTTAGATTCATCCTGCTTGGAAAGATACCATTTTGCAAGATCGTACCTAATGCCAAGATGGCGCTTTTAAAATCAGTTACAATTAGTTTTGTTTTGGAAAAAGGAATAATCGCTAATTCTAAACTCTTGTTGTCTAAGCGAACTTACTATTTGAAAATTGTCAACTTTGTGTAACACACTTCAATATTTATTTCGTATACTTTTTAATTTGGCGTAAAATGGGTGTAATTCTACTTCATGCTTGTCAATTTCACACGATTCTACATACTTGAAATTGCTTTTTTTGCAAAGGAATGAATGATTTTATGCCAAATCTGTCAACCATTATGTTTTATTTTTTCAGTTTTTTACTAATATCTTCTAAAATAATTCGATTTTGGAAATTTAAGTCAGTTTATCAGGTTCCTCGGAATTTTCCGAATCCGTGGACATCTTTCTCGAAATTCAAATCCCCACGGTTTAGGAGAAGATAGCCGAATAAGCTCTTGACAGCGGACGTTACTTTTTTTTTTTTTTTTTTTTTAGAATAGAGAGATTATCCGCAGTGGCATACAATTCTATCTCGGCTATACAATGAATGTAAGAAGATTAACACGCCTGCAACTTATGAATAAGAATAATAGATTGGAGCATTTCATCCAGTTGTCATGACGCCAAAGCACACTAGTGCTATATGTTAAAGAGGGGAATACCTTAAGCAGAAAACTTCTTAAGCGCCAGAACCCCCCCCACACACACAAAAGGTCCAGTGAGTAAGGTACCCCCCCTCTCCCCCTAGGTAGATAGCCCTGGTGTCGCTCTGCTTTAACCACTAAACTAAAAAACGAGACATCACGAAATTCGGCTCAAAATGATTCCGTTGAAAACAATTTTATAATCAATGCGCTTGGCATTATTTATCTGTCTTGTTGCATTTTATCTCGATTCTCCATAAATGCATGTCAATATTTGTCATTGTTTATGCAAAGCCTTGAGGAAGGAAGCGGGGTGGGGGCACTTTATTAGTACAAGGCAACTGGCTTTGTAAAGCGTTAATGTACGCATCATTGCTTTTTATTGCGATAAGTTGTGAATCGGCAGTAAAATTATATGTTCAGCTGCTATTATTCACGGACTGATAGCAATGTTTTTTTGGCACAAAAAGCTTTTTTTTATAAGTAACTAGCTGAAGTACCCGTTCTTCGCACGGGAATGAATAGACTTTTTGATATTACGATTTGTGGTGATTACTATTCATTGTAATAAACAGATATAGCAAAATGGATATCGCGTTATATTGTGTCCAATAATCATGCATACCGAATTGCAAGGCAATCGTTTGTACGGTGCAGAAGGCCATGCGGCGTAGCGCAATCTAGTGGCGAGTTTTAGCAAAACGGATACGGTGAAAATATTCTTCGCTTTCAGATATCGATGTATACGAATTTTCATGACTATCGGCTGGACAGTCCTGAAGTTCATGTGTTGACGCGACATCTAGTGGCAAGTTATAGGAAAATGGATAGCGCCAAACTCTTCCCCGTGTTCAAATATCTATGTATACCTATTTTCATAGCGATCATTTGCACAGTCAAGAGGTGATACACTGCAGCGCCATCTAGTGGTTAATTAAAGTAATGATTTGCTACAGCGCCGTCAAGTGGCGAGTTATAGCAAAATGGATAACGCCAAAATATTCTCATTGTTCAAATAGCTATGTATACTGATTTTCATAGCGACCGTGTTCAAATATCTATGTATACCAATTTTCATAACGATCATTTGCACTGTCAAGAAGTGATACACTGCAGGGCCATCTAGTGGTTAATTAAAGTAATGATTTGCTACAGCGCCGTCAAGTGGCGAGTTATAGCAAAACGGATAATGCCAAAATATTCTCATTGTTCAAATAGCTATGTATACTGATTTTCATAGCGACTGTTTGAATGGTCAAGAATTTGGCCTGCTGCAGCGTCATCTAGTGGCGAGTTAAAATAATAACGCATTGCAGTGTCATCTAGTGATAAGTAACACCAAAAGGAACGCAGTTAGAATATATTCTTCGTGCTCAAATGTGTAAGTATAAAAAATTTTATGCCGATCGGCGAACGGTATATAAGTTAATGCTTTGCAGCGCCATTTAGCGGCAAGTTACAGCAAAATGGATAGTGAAAAATATTCTCCGTGTTCTAATATTCGCGTGTACCAAATTTCATCGAAATCGGTTGGACGATTTTCGCATAGCAAACGGCTAAACGCAATAGAATTCGACGTTGTGCTGCGGCACCAAGTGGCAAGTTAAGGAAAACGGATAGCATAAAAACCTTCTCCATCATAAAAGACTTAGGTGACCCAAATTTCATCGTTCAACGGTGCTGGAGTTTTTTAACCTCTCACATACCAACATTCATTTTTATCTATAACCAGTGTTATTATATATACCAGTCTCAAATAAAATCCAGTTTCAAATCTAAGCCTCGCCAAAGTGCCAACATACACCATTTTGCAAGAGTTTTTTCAGGGAATCATTCGAAGCATTGACTTAGCAGCAATCAAATGGGAAATGGTTCGACCGCCAAAGAGTAGCACGCATTTATTTGAAAATTGGAATCCCTTAATACAGCCGATTTTTTTTTTAATTATCAACAATAATGTGTTTTATTCATCGTTACTCCGATGTACTAAATGAGAAGATTTCAATTTTCTGAAATTCGGCGGAATTCCCTCAACTTAAATCAATGTACTCAATTGGCGAGAATTCTGAAGTTAGATCGCTTGAAATCCCTTAATAACTGCATTATTTCTTCACGGATCATAAAATTTAACGCTGTATTCTAATAAAACCTTTGCACTTGTTTTCAAAAATCAATTTCCTTAAGCTCTCAATAAATTGCGCCAAGCCGAAAACTGTGCAAACCGCTAGAACTCGCTTACTCAAAATCGATATTTCAGCCATTTTATTTTTTCGCCAAACTAAAAAAATTTACACATTAGCCTCGGAAATCTCCAATTCTTATTGTTTTGCGTGCATAACATTACATTCCTGCTCTGATTTCCCATGCTCACGATATTATAATTTTAAAAAAATAACCTTACGAATATAAACTAACAAAAAAAAATCATTATTATTCTTTTATTTTTACTTTGAGAATTTAAAACATTTTATACGGCAAAATCGCCACACATGGCAACCACGATCCTTATTTCACACTTTTTTCACTACAGGGGTTACAATTACGGAAAACTTTTTGCGTGGAGAGCATAAAAAATCTCTTAAATTCCGGGAACGAGTGGACTTTCAAAGTTTTAAAGTGGACTATGATTTATTCTATATTATTTTACATATCTGTGCTAAATTACAGCCAGATAGGTCCATTTTTGTGGATTTGTATACGAATCAAATCCACAAACAAACAGAATTTCATTTTTATTTATAAGATAAAAATTGATCTGAATAACACGGTGTTATCCCCCTCACGATCTCTCCTCAAGTACGGAAAGTTCAATCGATCTTTCGATTCGATTTCAATTCGGTCGCATTTCGATCCGGCATTTTCAATCGCTAGAATTAACCTGTTCGTCCCCGTCACTGCAAATACATGGCGGAAGCGACTCCCGTTCACAACGCACCGTTGCTTCCGCCGTGGGTCTTTAAATACCTCGCTGGGTCTCAAGCATTCAAAGACCGATATCCCCTCCCCCCTCCCGTCCTGAGTACACTTAAGCATACTATTGAACTTATGTTTAACTTGTTCACTCTCATTCGTTGACTGGTGTTTCTTTTTGGGACGCTGCTGAGTATTGTGACCATAGGCGCACTCACGGAGGGGGCTATGTGGGTGGGGGAAGCCCCTCCTAAAGGTGGAGAGTTAGAAGCGAAAAACTTTTAAATACAGAAAATTGTCACTTAATGAATTAAAATACTATATTTTTAAAATTTGTCTTCAAATTATTTCTATAATACCCCCCTCCAAAAAAATAATAAATAAATAAATAAAAAGTTGGTTCTTAAATAAGTATTTACAGAATAGTATATGAAATACATTGAAATCGGTTCCATAGTCATTGAAAAGACTAGATAATAATTAATGACTAGTAATTAACGTAATAACCAATTACGTTTCATAATAGGCTTGTGTTCTATGAGTAAATGGTATAGAATATTTTGACGTTATATGAGAGTTGTAACTATTATCGAGGTCACTATAACCAAGTTCAACAGTATTTGTAGCCCCCCGCCCTAAACTTAAATCCTGGCTGTGACCATTGACTTTGGCTCTTTTCAATCCTCTTCTTTGTAAGTGTATTATGCCGCCAATTATGTTATATCGTTCCAACGTCATTTATGGTTGATAATGCGCAGATCAATTTTCGCACATAAAAAATAGGTGTTGCCATTGTAAATTTTTTTCACTGTAACCGTAATCGTGAGAGCTCTATTGTTTTGAACAATCGCTATCTCGTGCTCATTCCTCTGAATAACTATATCTGAAATCTCGTCTCATTTGGTTGAATTGAACGGCGGCTAGAGGTCATTTTATTGGGCAAGTTTTTTATGGCCACCCTGTATATAGACAACGTGTCCTAAAAAGGCGGTAACACACTTTCATTTTTTATTTATTAAGTAAGCGGACCATGTGAATTTTGAAGAAATGTTCAAAATAAGATAGGAAAAAGGACTATAAAAATAAATTCCTCTCGTAAATTTCAAAAAGTTTTTGAAAATTTACGAGACTTATTAATTTTTTTTTAAACTCGTACACGATCCTTGTACAAAAAAATACCCAGTTAGTGAAATGTGCCCCATACGCTAATGAGGTGATGTAGAGAAATTCAAAATTATATCCCAAAACTTGTCAAAAACATGGAGATAAATATATGCTGACTTAAACTATTTTCCAATGGCTCTCGAAGGGGAAAAAAATATCGTCGGATCATTGCGTTTTAGCGGTTGTGCAAAAATTACGCAGGAAAGTCATTTTTTGCTCTCTAGCATTAAACGTTCAAATTCAAATTCATGTACAGCTCCTGATCGTCCTACTAATATATAGTTACGCTGATCCCTGACTCACTCACTCTCTAACAATTCCGGTCCGACGACTTCAAAACAAAACTTTTGCCATCATTCATTCAAACAGATTAAAAAGTTATGGTCTGAAACTGTCGTAAAATTTACACCGTTTGTAAATTCCGCCTGGAATTTTTCATAATCATGTATTAAAATATAGAAAACAATCCGCGCTGCTCTAAAAATCTGTAAATCCACCCGTTCCCTTATTTCAAAGCGATTTCTCGCTCTTTACAGCTCCATTTTATTTCCGAGAGTCAAAAAAGGGAATCATTTGAGTGACAAAATTACCTTTTCAAGTGAAAGTGACGTCACACACTTGGGATGCCAATTCGTTTAAAATAGTTTTTCCAGGTAGCATGGTTTGATCTTTTTTTTTTTTTTCATTAAAATAATCGTCTGTGTAACGCCGACGGATGAATCGGTAAGTGACGAAACTTCCTGTTAATAACTTAAGGCGACCATATTTCTAAACAGTATTTTGAGGACAAATCAAGCATTGTCCTCGAATCCAAGGAAAACGTGGGGACACTAGAAAATGTTTTTGGGGACTTATTCGAGGACACAACATATTACCATGTACTATACCAGTGTACCGATACTTTAAATCTTGACTGACTTTGATTCTTAAAAAGGAACTCTAATAGCTTTTTATATCAATTGTGTATTCTTATTTCTAATAAATTAATGGAAGTATTTCATTCGCTTATAAATATTTATTTAAACCATAAATATGAAAGGAACATCATGTTGAAACATTGCAATTTATTCAATTTAACTCTTTGCATAGTATTTGTATTTTTCAGACGACATTGCTTTTTACTTTGGCTCATTTTGTGATAATTCTTCATGTAACTTTTTACACCCTCTAAAAAAAGTATTCGAGTGCAAGAAAAATTTCGTACGTCAATTTCATATTTAAAGCACGAATCTTCATGAGAAGTGATTAATCATTAACAAAACTGAAATGGGAAATTTGGCTCATATTCGAATACTTTATTGAATGTCTGAAGATCGAACTTCATTGTTTCTACGAGTAGAAGTTGTTTTATTATTTTTATTTCTTCTGTTTATTTTGAAAGAAATAAACTAAATGGAAACTTTCAGGGGAAAAGCACAAATCTTTAAATTTGGGGACTTTTTACGTCCCCAAGAAGTATTTTTGGAGACAGACTGAAAAAAAGATCTATATTTGGGAACTGTCCTCGAATTTCGAGGACGTATGGTCACCTTAGAATACTATACGTGACTCCTTCCTGGCTTAATCGTCTGCTGTAACATTTATATAAGGAGAACTGAATACACAAAATGAAATCGTTCGAATGCCAAGAGCTTCGCATGTTTACAGAAGTTCTTGAAATTCTTTCTGGGCTTATATACAGGCCTCGCAGTCGGTCCTTTTTTTAAAAAAATTCCTACCTTCATCAAAGTTTTATTTACACAGCCTAGTATTTGAATGGTTTGATAGGCGAAACCTTACCATCTAAAAGAACTTTTAGCAACTGTTGAAGCAGCAAAACATTTTACTTTATTATTTATAGAGGTGGGAATTTTAAATAAATAGGACCGATTGCGAGGCTTTTATAATACGAATTAATGAAGTTATATATTTTAGGTGGGCGAAGACTAAATATGTTGAGTGTCGACCTATTTTCGAGAAATATTTTTTTCTACCGCCAGTTGTAATTGCTTCCGCAAGGGGCTTTGACTTCTATGTAATAAAATATCTCTCAGACGTTTTATGATGAAAGGCTGAAATTTCGTATGGGACACATTTAGCTAATTAACATTAATTTAGCTATTTGGGAAATTTTTTTTGATACGGAGGTTGTAAACAAATTTCAAAAATGTGACTTTTAAAAAATTAACGAAAATAATTTTTTTCATAGCATAATCTTCTTTTCGACCTTATTTTGGGCATTTTTTCAATTGACATTAGCTGCATTCGTAAACGACAAACTCGTTGCACGAGTTTTCATAAGAAAACTGGAATGCGTGTGTTTAGTGCTGTCAGTGGTTATCAGTCTCCTTTGACTTAGGAACAACTTCAGTTTATTTAGTTTCGTCGCCTAGGAGACGTGTTTGTTTACAATTCGCGAATGCGTTAATTTTGCTGAGGAGAGTTTTTAGTACATAATCAATATAAAATCAACAGGATATTTAAAAGAAAGAGTGGCCATAATTGAAGTGCACACATCAAAATTTAGAAATTTCAACTTCATTTTTTTCAAAAGTATTTAGCAAGAGAAGGTCAAATTTCGCTAATAACGGTTTAAATCAACTTCAATCTCAACACTAAAACAAGCATTTTTGAATTTACTAAAATGAAAAATACAAGAAAGTGATTACCTTTGAAAAATTATGTACCTTCGTAGCATTTTCTAACATACGCATGAATTTCCTCCTCGAAAAAATATTATTTGCAGCTTTAGGAAACGTAAAATACTTTTCACAACAACATACTTTTCCATAACAACGGACGCCATTTGAAAACAACAACGTGCAGCAAGTGCATCTTCTAATGAACTCAGGGAACTTGATTCGCTTTCAGTTTACTTCGTTTGAAACTAATCGCACTCAATTTTGTGTACGAACGCTCTAGTTTTTAAACCGAATGCACTCAATTTCCTTTACGAACACCTTAGATAGAAACTCGTTGCACGAGTGCAACTCGTTTGGCGTTTACGAATTCGGCCATTGCCTTCTTATCTCTTAAAAGATAAAAATTAAACCATGTTACCACATTTTTGGGACACCCTGTTTATCTATTTCACACTTTGAACATAATACCTTCTCCGTTTTTCGGTAAAAAAGAAAGAAAAATCGCTTTGTTTGAAATAGTCATTTGAAACGAGGCTTCCTGCAATACAAAAACCTCCGTTCATTAGAAACTTACCCTTAACGAAAGTCTGTTATAAGCAGGCGGGCCAAGCAAGTAAAGAATGGCTACTTGTTCGCAGCATCATTTTTTTTTGTATTATTACTATTATCATTACGTAACTTTTTTTCAACAACTGATAGGGATTGATTTTTCTCGTGCTCCGATACAGTGGCGCAGAGAGGGAGGGGGAGCAGGGGAAATATCCCCAGGGGACCCACCTCGGGAAGGGGACCACTGTTGCTGCTTCTATATAATACTTAATTGTGTGTTGTCAATTTTGGGGGAAAAATTGTCCAGATACAGAATATATCCCCAGAAGTTTCCAATTAATTTTTAAACAAAATTACAAAAACCAGCTAGAGCATCATATTCCACCAACTTCACAAAAAGCGAGGAGTGTTAGTGATTTAGTCTCCCTTTTCAAGAATTTTTTTTATTTATTATTATTTTTATTTATTTATTTATTTATTTATTTATTTTTTTTTTTTTTTTTTTGGAGACACCCTGTTAAATAGTGGAAGAAAGGGCATAGCCAGAGGAGAGAATATGGACCTACCCAACCAAATAAATTTTTATTTTTCCCTAACAAAATGTTAAAGATTAAGACTTTCTATGAGAAATTTTGAACTTTCCAGTTTTTTTGACTTCTGAAATTTGTTGGCTGCCTGCTTGAATGGAAGTACTGTGAATAAAAATATTAATTTTTTCAATACTGAGGAAACATGCCATGCAAAAATGTTGTTAACGTTCCAAATAACAGTTTCTTTATGGAAGTGACGAAACCTTCAAAATAAAATGTTGGTATTTTTTAGAACACGGATGTTTATTAAATTATAATACTTTTAAATTGACAATTTTAATGCTATTAATTATTTTCCAATTACTATTAATATAAAGTTTCTTTAAATGATTAATAATTTTAATAAGGAATAAAAGACTGATGTAATACGACAACAGCAATAGAAAATTCTTGACTATAGGCACAACTGTGGATGGGGGACTCCCTGCCACTGATGTAGGCAGTGTGAAATTTCCAAAGGTAAATGATTGTCAGTCTGTACCCTGCTGTTGAAAGTCTGGACTTTTTTCCCCCGAAAATGGCAGCCGTCTATTATCTTGCATGAAGAATTTAACAGACAAATTCAATCTGTATATAAAAATGCCTAAGAAGTTATAACTTTTTTCCACCCCTGGCTATAAATGTCATCCAATCATCGAGCAGATTGGCAACTTGTTTAAAATATTGTTTGAAAAAATAAAAAGGTTATATAAAAATCTGCAAGATAAATTAAGAAACATTGAATTGAGATTTTGTCTTCGGGGATCCAATATTCGGGGGCCCTAGCCCCAGGCCTAATGGGCGTAGTTGAAAATAAGGGCCTGATCGAAAGGGTTTCTGGATAGCAAAGAGATACCCGAGGCCCCGACTGGGCTCTCTGCGTGTTTGCTCCCATATCGAGATTTTTCGTCGTCGATCGAAAGAGATAAAGCAAAGCAAAAGACGACACCGTCTTTTTTTTTTTTTTTTTTTTTTTTTTTTGCACTTACTTCAAGCAGTGGCACACATACGGATTGGCACTTGGTTTGACGGAACTGAAAGTAAAGTAAGCCAACTGATATTTACTCTAAATTTTAAGAGATCATGTAAAGCAGGGCTTTGCTGAAGGGTACGGGGGGACCCCTCCCCCCCCCCCTATGGGGTGAAGCTTTCCCCAGGTTCACACCCAAGGCCGTGACAAAAGAGTAAGACTTCGTATTGTGGCAATTACATTTTATTTAATATATCAGCATATATATAAACGTCAAAAATATAAAGTCCTACGGTGGCTGGGCAGACCCTTCAAATCGCAGGTACACTAGACAACTGCTAAGGCGTGAATGATCATGAGAAACTCAAGCCAAGAGGTTATTACCGAAGCAAAAACACGCCACAGGGCACGCCAAACAAAGTGCGAAAGTAACTTGACGCCAGTAGACGTTAATAACATTTCTATATAATTATTTTTGAATCCCAGTCTCGCCAACAGGATAAAACAAACAATCTATCAGCTAAATTGTAACCCAAAAGAAAGCCAAAGTTATTTATAGATTTAATACCATATATGGTCATAAAAAAACCATGGAAACAGAAATGGTAAGCTTTACCAATTCAAAAGTGAAATAAAAAGGAAAAATAAATGAAAACGGAAGATAGCTTTTAAATAAGGCAGGTGCAGAAATAAAACTTTACAGGCGAAGGGAAGAGAAATCCGAATCGAAAGTGCAAAGAATAAATTTTGAACATATGTGATGATCTGCATCACACACTCTCCCCCCCCCAAAAAAAACAACTTGCAAAATTCTATTTTACTTGGCAAAATTAGATACCTAGTTGGCAAGATTAATAAAAAAAATTGAACAAAAACTTTAATTTATTTTCTAATTCTGGTACACTTGGCAAAATTACGCAACCCCAGTTGACAAAAGTAAAAAGTTGGTAATATAGTTGCTAAAAAAAATAAGTTAATAAAAATTGATATTTGACTTGGCAATTTATCGACATCTCCCCCCCCCCCTAAAAAAAGTCTTGGCAATGGCTCTGAGGTAAAGCACCTTTAAAAAAAGATACATTTTGCTTGTTTTTTTTTTCTTTCCCTTTTTTTGAGAAAGGTCCTTCCCAACAAAATTATTTAATTATTTTTATTTTTAAGACTTTTTTGTTCAAAATTTTAGAATGAATCGGAGACCTATTTTGCACGTAATGCTGCGCAGAATTGGGCATCATTAACTAAAATGTTTGTCAAACTAAATACTCCTAAATAATAGCTGTTAGTTGAAAGAAAATAAATTTTCAACTAGAGTAGTTCTTACTTGACGGTCCAACTGGTTCGGCTCAACTAAATAAGTTTTAGTTTTCTGTTTAACCCATTAGCGCCCAACTTTTTTCAGCACATTCTCAAATTTATGTGATGCCAGAAGCGATAAATAAATTTCCGACATTTATGTGGTATGAAGAACGTAAATCTTTTTCTAAATATGTGATTAAGACAAGGAAATATTCTCATTTAAACTTGTTATCGCTGAGTATTTTGTCGAAATCAGATTTATTATTCAAGAAAAGAAACTAGGAAAATTAACTAATGCTTAAATATTTGATTGACTTACAAATTTCGCGACGGGCTAAAAATAGATCGCGGGCCGTTAATTTAACTAAAACTAAATTGGCTTCTGTCAGGTGCGTAGCCGGGGGAGGGGGGGGGGTGCTAAGAGCATTGGTGTGGGGGGGGGGGCTGAGGAGCTCAAATGGCTCCTCCATTTGAGCACGTGAATACTCAGAGGAAAAGTGAAAAATAAACACATTAACCCTTTAACGCGCAGTGTGACCGCTCCGGGAACGCCAAACTCTGACGTTTTAACTGTTGCCAATCACGAAGAATAGATTTGATTTCTGTAAAAACAGTTGCGGGTGACATAGCTCCACGAGAATCCTTTACTTTTTAGCACCTCATTTCCCGTCAAAAAATGGTCACGATTCTTTTGAACAGCACTGACATCTGCTGAAAAATGGAAGAATGAGAGAACAGCTGAATAGATTGCCCAATGCTGAAAAAAGGGCAGCCGTTGCCATCGCTCGACTTAACTACCAGCAAGAGGTCGGACGATCGAAACGTTCATCTGCAAGTTCGATCATTCACGCAGATGGCTGGCCGGCACAGCCAGCAGTCGCCAAAAAAGGGTCTCTAGATCTGTGTCACGCGATGAACGTTTCGATCGTCCGCCATCTTGCTGGTAGTTAAGTCGAGCGATGGCAACGGCTGCCCTTTTTTCAGCATTGGGAAAGGGTTGCGCCTCAAAGGGATAAAAAATTAAATTAATATATATATATATATATATATATATATATATTAAGTACACTTCCAGATTTTTGTAAATTTAAAATGTAAGTTTTACTCTTCCCGATCGCCTGCTATTATTAAATGCGCATATTATAGCTAACGCGCTGTATCGTAGGTTACAACAGCATAGTATTTCGAGATGGCGGACGATCGAAACGTTCATCGCGTGCCACAGATCTAGAGACCAGCTGCGTCAAAAAAGGGTCTCTAGATCTGTATCACGCGATGAACGTATCGATCGTCCGCCATCTTGTTGGTAGTTAAGTCGAGCGATGCAACGGCTGCCCTTTTTCCTGTATTGGGCAATCTGTCGAGCTATTCTCGCATTCTTCCATTTTTCAGCAGATGTCTGTGCTGTTAAAAATAATCGTGACAATTTTTTTACCCGGAAATGACGTGCTAAAAAGTAAAGGATTCTCGTTGGAGCTCTGTCACCCGCAACTATTTTTATAGAAATCCAATCTATTCTTCGTGACTGCCAACAGTCAAAACGTCAGAGTGTTTCTGTTCCCAGAGCGGGAAAACTGCACGTTAAATGTTAACTGAAGGTAGCTTCAACTATTCACGTTTGTGAAAAAACTGTGAAAAACGTTTGGGGGTTCAGCACAAACTAACGAGACAAGCACTTTTATATCTTAATAACACAGGAACTAATGATTGGAGCTACATCCTTTTGGTACTAAATGGAATCAATAATGCAATAAGAATAACAAAAAGGCAAAAAGGTTTCACTTTCCTTGTAACACAATTCTGCTATTTTATATGTAACCTTACAGTACATCTGAAATAACAAGAAACAAAGTATAAAAAAAGTTTTAAATACTCGAAAGCTAAACTTGCCGCGAGAGCTGTTGAACATCGAGGCTATTTGGGCTAGTCTCACGGCATTTTTAGTAGTCGCCAAGACTTATATCGAGCATTGCTACGAGTTAAATATGTTCGTTGAAAAAGTAGGTTATTTTCTTCATTATTTTGTTCGACTGTTTACTTCTCTAGTATCTAGCAAGTAATTACACTTTTTACTATCAAACAATATTAAAAATAAAGTAAGCTCAAAGGTGGGTGTTTTTTTTTGTGGGGGGGGGGGGATTTATTTGCCAGGAGAGGACAGCTCGCGTCACTGAATGCGTCTCTTAGAGCTACCTATACGTCCTTCCCGGAATTTCCCGCCGCTATTTGGAACCTCATCAGAAAGTAGAGGACTTCTGAATATTGGCACCCCTCGGAAACTGCTAACGCCGAGAGGACTTACGAAACCACGGATTTAACGTGCCCATACACCGCATGTACACGGTAGTCTTCAGTCTCTATTTTATTTAATTCGTAATTTTACTTGTAAACATTGTTTTAGAAACTTTTTCGTGCACTCGGTGTTAATTCTGTATTGTTTTATCATTAAATAAATTTTTTCACAAGAATTTAAATAGTTTTATAGTTAAAAGGTGATCATTCCACCATTGGAAATAGCTGTAAAACGTTGAAATTTGAAACTGGCAGAACCCACCAACCGGTCTGATGTTGTAATTAGGCTGTGTGCACATGTTGACGGCATCCATATCTTACCCATGTGGCGTTATATTTGCCTTAAATCAAAGCCTTCTAGAGTCTCTGCTTTGCGAAAACTCGTACCAAATTCACGAAAACTGACCATCTTTCCTTCTTTAACCTTCACCTTAATGTTGTTCTTTTAGGAAAATTTGAACATTTAGAGCAGCTTTTTAAAAACTCAGATTGCCCTAGAGATTTCGAAAAGTTTAAGAATGTCTCTTGACAAGTTGTACCGGGGAACTGTTAGAATCAGTGCACCAAGGACGTATTTAAGGGGGGCCCGGCAGTGGCGGCCCGTGGTCAAAAATGTTAGTGCAGCCGGAAGCATATGAGTCCCCCCCCCTTTCCTCCGGAGAGGATTGGAAAATCTTTGTTACTGAATTCGAAAGCTGGCGGATTAAGCCCTCACCGAGGGAAAAAAAAAAAAAAAAAGAAATTACATAAAAAATGTCAGAGATCCTATTTTAATGCCATAAAATGGACATAAATTTCAACCAGCCGCTATTATCCTCAAAATTGCATTAATCCGTGTCTGATCCGTGTCTGTCCGTTTTAATGCCATAAAATGGACATAAATTTCAACCAGCCGCTATTATCCTCAAAATTGCATTAATCCGTGTCTGATTCGAAGTTTCCTTAGAATTTTCTTTTGTAACGATAACTTGAGAAGAAAAAAAAAAAAAAAAGAAAAAAGAAAACTTACTTATTTTTTATAAGTCAAATCAATCCTCCTCTCTTTTAAGCATGCGAATCGGTCAGTGATGTCCCCATAAAAAGGCGTTGTTTTAATTCAGATATCAATAATTTTAGAAGCTCTTTAAAATTTCCCATGTTTAAACAATTTTCTCGCTCGCCATGTCTAAATGGCAGTTCTTGCTTACTTAAAAACAATATTGCTTTGATCAGGGGCGTAGCCAGAGATTTTTCATGGGGGGGGTTACGACTACTGCAACTTACATATATGCATACATGTGTGTGATAAGAGAGTGAAGAATATACATTTTGTATGGCAAAAAATTCCTCTTGGGGGGGGGGGTTATGACCCCCCTAACCCCCCTTGGCTACGCCCCTGGCTTTGATGGGTAATTGTCCATTCATAAGCGTCTATTCAGGCTTACCTTCTTGATAAATTCAGCAATATAAAGTCCAGAGTTTTCCAAACATATATTCTCCTTACCCTCTCCCTCACTTCTCGTCCGAGCGAATCAGTTAGTCGAGTTCTCAAGTTCAGTCGCCGTTTGAAAATCTTCCATCGGCTGTATCAGCTGCATAATTCCTATGCCGGAGAGGCTGCTGACGTAGTCGTTGTCATGGCAACGGTGTTGCCAATTTTCTTTTCAGCGCTCTGGGCTGAACCAAAGATTTTCCCAGTTGAATTGCGGGAAGATTAAAGTGCTTTTTTTCTGAATGAGTGATCCGGCCACAATACGTTTTTTTTTGTTTGGTTTTTTTCGGAGATTTTTTTAATTTACCGTAGGAATTCCACAATTCTAGTCTGAATTTAGGAAAATTAGGGTACGCCGGTATCGAACCCACAACCTTCCGGTTACGAGAACTGATAGGGATTGATTTTTCTGATGTGAGAGACGTCCCGAACAAGGGATTAATTAATACCGAATTATTAATATTGATTAATAGATTAATGCATTGATTTTATAATGCTGATTAATAGATTAATGCATTTTATTAATGCATTGATTATTTGAATCGGTGAGTGCAGATACCACCTCAGTCACAAAAAGGAAATTTTTCAGGAGAGAGAAAAAACTTCATAACTCCTCCAAATTTTCAATATTTAAACTTTTTTTTCCCTCTGTCATAACATCCATTTATGTTTCTGTTATGCAAATATTACCTAATTTCGACATCCATTAGGCTCAGGAAAATTTAAAATTAGATTCGGACTTACGCTGTTTCTGCACTCAACTGGTTTTTAGTCAGCTGAAAACTTGGGAAAAGGTAATCATTCAAATCAAAGCAAAGCAAATCAAATCACTATTTATTGTCTAACCATATTAATGGTATACAAAAGTCAAAACATGAATTTAGGAGAAAAAAAGTACTTTGCTTGCAGAACATTATGCAGATGAAAATCTAACATTGAAGCTGGAATAACTATTTTTTTAGAAAACCACCCCTAGGGCGGGTCAGGTGGCCAATAATAGTGTTAAAATAGATCATTCTCCACCATTGATTCATTTTCGTGTGCCGACCATTGATCATAGTCGCCCATCGTTCGAAAAAGAAGCCCCGTATCTACGAAACTACTCAACAGACTAACGTCGTTCTTGAGCTCAACACGCATCTTGCCTTTCTAAGCTTATTTTCAACGAAAACGATTTTTCGCATTTTTGTGACTGAAGTGGTTTCTCCACTCACCGATTCATTTATCAATCATAATTAATTAATATTAATTAATTATAACATCATACCACCCCTATACCCCGAAAGTTCAACACATGCTATCATTTATCGGTTACACAATAACCCGTGCCCCTCCCTCTCTTGAAACGGTCGGGCCCTTACCCTCCCAGTGCGGGCCTGGTAAGATTTAACGATAGTTAAAAATCAGTCGTTTCTAAAATTTCGCATTTATCTGCAAAATTACAAAAATTTTTGACAATCTTAGGCGGGCTGAAAGGCTGCTAGGTAGGGCTCAGCCCCGTTGACCCCCTCTGGTTACGGCTCTGCATTTTCTTCTTCAATTTCTTTTTATCTTCCTTAAATGTGGTTTAACGTTTTACGCGAAAAGAGGAAATTCGAAAAGTATATATAGGTATGTTTCATAGGTTTAGCTCATAACCTTAGTGCCACCTAGTAAAAATCTCTTAAAATATACTCTGGTAAGAAAGTTCTCACAAGCTTTTTATGCGAGACGGAGAAATCTCGCGCGAGACAAGACTCTGTCTCGTCTCGCAAAATATTTCCTTTCTCGTATTTTCCTTTCTCGTAAAATATATTTCCTTTCTCTTTATGTTTACAAAAATTGCCTGTCTCGTTTCGCGTCTCTTCTCGCTAGACGAGACGAGAACGCGAGACAATGCGAGATTTCTCGCGTCTCGCGTCCATCCCTAGATACTTATCTCTCCCCTCCTTCAAGCACTTCTAAATCCACTACTGATCAGCAATTTAGCAAGTCGAGCCATATTTAAATACCTTTTGATTCAGGTAGTATTTTACATTACATATTAAAACAGTGCTGCAACCCCCCCCCCACACACACACCCAAAAATAAATAAATCCTAAAGGGTAACATTTTGTTTTATTTTGCATTTTGTATAGGTAAGATATGCTTTTTTAAAAATTATATCATTCTGAAACTGATTAAATTTCTTTAGGGCAAAAGTTTGCTTTAATGTGCAACTTGTTTAGGTCAAATAAGCTTTTTTATTAAAATTAGCCCTTTCCACACGAAATTTTTTTATATTCGTGACTGCACTCAAAATTAATGTATTTACTATTAACTTTAATTTACTTTTCTCCAATCGTATATAGAGTAGTAAATTATTTTCGTCCTTTTTACAACTACACTTTTTATAAAGAAGTATAGGTGGACACAACTGTAAAATAAAATAATAATTAATTTTATTGGCATTTGAATAATTTGTATTTTAAATACACTTTCTATATTTTTGAAATCAAACCTATGTATTCAACACTAATTACGCCTTTTCTTATGTGAACTGTGGCAAAGAAAGGGTTAAACTGACAGTCTCTGTCGCTTTAAACAAAGGAATTTTTACAATAGGTGATTGAGCAAGGTAATTCGAAGGATTATTGTTATATATATTCGTCATAAACTATATTGTTAATTCAACAATTTCATTCGAAACTTTAGATAAAAAAAATCTGATGTGTCCAACACATGACTTCCTTGCACGTCCATTAAATCACAAATATTTTCGACGCACTTCCTCTAAATTTATTTGTTTGAAAGAGATAAAATATCAATAATAGTAAGGTTTAGCGATTTCCAGCCAAATAGTACGATATCGCCAAGCTGAGTTCAATTTGAAAGATTTCCTTCTGACACTTTATTTGGCGATATTTCACCAAAAGCCGACAAACTTGAGATAGTCTGCGAGATTTTGGGGATAGCCAAAGTGGTCATTGACCACAGACTTTCAATGAATTGAATGCATCCATACACCTCAATGTATTCAAAGTCATTTGGCTCACCCTGTAAATAAATTCTCAGTCGATTGCTGAGATACCAAGAGATAAAAAGATATTGAAAACAGTTAGATATTACAATAGTTCTAAATACAAAAGTTAAAAAATCTACGGGTTAGTTTTAGAGTTATACAAAATACGAAATAATTTTTAGCGCCAAATTTGGCGATATTTCGGCGAAACTCGTCAATATCGACAACATTTGGCGAGATTTTAAGAATGAACCAAACAATGACAGATTATCGCCAAATTTGGCGATATTTCGCCAAAACTCGCCAAGAACGATGACAAATGGCGATACTTTGGGCATGGACCAAATGACTGACTATCGCCAAATTTGGCTATATTTCGCCAAAACTCGCCAAGGTCGAGGACAGACGGCGAAATTTTGGGCATGTACCAAACAATGACTATCTACAGTAGTATTATATTGAAGATGTCCATAGACATTAAAGTACTGAAATTCTTTCCGGTGGTCCTGTAAATTGGGTAGATTGGAACCAAAAATCGACATGCACAACTAGATGTTACAACATTCTTATATATGAAATTTCATAATAGTTTTTGAGATTTGAGAGTTAAATATGCACACACGTACACCAAAAGTCGCCAAGCTTGGCGACTTTTGGCATAGTTCTTGAGGGAGGCACGTGACCGTGGTCGGACCATTACCTAACTTATGTGGTAGGACGGTATTGTGCTTGAAATGGATGAATGCCCCTAAAATTGCCATTGACCGTAATGTATTGGAAATCTTTTGAGTGTTCCTGTAGCAGAACTAAAACTGATAAAGACACTTTTTTTAATGGTGAAATTCATATTCTAACTCTTTACAGCACGTATCACTTCTGAGTCGTTTGAAATAGCCCAATACCTCTAAAAAACGCTTTGATGAATTTCGGCCCTTAGAGCGTAATGTATTTCGAATCTTTTGGGCGGTCCTGTAGATAAACTATTCAGTCGAATGGAAACGAAAGGGGAGGTGCACAACTAGATGTTACAACAATCCTAAATATAAAGTTTCAACATTGTACGCCTAACAGTTTTTGAGATATGCGAGTTTAATGAATTTCGGCACATTGAGCGTAATGTATTTCGAATGTTTTGGGCAGTCCTGTAGATAAACTATCCAGTCGAATGGAACCAAAAGGGGAGGTGCACTACTAGATGTTACAACTATCCAAAATATGAAGTTTCGACATTCTACGCCTAATAGCTTTTGAGTTAGGCGAGTTTAATGAATTTCGGCCCATAGAGCGTAATGTATTTCGAATCTTTTGGGCGGTCCTGTACATAAACTATCCATTCGATTGCCACCAAAAGGGGAGGTGCACAACTAGATCATAGAACAATCCTAAATATCAAATCTCAACATTTTACGACCAATAGTTTTTGAGATATGCGAGTTACATACATACGTACGTACGTACGTACAGACGGCATGGAAAAACTGGCCACAGTAGACTCGCCACTGGTCAAAATGAGTTGCAGACGCTTTAATATGATCGTGCATGCTAGCCTACGATGAGATGCATCGAAAAAAATTTTAAATTTAAATTTAGAGGTAGTCAAAATCGGTTTTTTTGTCGAAATTTGGCCCCCAAAATTTTTCGGGATCACATTACTTCCTTATACTACGTACAAGGAAGTAATAATGATATGTGTATACTTATATCACAAATAAACATGTTGTCTGATTGGGGCGAAAAAGAAATCTTAAAACATTTCAAAGACTTGCATTTAAAATTAATTGATGAATTAATTGATGGTGAATTTCTTTTCGAGAAACTAATATCGTTAAATTGTTTTTCAAATACCGCAATCCCGTTATGAATATATTTATCACTTCCAGTTACAGTCGCTTCCGAAGAAAGAAGTTTTTCCAAATTAAAAATTATAAAAAAAAATATTTACTATCATTAATGAGCCAAGAACGGGTGCCAAATTTATCAATCATTTCAATGGAATATCAAAAATTAGGTAAAGTAGACATAAGTAATATAATTGAAAGGTTTGCTAGTGCAAAAGCTAGAAAAGTTTCACTATAAATAATACTAGTGCTTCCTTTTAAAAAATCTCTAACTAAACCAGCTTATTCCAAGCAATACCAGCCATAATTATCAAATAATTAAATTTGTTAGTATAATTTTAAGTTTTTTACCCTTACGAAGAAATATTTTTACTGTGAATATATTTTTCTGGCATATTCACAAATTTCAGATATGCAGGCAAAATTTTAGTACTCATTTAAGGATATTAATTTTCTAAAAGAATTTTAGACATTTTAATGTGACTTTCGTGGTTTTCTTTGTGCAAACTGTTTTACAATTTTAGAAAGATCTAATTCAACAGTTGACCTACAACGTTTTTTTTTTCATCAACATTAAACATATTTTACTTCGTTTTTATTGATAGAGCCATAGATTTTAATCATACGTATTTTTATTTTGTACAATGCTTTTAAACATTTTATTAATGCATGTCATGCCTTTGAAAACATTTAGAACAGTGCGCAAATTTTTAAATTCTGTAGTAGAAAAGTTTTTTTTTTTTCCTCTTTCCAAGTATTTTACATTCAAAACAAAACTCAGAATTTAATTTAATAAAATACATAAGCCGTGTTTTTTTTACTTTTTTTTGTTCCATTTTCCCATATTGTTGAAATAAGAGATGCTGCACTTTCCATTTGAGTTGTCAATGTGGAAGTTAAATTAATCAGCCCTTTGAAATGTTTGACTTTTTATTAAAACAGCTACTGTTCTTGAAATTAAATTATATAATAACTATCTGCCAGTATCTTCTACGCTGAAATTGGTCACTTGAAATCCAAACCTATCTTATGTAAATCTGGATAAACAAAGAGCTTCAATAATCGATGCTTCCAAATAATATGGACATTTTTGGAATTATTAACTATATTAAAACTTGTCGTTTGTAGTTTTCCTTGTGTTATATTGCTTTATTTATAAACAAACAGTGCACATATACAATTAAAATATTTTCATGCTTTTTATTTAGATTTAAGGATTTCTCATTACTTTTGATTCAATGTCCTGGTGTCTCTGTGTAAATCGGAAACGTTATACCAAAGTGACCTTATTACTAGTTGTACAGTGCATTCACTCGTTAAACATTATCTCAGTGTTCTATAATTATTGTTTAAAAAAATGCCCTTTATTCTCCCCTCCCCCTTCTTTCGTCGTTTTTTTTTTGGGGGGGGGGGTGTAAAGAACAGGCAACCCCTTGAAGGATACCTCCCAAGTCCGCGCTTGAACTTAACGAATTCCATATCACTAGAAAAGTTAATTATTAGTAAGTTAAGTATTAGGGGTAGTTAAGTACGTTGATTTTGGTTTTGATATCTAGAATATTTATGCTTGTAAATGCCTGCGTTACATGTGTCATTATTTTGAAACTGGTATAGTTATAATTTTATTATTTTGTGGTTAATTAATTAAAAGTAATAAGGTACGAAAAGTTAATTATTTTTACTGAGTATTTGACTACTGTATTTCATCATTATTGTATGTTTATGTTTAAGAATTCAAAATGAGTATACTAATGAAAACGAAACTCAAACTAGGATCATTAATTTTAAAAAAATCTGGAGTGACTTCCACTCTACTTTCCGAACACTTACGATTAAGATCACTACCAAGCATTTAAATGAATTTTAATCGATGAATAATTCCGCAAAAATTCTTAGTTTTTTCAATTTAAGCTCAATCGAATCTCCCGTTTAAACGCTAGGCGCACTTTGAAGAATTTCCTCCCATAGGCCATAATGTAAAAGAAATCTTTTTCGTAGCCCTGTAGAAAAACTATAAGTCAAAAATAATTAAATTTTCGTACCTTACTGAACTCTGCAAAAGAGAACGTGCCTTAGAGAACTCTGCAAAAGACTAGTCTAGACGGAAGCAGATCTGATCTCCGCACCCATGGTAACTGTTAGCTACCTACCACAGTCGTTTTGGTTCCACTACTTTACGCGCACGTATACTGCATGTACTGGCCGAGTTTTCGGCGGTGCCGGATATCCATCGGGCAACCCTACAGTCCAGAGCAATGCCGTATATTCTCTACTGAATACTAATATGGCACTGTAAAATCATATTTTTGTTTCAAAAACTGAATATTTATAGGGGTGCCACCTCCCGAGACTCGGTTTAATTATGATATTTTCCAGCTGAATAAGTACATGGAATAGTAAAATCAGTGGCGGCTCGTCATTAAGGGCCAGAGGGGCCTGGCCCCACCGACTAAGCACCGTCTAAATCAAAGTATCTTCCTATTATGTAAGGCAGTTCTTTCAGTAATTTACCTTCATTAAAAAAATACACGCGTTTTACTCTATTTTAATACTATCCATTTAAAAACGCGCTTAAAAAAGCGATAGTTAAACGATTTTCCCCCTATCTAAACCATGCATGGGCCAAGGGCTGGCTTGCCCTGAATTGGGAGTCTCTTCTCCGTTCACCGGGTTGACATATTTGGCATTGAGCATAAAAGCCATACTGACGCGGAATTAACTTGGCATCCAAACGGCTTATTTGGCGCTGTTCAGGGCCCAGATCTGCGGGCCCTCGCACGGTGATCTACACGACCGTACGGGAAAATTTCGGCAATCGGTAGCATAAATATTAAATATTTAAATGCGGCTTTTGTTTAGTAATAAAGTAAACTTTTCAATTTAACATAACTTGGTAAAAAATAGCAAAAGTTGTATAGTAAATTCGATAATTATTTGTCATTTGAGAAATTTGAAATACTTACGCTGTGTGCACGTGGGGATAGGTTGTTCTATATGTATATATATTTTCGCGATTTTAATTGGCACTATTTTTTTTTTCGGGCCCCACCACTGAAACGGGTTACAACGCCACTGAGTAAAATGATACTTTAGTCTCGAAGACTGAAATTGTTTTCTGTAGGGGCGCTAAATCTATGTTTGCACAAAGGCTCCTGACACATCCGCGACGGCCCCATGGCACAGTGGGTATGCCACTGGAAATGGTAGACGGGCGAAGTGTGAAGGTCTCGAGTTCGGGTCCCATCGCGCGCCCGTCGACCTAACCGTTCGCAGTTTTCCGTGGTTTTCTCCGAAACTTAGCGTAAGTACGAGTCAGGACCCCTTAGAAAGACCCCCACGGAGGGCACCCCACCCATCGGCCTAGAGCCCACGCGTAGCTAATCGGCCGTAATCCCACAAACCAAACCAAACCGCGACGGCCCTGGTGGTCTTCAGTGGTACGCCGGTATCGAACCCGCAACCTTCCGGTTACGAGTCCAACACCTTAACCACTGGGCTACACAGAAATGTGTTTAAAAAAAATCACTTTTTTTTAGGGAGGGGGGGGGGTAAGCAGGTAATAAACCCTTAGGGGTGCTTCATTTGTTTTGCACACAGGCGCTGACCATGGTCAGCGCGACACTGTGGGCTCGTTCGAGAATTCACCGGTTGGTTATGCACCGGTGCTACCGGTCGCGGTCATTCTTCGGTTAAGTGACGTCACGGTTGTCAACCGGTTTCGGTCATCCTCACCACATCGGATTCTACGCCGAGAAAACAAAAATACACGCTGGCAACACTACGATAATAACTGGAATAACCCACCTCGCTAGCAGGGTCATTCTGGTTGCGCTCTGGTCACGCTGAGCAGACAACCACTACATGACCGAAACATTTTCGAACGCGGTTACTTCTAGAGCTCCGCCCCACGCTCCGCCTTTTCGAACGCTCTGGTCGTGCACCGGTAATACCGGTGCACAACCGATGAATTCTCGAACGCGCCCTGTGTCTTTCAAGCGATTCCGAAACTGAAGAGACAAACGAATGGCGCTTTTGTTTGCATTTGTGTTCTGAAGAATAACTGTCTGCTTGACTCACCCGTGTGCCACCTGCCAGTTGTGTTTTTTTTTTCTTCTTCCTCCCCAGCTGAATTGGAATGTCCACACGAATGAAATTCCCCGTCCAAGAAAAGGCTGTGCACATGTTTTATAGAACGCATAAGTACTTATACATGAATTGCCCATGTTTACCCAGACTGATCATGTGCAAATTTAATCAAGAACTTAATCTCCCTTCCGTAAAGGAGGAAGGAAAAAAATAATTTTTTCAGCTGTCTATGAAACTTATATTAGGTTTGCTGCCTTCGGTTTTCGTTATTTTTTGTTTGTACGTCGAAGTAAGTTGATTTTGGTTTTAATATCTAGAATATTTATGCTTGTAAATTCCTGCGTTACATGTGTCATTATTTTGAAACTGGTATAATTATAATTTGATTATTTTGTGGTTAATTAATTAAAAGTAATAAGGTACGAAAAGTTAATTATTTCTATTGAATATTTGACTACTGCATTTCATCAGTATTGTAGGTTTATGTTTAAGAATTCAAAATGAGTATACTAATGAAAACGACACCCAAACTAGGATCATTAATTAAAAAAATCTGGAGTGACTCCACTCGACTTTCCGAACACTTACGATTAAGATCATTACCAAGCATTTAAATAAATTTTAATCGATGAATAATTCAAATATATATATGCCAAATTGAAGCTCAATCGAATGTACCGTTTAAACGCTAGCGCACTTTCAAGAATTTCTCCCCATATGCCATTATGCCATAATATAAAAGAAAGTTTTGTCGTAGCCCTGTAGAAAAACTATAAGTCCTATCAATACCGGTCTTGGGACGGTGGTTTATAACATATATACCCAATTTGAGCTCAATCGCATGCCCCGTTCAGGAGCTATCGTGTTCCCTCACATACACACAAACACACACACACACACACACACACACACAGACACACACATACACACACACACACACACATCTCGTAAAAATAGCATAAATGAATTCAGAAGACCTCAAAACGTGTAAATACACCAAAATCTCGAAGTCGAATTTTTTCATGATTACAATACTTTCCTCACATGGTACATGTTTTTACAATACTTTCCCCACATGGTTCTTTCTAATAGTTTTAATGTTCGGAAAGTAATAAAGCGTATAGTATTTTATTTATTCTTCTATACGTCATAATTTTTATTTTGAAATTCCACTTGTATAACTGTTGTGTACAATTTAGAAGATTTAATTTTGCAAATGCGTATGGTCTTATAAAATTATCAAATCTCAATACAGCCACTGAGGACTTAGAAAGCACTCGGATTGTATTCTATATCAGCGATTAGTTGGGAAATTAAGTGAAAGTTATGAAGTTCTTTAAATCTTTTTTTTTTTTCCTGGTATGACGGCATGTAAATAAAACCACTAGGTCGTTTATTGTCTGATGTTTGGAAAAATAAGATTTGATTGAAAAGTTTCTGTTGTTGGGACCTTTGATTTTTTGGTTGAAAAGCTTCGTTGTTGTGACCTTTGATTTTTTTAAAGTAAACAATCAATAGTTTTAATGTTTTGCATTAAATAGCACGAACTTTTTGAATTCTATGTTAATATCAAATATTTTATATCCCAGGAATGTGTTTTGATTTGCTAAGTTTGATTTTTAATCAGAAAAAATAAAATGTTTTGTATATTAGAATTTTATATTGCTACAAATAATACAGAAATTGAGTTTGATTTTTTTATTGTGTTCTTTAAGAAGAGGGTTATTGCTTATATAATAGCTTGATTTACATGCATGAACGCCATTCTCACTTGAACGTTTCTATAATTTAATTATTTAGTGTTGTTTGTATTGTTGTTTATGTTTACATTTAATAGCTAGTATAGTTTGTGTTATTGATTGCTATGCCAATATTTTAAACTGCGTAGTTAAAGTACAAAGGAAATTCGCTTTCGAAAACCGCAACTACTGCCTAGTCCCTAGCAGCTTCTTTCTAAATTTGTGGTCAATCCCCGCTGTTTAGTCAGACTGGCTTCTTTGAACCAAAACTTTCTTGCGACCCAGATATGGGTTCGCCAATCATTGCAGATTTGCAAGGTCACGTGACAAGACCTCAAAGTGTTAATAAAAAAGTTGGCACAGAGAGAGCTTTTTTCGTGGCCTCACTTGTTAGAAAAATCTCTAAAAAATGAGACAATAAAATAATGTAACCAAGCATCTTTTTTAGAGTCTTTGTATCGACAGCGGGCGGCCGGGGGGCTCTAAGCCAGGGTCCTAGACCATGGGACGCTCGCCCAATAAACACATGGAATTTAAATTCCGTTTGCCATAACTTGGGACTGCACAAATTTGTTATTAAAACATTCTATTTAGTGCAATTTATTATTAATTGCAATGCTCCCACATTTAATCTTGCACATTGTTTTAAAATAAGTCAAATATACCTGGAACTATATTTCTGTCCTATTTGCAACTAATCTTAGAAATCACCACGAGATGGCGCATCGATAATCTCATTAATTTTTTTTTAAATGCTGCTAACTAATAATATACTTCATATTATGTCAAAAAAAGCATTAATATACCAATAAATACAGTTCGTATTTTCATTTCGGTTTTATTTCATCACCAATAAATGGCCATTGTAACCTTCCGTTATTCGTTTACATTTCGACTGGCGGTTTGAGCAGACGAACGTAAACAGACATCTTACGAAGTCCTACGTCCTACGTTTTTTTAAACATCAATATTTAAAAAAAAAAAAAAAAAGAACATCGATGTCATATCCCTAATTGGTGCACTGCCCCTTTGCCTTCGTTTAAACTTTTTACCAGAGCCCGACATTTGAAGGCCTTAGGCCTAACACTTTTCCGGGGCTCCTGTGCGGTCATTTCTTGTTGGTCATAACTTATATATAATCATAAGATACCAGTATTGTTTCGCAATTTCATACAAAAGGGGGAGAGGTGCTTTAGTTTCAAACTCTCTCCCCTACCAGCAATTTTGCTCGGGTTATCACCGGCCAAGTAGCCAGCCGATGATGGCCCGATCAAAATTGCTAGTAGGGTCATGTGTTTTAGCTTAAGGGCTAAAAGGTTTTAGCTTAAAGTTCACAATTCTTTTTAGCTTTTAATGTAGAAGTTATGCTTCAGAATCAAATGACGTTACGTCAATGAATACTCTATGCTGGAATTTTTGGGATCTTAACTTTTTTGGGGATCTTAATGTTTGTTTTATCCCTGAATATCGTGTAAAAAGCCCTTTTGCTCAGCGATATGTGTTGTCAAAGTGTATCTCCTTATCTATTTTCTTTACTGTTAGAAATTTAGTGTATAACTCATTTCCTTTAGGAATAGAACAAACTATTTTAATAATTTTGGGGGGCCCTAGGCCGTGACCTGTGCGGTAATCAGGGCCTGCTTTTTAGCTGCGATTTTAACGGAGGTAACTTTCGAGAGCTGTATAGCCTCGACGTGTGCATGTGGTTTATAGCCTCATTTTTCGCCCACATTTCTAAATCATCAGTTTCTTTCAGGACCCACAGAAATGTCATCCGAAACGAAACTGTCCAATGGGACGGGATTCCATTTCCCGTGCAACAACGACGCCATCCGCTGTCCGGCCGACGCCATCCTCAACGGCCTCGACGAAGAGGACGTCATCAAGAGGAATGCCACCAAGTCCAAATGCTACAAGTCCGTCATGGAATACTGCAACCAAGCAGCGGATGAACTGGTGAGTGGGTTGCATGTGTTAGCACCCTCCAACACGCGATGGTCTCGCCGTGAAACAACATCTTATCCCAACGCTTTTCAGCTGCTAATCGAAAAAAAAATGAGATTGAATTGTCCCGACGCTTAAGAAGTTCACCCGTTGCCATCTCTCGAGTTAACCACCAGTAGCATGCCCGTCGATTGAATCGCTCATCGCGTGATACAGAGCTGAAGGTCTTTTTTTGACACAGCCGGCTGTGTCAAAAAAAAGAACTTTAGGGCGTGGTGGGCGATTCGATCTACTGCTATGTTGTTGGTAGTTAACTTGAGAGATGGCAACGGGTGTACTTTTTCAGTGTTGGACACTACATAAAGTTGTTCTATAAAGATGTGAAAATGGTTGCGCGTTAAAAAGTTAAAACAGCAATCGAATATAGCATCAGCTGTCGAATATAGCATCGAGAGCAGCTTTTAGAAGCAAAGAAGGTCGCTCCTGAATGCGTGCAACATGCAGGGGCGCAACTAGAGCTGGGGGAGGTGGATGGGTGAAGTGCCCCGGAGCGCCGTGTTAATGGGGTGCTGAAATCAACAATGGTTCCAGAGAAAAGGGTGCCGAAATTAAGGTTTGCCCCCGAGTGACATTAACTATAGTGGAGTTTTTAATGTTTGATGCCTCCAGAGTGTGTCAAAAATTCGAAAAAATCTTCAAACTCTCTATTTCCCAAAATTAAGGCAGCATTTTTGTTTTAGCAGTTCTTTTAGCTTTCAATAAATGGTGATTCTCACTAAGGGTCACTAGCGAGAAAACTTTTATGAATGATACAGTCCTGTAATGCGTCTATCTCTAATCACTATGCTTTTATTTATTAGTAGGATACACAAGAGTGTTTCCGACTTCAAAACGAAAAAAAAAATCTTTTTCACAGTTTCCAGCAAAATTTAAAAATGTCAGTGGTTTCAATTTGTCTGTCTATCCATATGTGCTCTAGCTGCTATGAACTTTAACAGATCGCTGTACAAAATTTATGTATGATACTGTTATGCGTACTGTATTATGTACTTTATGGAGCATTTCGAAGGGATGTTTCGATGACACCATCTGAGTGTCAGCCGAGCCGACTGCGCATCCTTACTGCGCAGATCCTCCTATTGTACTCCTATTGTGTTCAACCCAGGAAAGGGTATGGAAACATCCGTTTTAACCGAGTCCATTAAAGAGCAAGTGCTATAACTTAATTTTTATTGAATTGTGGGTTAGTAGGGCCACAGAAGTGTTCAACAGAAGCCATTCTATTAAGAGCAAAAAAGGTGTCAATAGTAACTCCCTTTGCAACCGTATAGGTAGCAGCACTAGTTGCTGCGTAATGCTGCATTTTCTATGACTAATAAAACCTTAATAATCTCAAAACTAGAAAAATGTGAGCTACACCACTTGGGTTTTAAGGCTGTTTCACTTAATAGATGCCACTTTTGAACAGCTTTTTAAAGAAATTTAATTGAGCTAGAGACTCGGAAAATTTTAGAATGTCTCTTTACAAGCTGCACTGTGAACTGACATTGAGAATGAACCTATAAGACTTGCGAAATTGTTAGGATATTTCACGATATTTCCAAAAAAGGGGAAATACTCGGCCCATTTTCGAAGGCAATTTTTGTGCTTATGAATTTTTTTCTGGAAGTTTCACAAGGGATACGGCTTTATTGTTAATGTCAGTCCATAGTGCACAGGATGAAGATGCATTAGTAATATTTTCGACTGTTTAATTCCACTAGTTTGTTTTTAGAACTATTCAAAATGCCCTATGACAACTATCACTCTTCAGGTAAAAACACCCTTAAGGGGTTAGGGGTAGTCAGAATTTTCAAAAAATTGATTTTTTTTTTTTTTTCTGCATTTTTTTAAAGTATAGTATCTTAAAAATATTCTCTGAAAGTTTGAAGTGAATCCGACAAATGTCTTTCGAGTTATTTAGCGAAGAATAAAAGGCTCTCGAGCGGTCTAATATTTCCGAGAACAATTAGCTAGCGGCATAATTCTCCCTTACCTCCTGAAGTTTTAAAAGCAATCAAGCCTATTTATGAAGATCTTAGTAATGAAAATTTACTTTCAAGATGTGTAGGTGGATTTAATCAAAATAATAATGAGAGCTTCAACCAACTAGTGTGGAAAATATGCCCAAAAACTATCAATACTAGTTTTACCATTGTTCAAATTGCTGCATACGTAGCTATGAGTATATTTAATGAAGGGACAAAGTCATTATTAGTAATAATGAACACACTGGGACTTAGTTGTGGGCCTAATTCGCATCGGTATACTGAAAAAACCGATAGTGCACGTGTAAAAGTAGCTGATCAGCGCGCTAACGACAACACTCGCGAAGGTAGAATGCGACGTAGACAACAACAAATTGATGTTTTAGAAAGTTCTACAACGGCTGAAGAACTCTTATATGGTCCAGGAATAGATGACTCAGTGTAAGTATTGAAATTATTCGTATTACTGTACATCAATCGACTGTAAAACTTTAAATGCGTTTTTCTCAAAACTGTGTTTTTTGAACTGGTGACCACTGTAACTCAAAAACCGCTCGATAGATTTGAATGAAACTTATACAGCTTTTAGAAAACATAAAAAGCTAGTGCCTGATCGAAGGATTTTTTTTTAAACTTCGATTTTTTATAAACAATTAATTGTTGGTTTTTTCCCGAAAATCTGCAAAAAAATTTCCAGAGACCGCCATTTTGTTAATTTTGAAAAAAAAAAGCTTCGATCAGGCACAAGATTATCTATCCATAAAAATAATCTTTTTTGTTTCATTGATTTTAGATGAATCTCCAAGGAGCTGTAATGGTCACCGCAAGGACCCATTATTAAAACCTGTTCAACTTAGACCGCCATAACTTGTAAAATAATTATTATTTTTTTTTTAATTTAAGTGAAGTAATGTTAAAGTATGATGAAATGATACTATGTTTTTACTTATGTGAAATAAACTTAATTACTAGTAAAAAAAAAATTAATAAAAAATGGCATTTTTTCACGCCTCTGACTACCCCTAACCCCTTAATGGAGTTTAATTATCCTTAATCACTTCATAACATATAAAAATGTCGCTTCAGAATCAAAGTCTAAGGTCTATTTAACCCATTCAATCCATTACAATCATCCAAATATTGTAATTTAATACTGTTTTTCAATATGGAATATCGGGTTTTTCCCACTGAGAAACCAAAGCCGTCACACAAAGGGGAGGACCTGTCTCAGAGAGGCTAGACTCATCGAAATGCTCTTTTTTTGTTTGTTTGTTTGGCTGATTATGGCAACGCTACGCTAGTTTTCGATCTGTCAAGGATGGGGGAAGGGTGCCTAGGAAGGAGGATTTTCTAAGGGGTTCTAACGCCTATTCACGTTACAGCTGGAGAAAACCTACCAAAACTCCAGACCATTAGATGAACAGCCTCGAAATGGGACCCGAACCCGTGACCTTCACACTTCAGCCGTCTACCAGTTTCAGTGATATAACCACTGTGCCATGGTGAGGCTTGGACTCGGAGAAGTTCGAACGTTCGTTTGCGTTTCCATCGTCAGCTCTTGTCAAGATCTGTCGACTTCGATATCAGAGGTAGCCCGACACGCTAAGCATCGCATCGGGGAGCCATATCCGAAAAGGGCACCATTTCGAACTCAAAAGCTGAGAAAAACTTGATCTGGAGCCCTTTTTTATGTTTGCAGGTTAGTGTCAGCTACCCTAGGGCCGCTCCTGGCGTATATAAAACATTAGTGTGAAATAGTAATAGGGAATAAATATGTTAAAGTAAAAAAGTTTAGTTTGTCTTGCATCGCAACTTCTCCAACTAGGTAACACCTGATATAACGCTTATCAGAAAAGTCGTTGTATCCGGTATGCCATTTGTTTCGTATACTTTTAATACCCTTAAATAAACCAACCAGAATATGACAAATATTTTAAGAAAGTATATGCACAAATGTATATTTAGAAGGAGTTAATCAATCTCTGACCCATCTGTGCAGGGGGGGAAAATGAATATGTTAGAAAAAAAAAGGGGGGAAAGCGTTCTGCTGAAATAAGGATTACCTTTATTAAAATTTCCTGTAACTTTCAAAATTCAAGCTGATGTATTCAACTCTAACGCTGTGCATGAGCGTCATTTTCATAGTGCAAACGCAAAAAAAAAGCAGAAATACAAAGGAATAACTTTTAAAAACCTTTTACAGGCCAATGTTCCAAATTGGGAACATCAAATTAAAAAATTTATTGAAAAATTAAATTTTATAAATATTGTCTTGGAAAAATTAACAGATACAATTAAAAGATGACTTGATTTTTTGAAATAAAATTTGCATTTCTTTCATAAGTGGGAAACTGGATAAAAAATAAAAATGGCAGTACAAATGGCATAAAAGTACAAATTTTTATGAATTTGTTTTAACTATTTGTCTGTTTCTCTAGCCACAAAGACAAAATTTCTACGCAATTGATTTGGCAGACATTTTGTGGAAAGTCCAAGAGTGGAAAAGGTGCCTACCGAAAGTAGACATATTTTATGGTAATTTTCTAATAAGTTCTATTACTCAATCCCGTGTTTTAACTTCTATGGAAAAAATTGTAGTGCAATCATAGAACAAAATACCAAGGATGGGCATCCTTCAAGGGAGCTAACTCTCTCAAAACGTTAATCCTTTGACGCGTGACGGTTGTGCCACAGCTGGCTGCGCAGAAAAAGTCTATAGCTCTGAGGCGCTAGATGGGCTATTCGATCGACCACCATCTTGTTGGTAGTTAAATGGATCGATGACAACGGCTGTACTTTTTCAGCGTTGTCGAGTTGAGCACTCTATCCAGTTGGTCCTCTGCATAGATGTTAAAGTGCTTGCGCTTCAAAGGATTAAGGGTTTGATGGACAATGTCGGATGTAGCTGGCTTTGCTGGGAGGTCAAATTCATACGCGCATGCGCAGCTTCGAGTCTTTTGAAAGAACTGTTGCGACAGGTGCGAAGGAAATAAAATACGAAACAGTTACAATAACGTTGAACCGAGTACTTTTTAAAGCGCCAGTGAGTTATATGTCTGCTGCTAAGTTCTGTTTCTGTGATATTTACTTAGGGCGGGATTCAAGTGCAACGCACGCGATCGAGTTCGAATCGAACGTTTTTCAGTCCACAGTTCGAACGTTTTGGCAGAATGCTTCCAATGAACAAACCTATCGCGCTGTCACGTGATCAAAACACGATTAGCTTATTTCAGTTGAATAAGAAACATTGATATATTTCGAAGTTTCCCCTGTTCGACGCGGAAAACGTTCGAATTGCGTTTCACTTGAATCTCGCCCTTGTTCTCATTTTCCTATTCTAAGAACCCTGTTCTAAGAAATAACTTCAGTTTTCAATCATTGATGAATTTATCAAATTAAGGGGCGAACTGTGAACTTTGTTGTTAAAGCTTTAGTACAGTGTGGACCCCAATCCCAGGGCCGTGGCCTTTCAGTCTTTCCAGGGCCTTTCAGTCCACAGTTCGAACGTTTTGGCAGAATGCTTCGAATGAACAAAATTATCGCGCTGTCACGTGATCAAAACACGATTGGTTTATTTCAGTTGAATAAGAAACACTGTTATGTTTTTCGGAGATTACCCTGTTCGACGCGGAAAACGCTCGAATTGTGCTTCACTTGAATCTCGCCATTGTTCTCATTTTCCTATTATAAGAACCCTGTTCTAAGAAATAACTTCAGTTTTCAATCATTGATGAATTTATCAAATTAAGGGGCGAACTGCGAATTTTGAAGCTTTAGTACAGTAGTCCCCAACCCCAGGGCCGTGGACCGGTATCGGTCCGTGGATCAAACGGCACCGGGCCACCCAAAGAGCATTAAATTATTTCTATTTTATTAACTGTAGTGTATGGCTATCCGGTTTGTGCTAATTTATACATTTGTAACAGAAGAAATCTTGTAACTATTTAAAATTAGTTTATTTTTTATTAAACATTTCAAGCTTAGTTAAAATTACAGTCATAAAATTGAAAATAAATGTCCTCTCTTGAAAAAACTAAACAAATAAAACGAGTTTTCGATTGAACAATAAATAAGCGTAACGTCATTTATGCATCAGAATTGATATAATATCGACATTATTGAATACAGTGCGCACCGGTTATAACGGACCTGGGATATAACGTGCCTAGAAGCTAGGTACCGATTGAAGTCCTATATTTATAATGTTATTTAACTTCGGTTAAAACGTACTTAACAAAAGTACGTACTTCGGCTATAACGTACTTTTTATGCCAAAGCCAAGAATAAAATTTTGCTTTTCTTAAGCATTTTATGACCTTTTTCGCGTAAATTTCAGTACGTTCAAAAACACTCGTCGTCAGTTTTCAGATTCTCTAGCGAGATGAGTTGTGTATGAATGAAGGGAGCTATCTTTTACCTTTTACCCTTGATAGGCAGGGCTAAGAACAAGACCAAGTTTTTCTTTGGCATTCATTAATGTAAATGACTTCTGAAAAGCCCTTCTGAAATCTATAATGATTCTGATGATAGTGAAGAAGAAACAGTAGAACTTATGGGGAGCATACCCGAAGCGTTAAATGCCGAAAAAACAGCAACACGATTTTTTGAATGCTGCATGTGATAATGTAGATGAGACTCTACAGAAGTTTATTATGGATATCGAAAACGGTATTTTTAAAGTGGCATCAGAACATTTAAAACAAAAGAAAATTACAGATTATTTATCGCAATAAAAATTCTAAGTGATAAAGAATTTTCTGTTTTTTATTTAATTTAAATTTTAAAAAATTAGACCTATTTAAAACACATATTACAGTAAAATTATAAGCCCAGTTTTTTTTTTGTTTGTTTTTATTTGTGTGTGTGTGTAATATTGAATCTTACCAACGGTACTTCTTATAACGTACTTCGGCTATAACGTACTACTTTTTTAGGTCCCAGGAGAGTACGTTATAACCAGTGTCTACTGTATTATTAAATCAATACAATCTAAAATATACACAACAAACGTCCCTCTCAGTGGGCCGTGGTAAAATTAGTAAACGTGGGCCGGTCAGCGGCCATAAAATTTATTCAAGTGAACTATGAAGATGAAATATAGTGAGTTCAATTTTCATTGATACAAAGCATCATTATTTTGTCTCCAGAAAATTGTTTTTTACTCTGGTTAAATTCAAGATTAATATAAATTTAATCACAACTTACTACGATCTGAAAAGAAGTCACTCAAATGTGCATTTATGCCAGAAGGTACTACTAAAGACATACTGTGCCTGGTAGAAATCCATGGAAATGCTGGTGCAGATATAGGATCATGTGATTAGTTCGGAATGTAGGCAAATTTTTTGCCGTTCACAGGGTTGTCAGTGGTCAAGAAAAACCTAGAATAGTCGGGAGATTTTACTTAGATAACAGAAAAAGTCTTGAAAAATTGCAAATTTTTGCAGTTTTGGCCGGAAAATTATTTAAAATCTGAATTTATTATAAATTAATTTAATTTTCTTGGAACTTTTAAGTACCGCCGTTAGATAAGGGGTTAAACCGGACGATTCCGTGATGCATTATGATTCCAATAGTCTGCTATGATCTAGGTTTAATTTTAATCCTGTCTCGTTAATTCTCTCTTTCTTTTCCAGCTGCGAAGGCTAACACCGATCCTGTGCTCCTGCAGCTGTTGACAAAACTTAGACTGTCGTTCGACTGCGCATCTGGGGTAACTATAAATGCATTTCATCAACTCTCACTCAAATGAAGAATATTCGAATGCAAGCTACATTCCTTCCAGGCAAGGATTCGCGAATAACAGTTAGCCATGTTGGCATTGATATTTCAGGAAACATCAAATCTTTTGCTGTCTAGTAAGCAGAGAACATGTCCAAACATAAGCAGTCGCTTATGCTAACAGCGTAACTCTGCCAATAGGCAGAACATCTTCCGTTAAGCTTCTGGCCAATCACTGATAAACGAATTACATGTTATTTACTATAACACACGCAGTTAGCGTTGCCAGGCGTCCGGATAAAGCCGGACATAGTTAGGCTTTTTGATTGCGTGTCCGGCCAAACTGAATGGTATCCGGCTTTTGTTAGGCTTTTTACGGGTGACTTTGGCTGATTAGTCATAAAGTACTTGAACTGATTTGGCATTCGATGTTATTTATATTTCATTAGAATTGAACAAGATTCATGGTAATAATCAAAAAAGCTTGATTTTACATACAATTTTTTTGTTGTACCTATTAATACTGAGACAAAATCCTCAATAGTGTAGGCTGTCCGGCCTTTTTACCCAAATGTCCGGCCAAACTGGCTGGTCTGTCCGGCTATTAGGTTTGACGACCTGGCAACCCTACACGCAGTAGATGTCGCTTAATCGGACCACAGATATTGTTAGTGTAAATCATTATAGAAATCGGACGGCACCGACCGCCTGTACATTCCATTCCATTCCAAAATCAAGTGCTTTGTGTGATCAACTTCTTGGTTAACCCTTTAACGCGCCGTGTTCCCGCTTTGGGAACACCAAACTCTGACGTTTGGGCTATTGCCAGTCACGAAGAACAGATTGGATTTCTATAAAAAGAGTTGCGAGTGACATAGCTCCACGAGAATCCTTTACTTTTTAGCACGTCATTTCCCGTAAAAAAAATGGTCGCGATTATTTGTAACAGCACCGACATCTGCTGAAAAATGGAAGAATGCGAGAACAGCTGGATAGATTGCCAGCTGCCGTCAAAAAAGTGTCGCTAGATCTGTGGCACGTGATGAACGTTTCCGCCATCTTGCTGGTAGTTAAGTCGAGCGATGGCAACAGCTGCCCCTTTTTCAGCATTGGGAAAGGGTTGCGCCTCAAAGGGTTAATGTTATCACTCTTTGTTGTTGTTGTTGTTGTGAACATGTATATCGGATTTGTGTGCTTGGCTCGAAGTCCGCTTATAAATCCTTGTCCACGGACAACACAAGGGGGGGGGGTCCACCGTGGGGGTCTTTCTAAGGGATCCTAACCCATATTTATGCTAAGTTTCCGAGAAAACCGCGGAAAACTCCGAACGGTTGGGTCAAAGGACGCGCGATGGAACCCGGAACCTTCACACTTCGCCCGTCTACCATTTCCAGTGATATAATTACTGTGCCATGGTGAGGCGTTATCACTCTTTTCGCAGACCAATTCCCGAAAAGTGAACTGGGAAACAGGACTTTGTTAAGAAGTCGGTTCAAAGCAGGACTTCCGAGAAAAATTGTGTATTGTTTGCTTATTGTTGTTGAGCACGTGTGTATTAGTAGTCGGAGTAAAAGCTACTCAGAAGATATTCGATAATTTTAAGAGGAGATACACACCATCATTCGGACAATTTTCAAAGACAGTATGAGTATGAACAATTTATTCATGAACTACTGTAAAATACAGCAAAAGTGTCCCCCCCTCTAATAAACGCCCCACTCCCTGCTTTTCTCGTGCATTTCGTTTGCTCTTAAAATACTGAATTAACGCCCCCCCTTAACGGGATTCATACTGGCCGTTCCATGCCGCGCCGCTCAGACTCCGCTCTACTCCACCAATCTTTTCCGTTTCGAAACCTTTGGCTGCCCGCGCGCGAGCTTGCGGAGCCTCAGTAAATGCACCAATGAAATCACGCCATATGCCAGCCAACTGTGACGTCAGACCAAATGCTCTTCGCTTGGCTTCGCTGAGTGACGTCATCGCGGCATTTCCCCTATTTTTACCGTTTATCTGCCCCCCCCCCCCCATAAATCACTATTTTCGTTGAAAATTTGGGAGGGGCGCTTTTTCGGTATTTTACGGTTTTCAGGGACAATTGTAAATACTCAATTATTTCAATAAATGTTTTTTTGCCTGAATTTTCCGTTTTATCGTGGATACGTTTCCATTTTATCGCAGCCTTCGTCTGATTAATACTAGGTAATATGATTATGTTTTACTTCAATCGTTTATTGTTATCTATCGTATCAAAAACCCGTGGTTCCAAGGTGATCACATTAAGCGTCATCTACTGTAAATTGTATAAATACTCTTTGCAATGGTAACACACCACTTTGTGAACAATTTTACAATGACGGACTCAGACGGATGGGGGGCACAAAATAAGCTTACACTATAAAATGTGGATTAATTTTCATGCATCTGTAAAACAAAACAGATTCAATATCTCTTTTTTAATACCCTTTTTTTTTATTGCCTACATTTAGTTTGAACCATGTTGCATGTTTGTGATATTTTCCAGGGTGAGATCGACATGGTTCTAAAGGCGGGAGCATCTCCTAACAACATCATATTCGCCCACACCGTCAAGACTGTGGAAGAACTGAAATTTGCATCGGAAAAAAGAGTAGAACTGATGACCTTCGACAGCGAAGAGGAGTTGCTCAAGATACACAGAGTCTACCCCATCGCCAAGTAAGTCTTGCTTTATAACAGCCAGTTCTTAACCTTTTAACGCGCAGTGTTCCCGCTCTGGGAACACTGAAGTTTTGACTGTTGCCAGTCGCGAAGAATAGATTTGATTTCTATAAAAATAGTTGCGGGTGACAGAGCTCTACGAGAATCCTTTACTTTTTAGCACGCCATTTCCCGTAAAAAAATTGTCACTATTTTTTAACAGCACTGGCATCTTCTGAAAAATGGAAGAATGCGAGAACAGCTGGATGGATTGCCCAATGCTGAATAAAGGGCAGCCGTTGCCATCGCTCGACTTAACTACCAGCAAGACCCTTTTTTTGACGACAGCCAGCTGTCCTCAAAAAAGTATAATTAGGATTTATTCCTGATTTTGAATGTTTTATATGGGTTTTGATATGTTCCTCGGGGCGGATCGAAAGCCATGGCGGACCGGGGATTGCCCATATACAGGGGCGTAGCCACGGGGGTGGTTAGGGGGGTCATAACCCCCCCCCATGAGGAATTTTTTGCCATACAAAATGTATATTCTTCACTACATTATCACACCCACGTATACATATATATGAGTTGTAGTAGTCGTAACCCCCCCCCCCATGAAAAATTTCTGGCTACGCCCCTGCCCATATATGACGTAAACTATCCGGAATTATTTGGAGCTTTGGCATAGTATAAAACATTGCTTATAGACCAAAAAAAAAAAAAAATTATTTAGGTTTAAAAAAATCGCCATGTTTTCAGATTCGCTTTTTTACTTTCCGAACATGTACCATGTACGGAAAGTATTGTAATCATGAAAAAATTCGACTTCGATATTTTGGTGTTTTTACACGTTTTGAGGGCTTCTGAATCCATTTATGCTATTTTTACGAGATGTATGTATGTGTGTGTGTGTGTGTGTGTGTGTGTGTGTGTGTGTGTGTGTGTTTGTGTGTATGTGAGTGAACACGATAGCTCCTGAACGGAGCATTCGATTGAGCTCAAATTGGATATATATCTCATAAACCACCGTCGCAAGACCGGTATTGATTTGGGTGTGTATAGGACTTATAGTTTTTCTACAGGGCTACGACAAAGATTTCTTTTATATTATGGCCTATGGGGGGAATTTCTTGAAAGTGCGCTAGCGTTTAAACGATACATTCGATTGAGCTCAAATTGGGCATTTATGTTATAAACCACCGTCGCAAGACCGGTATTGATTTTGGTGTGTATAGGACTTATAGTTTTTCTACAGGGCTACGACAAAAATTTCTCTTACATTATGGCCTATGGGGGGAAATTCTTGAAAGTGCGCTAGCGTTTAAACGGTGCATTCGATTGAGCTCAAATTTGGTATATATGTTATAAACCGCTATCTTAAGACCGATATTTATTTGGATGTGTATAGGACTTATAGTTTTTCTACAGGGCTACGACAAAGATTTCTTTTACATTATGGCCTATCGCGGGAAATTCTTGAAAGTGCGCTTGTGTTTAAACGATACATTCGATTGAGCTCAAATTGGGTATGTATGTTATAAACCACCATCCTAAGACCGGTATTGATTTTGGTGTGTGTAGGACTTATAGTTCTCCTACAGGGCTACTACAAAGATTTCTTTTACATTCTGGCCTATGGGGGAAATTCTTTAAAGTGCGCTAGCGTTTAAATGGTACCTTCGATTGAGCTGAAATTGGGTATATATGTTATAAATCACCATCTTAAGACCGGCATTGATTTTGGTGTGTATAAGACTTATAGTTTTTCTACAGGGCTACGACAAAAATTTCTTTTATATTATGGCATAATGGTACATGGGGAGAAATTCTTGAAAGTGCGCAAGCGTTTAAACGGTGCATTCGATTGAGTTTCAATTTGATATATATGTTTGAATTATTCATCGATTAAAATTTATTTAAATGCTTGGTAATGATCTTAATCGTAAGTGTTCGGAAAAGTCGAGTGGAGTCACTCCAGATTTTTTGTTGTTGTAGAAATAGCGATTTTGTATATGCTCATTTCTCAAAAGCAAAATGTAACGAAATATTGTAATTCATGATTGTTTGCTTTATCCGAGGTCCTGATCACCCCTGATAATCGGGGTTCTACTGTGGTAGTTTTAACCCCTTGAGGCGCTTCGTCAAAAAGGGTCTCTAGATCTGTGGCACGAGATGAACGTTTCGATCGTCCGCCATCTTGCTGGTAGTTAAGTCGACCGACGGCTGCCCTTTTTTCAGCATTGGGCAATCTATCCAGCTCTTCTCGCATTCTTCCATTTTTCAGCCGATGTCAGCAGGGGCGTAGCCAGGGGGGGATATCGGGATATATCCCCCCCCCGAAATTTTTGGATTAGTAATGAAATTCCGTCTATTTATACACATATAAGTTCATAAAGTTCATATCCCCCCCCGAAAATTTTTCCTGGCTACGCGCCTGGATGTCAGTGCTGTTTAAAAAATAATCGTGCCAATTTTTTTACCGGAAATGACGTGCTAAAAAGTAAAATATTCTGGTGGAGCTCTGTCACCCGCAACTATTTTTATAGAAATCCAATCTATTCTACGTGACTGGCAAGTCAAAACGTCCGAGTTTGGTGTTCCCACAGCGGGAAGACTGCGCGTTAAAGGGTTAAGTCAGTGCTTTAAAAAAATCTGGGGAATTAATATGCATCTTCTGTTTTTTATCTATATTTCTCCCAGACTCCTGATACGTATCAGACCAACCAGCGTCCAATGCCAGTTCGACCTGAGCGACAAATTTGGCTGCAGGAAAGAAGAGGTCCCAAAACTCCTGAAGTTGGCGAAGCACCTCAATCTGAGTGTGGTGGGCGTCAGGTAAGCAATTATTTTAGCTCATGGAAGACAGTGGTATGGTATGGTTGACTGAATTCAGTTCTTTTTCAACATCACTGATGCATTTGAGATTTAGGATTTAAATTAGTTTAATGAATTAACCCTTTAACGCGCAGTGGTTTCGCTCTGAGACCACCAAACTGTTGACGTTTTGACTGTTGAAGGTCACGAAGAATAGATTGGATTTCTATAAAAATAGTTGCGGGTGACATAGCTCCACGAGAATCCTTTACTTTTGAGCACGTCCTTTCCAATTAAAAAAAGGGTCACGATTATTTTCAACACCACTGACATCTGCCGAAAAATGGAAGAACGCGAGAACAGCTGGATAGATTGCCCAATGCTGGAAAAAGGGCAGCCGTCGGTCGACTTAACGACCAGCAAGAGGGCGGACGATCGAAACGTTCATCGCGTGCCACAGATCTAGAGACCCTTTTTTGACGGCAGCTGTCTGTGCCGCATAGCCAGCTGCGTCAAAAAAGGGTCTCTAGATATGCGACACGCGATGAACGTTTCGGTCGTCCGCCATCTTGCTGGTCGTTAAGCCGAGCGATGGCAACGGCTGCCCTTTTTTTCAGCATGGGGCAATCTGTCCAGCTGTTCTCGCGTTCATCCATTTTTCGACAGATGTCAGTGCTGTTAAAAATAATCGTGACCATTTTTTTTACGGAAATGACGTGCTAAAAAGCAAAGGATTCTCGTGGAGCTATGTCCCCGCAACTATTTTTATAGAAATCCAATCTATTCTTCGTGACCGGCAGCAGTCAAAACGTCATAGTTTGGCGTTGCCAGAGCGGCAACACTGCGCGTGAAAGGGTTAAGGGGATTCCAATGGGTATTCCCCTCACACCTGGAGAAAACCGCCCAAAACTCACCATCGCTATATTGACAGCCACGCGTGTGATGATGATCCCATATTTTTCGGTTCTAAAATAATTTTCTCTTCTCTCGTTTCTGTAAATCAAGTATTCTGCATTCAGTTTAAGGGCCCGATTCAAACGAAACGCGAACGTTCGCCTGAAAAACGTACGTTTTTCCTCCCAGAGTTCGATCGCTTTTAGGGACGAACGCGAATCCTTATTCAAAGAGTAACAGATTACACGTACGTACTTCCATGGTTGCAAGCGAGAAAATTTATCGCTGTCTATTGAGAACGTCACTTCCGCTGACGTAAGTAATCTTTATTAACCAATAAAAAAATTCCATTTTTCTCTGGTAAATATTTCTTCTAACTGGCAACTGCTTCCTTGTTTGTTTTGTTTACATTACAACATTTCAATTCGCACAACGCGACTTGTGTTTGCTTTTCTATTATTTTTTGAAGTTATTTGTAAGTAATGCATTTCTGGTAACGATAAATCCAGTGGATTTCCTCGTATTTTCAAATAACGAGGTACTGGAATACTTCGTCTGCGTCGCCGTCTAATCAGCAATATGTCGGCCATGTTTTTCCTTCCGAGGAACTCAAACCAAAAACACGTACGTTTTGAGGGAATCCGTTCGTGCAGAACCACTCGCGGTGTCACGTGATCAGAAAGCGTTCGCGCTGTTTCGTTTGAATAAGAAACGTAGCTATCGGTCGAAGTTTCGACTGCTCGCAAGGAAAAACGTTTGCGCTCTGTTTCGTTTGAATCTCGCCCTTAATCTCTCTCCACTAAGCTTTTCTGCTCGATAAAATGCGCGTTTGTGTTTTATTGTTTGCGACGGTACGTCTGCGGTTCCCCTTCTAAATTAATTTAGGTCTAGCGTATGCAATGTAAGTTCGTGGTGACGGCCTGTCGGTCGTGGTCTCGGTTCCTTCAGGGCTGCAGACTTTTGGTATGCCGTTCGCCAAATTCTGGCACTTCTGCCTTGGCGGTGTTCTTTTGTGCGTTAATTTCAAAATATTTCTATTTCTGACGCCTAGCGGTCCCTTGAGGACACGTGGGCAGTGGCTTATGAGTGGCTCATCTTTTTATCGCTAGGGTGTCAAAGCTGGCCAACTTTGTAAAACGCTTTTAACTCACTTTTTTTTAACCCTTTAACGCGCAGTGATCCCGCTCTCGGAACACCCAACTCTGACGTTTTGACTGTTGCCAGTCACGAAGAATAGACTGGATTTCTATAAAAAATAGTTACGGGTGACATAGCTCCACAAGAATCCTTCACTTTTTAGCACGTCCTTTCCAATTAAAAAAATGGTCACGATTCTTTTTAACAGCACTGGCATCTGCTGAAAAATGGAAAAATGCGAGAAGAACTGGATAGATTGCCCAATGCTGAAAAAGGGCTGCCATTGCGCCATCGCTCGACTTAACGACCAGCAAGAGGGCGGACGATCGAAACGTTCATCGCGTGCCACAGATCGAGAGACCCCTTTTTTGACGGCAGCTGGACGGGGAAAGGGTTGCGCCTCAAAGGGTTAACACACTTTTTTTGTTGTTGTTGTTGCGAACACTTATATCGGATTTGTGTGCTTGGCTCGAAGCCCGTTTATAAATCCTCGTCAGAAGGACAACACAAGGAGGCGGTGCCCTCCGAGGAGGTAACTCACTTTTAGGTTTCTCTCCGTTCGAGAAGGTTAACGTTTTGCTTAGTTATGGAACTCCGGCATGCCCTGTGACTTTGCGAAACGTTTAGATTTGAGCCAGGTGTTATATTTTTGCCTGGCAGTGTGTGGCAGTGAACTTATGTTTAAAACAACTGTTTTGCCTTTAACTTCAATAGAAATATGTGCAGCATTTAAGTCTCCTCGCATTGCTTGGACTTCAGCGTCTCTTGTGGACTTTTCTCAACCACTATACGATTTTTTTTTTCGACCAGCGACAACTGTACCACAACGCGGTAGGCCAAAATGCTTATTTATGATAGTTTATCGAGATATATGGCAGCTATGTGATAGGCCTATCATCTCCGCTTTTCCTTGCATATAAGTGAATTTTTATTCTAAAGACAGTCATTAACAATTACAGAATAACACAACAGAATTACAAACGCAAGAGAAGACGAAAGTGAGTGCCACAGGCTAGCGGAATTCCAACCCTAGACCAGAGGTCCACGGGCCGCGGACCAGTCCGTGTATCAAATGGTACCGGGCCATCCAAGGAACATTAAATTATTCCCACTTTATTTACCGTGATTCCTTTTTCTCGGGTTTGGGCTAATTCAAGTTTGTGTGCCAGTCGAGGACATGAGCAACACACTTCGGCTGTCTTTGCCTCCTATTACACCTAGGTGGAACCGCCTCGCTGCAAAGAAGCAAGCTCAAGGTTCTCGTTGATTTAACGTTCAAGTGAGATAAAATGTTAAATCACTTTATATTCATCTTTTGGTGTAACTGTATTTTAATTTGAAACCATGTTTAAATAAATTAAAACCATTCAATCCAAAACAAACTAAAATATAAACAATCAACTTCCCCCTTCAGCTGGCCGCGGTAAAATTATCAAGCGTTGACCGGTCAGCGACTATAAAGAGGTTGGGGAGCACTGACCTGGACCACCCCTCTCGCCCGACACTGTAAGCAATTTAATCATCTTATCGGGTGCATCGTCTTCGAAGGGGCACCATTTCGAGCTGAACAACTGAGGAAAATAAGGACAATATATCTAGAAAACAACAGGGGCGCCTTTCTTGCGTTTTCAGAGGGGCGCTACGTACCCGAGGACCGCCCCTGCCTCTAGCAAGCGGGGACAGTGGCAGGTGCGCAAGCCCTCTCGTTCAAAGATCCCCCATGGGTATTTACAGTTTGCCAAACATCCTTCACAGCCTACAAGATAAGCTGGGAGTCAAACATTCCTTGGCAAAAACTAATCCGTTTAAAGTAATGAAGAAGAAATAATTTTATTTTCTGTCTCTTTCAAATGAACAAGGGGAAGATTCTTGTAGTACGAAAAATCATAAAAATGTGTTCTTGACACCTCAGAAAAAGAGTACAAGGGTGGGTTGTCTGTCCAATGCATTCTCTCGAAAGAGTATTCCAGTATATGTGAAATTTCCTCTTTTATATTTGCGAATACTTGCTTGGTTTACGAAAAAGACTCAACTTTACAGAACTATGAAAAATTATAATTGTACATAACTTAATTCCTATTTCATGATTAATAATTTTTAATATACGAAACCTACGTCGAACATTCGACTTTTACTCGAGTACTTTTTTGAGAAGGTGTGTTGGAAATAGAGTTTTTGGGCACATTACTATTTTATTTTACTCATTTAATTCTATTTTTAACTTACTATCTGTACTGTTTTTTTTTCTTCTTTTATTTCTCCCCACTCCCCATCGTTCCTCTTTTATTTTCTTTGATTTACGTTTTCCTTCTTACAAATGGCAGCTCGTGGTGGAACTTTCTCTTCAGCTGAAGAAGAGTGGACCTTTTGTATCACTCAAAACAACCACATAGCTGACTATCTTTTCAATCCGTGTTATTTCACAAAGATTTATATTAATTGTACTGTTTGTAGAATGTACATGAGAGAGTGTATTCGAACGAAATGTTCCTATTTTATAGTTGTTTGGTAAAAGATCGTTGACAGAGACAACTGTAAAAAACACTCAAAATACTGGTGTTAAACAATAACGTAAATAAAAAACTTTGTAAAAAACACACATAAGATGTTATAGGTAAGAGGATACGCAAGTCCAAAACAATTTTTGGTTGAAACGTGCGTATCCTCTTACCTATAACATCTTATGTGTGTTTTTTACAAAGTTTTTTATTTACGTTAGAGACAACTGTATCAGTACTTAGTCGCTTTTTCAATTTTTCAGCTTCCATGTCGGTACATTGTGCACGGATCCCTTCTCTTATACGTCGACTATACGCACTTCTAGAGAAGTTTTCGACATCGCAAAGGACATGGGTTTTTCTTTCTCGATAGTCGATATCGGCGGTGGATTCTTCGGAGAAGCTGAAAAACAACACATCTTTCATACGGTATGAGATTTCGTTTTCGCAAGACAAGTGAAGACTTTTAACAATTTCAGGGGCGCTTTTTGCACTGTACATTCGGAATTTTTGCAATTTTTTTAAGCCATAAAAAAATAAAGAACAAAAGAGAAAAAATCCCATTAAACGTTCAAGCTTACTTTATTTCTTTTAATTGCCAACAGATGGCAGCACTAGTAATTTGCTCTTTATCATTTCGAATTATGAATCTAGCTCTGTTTTTAATTATTTTAAGAATTAAAGCTCTAAAATATTTTAATTCTTGACATTATATTTTATAAATAGTCCTCAATTACTATTCGTGAATCCTTAGTTCTTAACATTTTACAGACCGAATTCAGGTCCAGGTATATGTTAAATTAGTTTTTGCATATTTTGCTTTATAATGGATTAAAGGATATTAGTAGGGATCGACCGATAGTATCGGCGCCGATAACTCCAATTTCTTTAGGTATCGGTATCGGTTCTTTCATATTTCAAAGTATCGGTTCGCGATACATTCATCCATTTTTACCGATACTTAACTTTTCAGAAGAAAAACCACGCTGCCGCAATACCACTCAAGAATCTATACTGGTGATGAGATTAGAGGCGTCGTTTCATTAGATATTTCTTTGAACGGCTGTTTTCGAACTGTGTTTTTTTTTTTTTTCTTTTCCTAACCATCACTAAATATGGATGTACCATCATCAAGTGTGGAAAAGAGTATGAATGAGGAAAAGTTTGATGACAGTGGAACAGGGCAGTCGTCTATTCTATTAAAATATATATAAATTCTATTAAAATATATATATAAATTCTATTAATATATATATACTAGCTGACCCGGCAAACGTTGTTTTGCCATATAAATTATTCCTAGGATTATTTTAGTAGAAAGAAATGACTAACTTATTGTAAGTGTGTGAGAATGTGGTATATGAGTGGAAAAGGCATGGAGCGCTGTGAACCCCCCCCCCCTCAAAAAAAAAAGGATGAAAATCTGAAACACTTTCAGATTTTAAATACGCACTATAGTGCTATATATTAAAATCGTATCATAATTTATACGTCGTCCCTATTTTTCGTCCTTATTCCATTAAGTTGGAAAGTGTTAGCATTATTCATAACTGTGCTGTATTTTCTTCCTTATTTTATAAAACCCATCTTTGGAATCGAAATCTATCTTAAAATCGCCTACTAAAACTCTTTTACAATCTTCGCCAAGTATATCACAACTATACTTCACCGTTTTATATATTGTTTCCTACTTTAACGCCTCGATTCTCACCAAGGAGGCGATGATTAAGTATATGCAGTTACCATGACGATTTTTTGCATTTATGTAGAAATCGTAATTTAGAATTAAAATGGCGATTTGGAACAACAGGTAAGTACAGCATGCCGTTACATTTTTATTTATTTTGGATTACCAATTAATGTAGTTTTAATAATTAAATGTCTTCAAATTCCTTAACTGGCGTGTTTATCGCTAGTTTGTTTACTTTAGTTATCACCTAGTTCTTTTGGGTGCGTTGAAACGGTACTTACGTATTATCCCGGCGGTCACTTCCGCCAAATTACTTTTTCGTAGATTTTATATACGTTGCCAATCGTATTCCAAACCATCAACAATTTCATGTGCCCGGCATTTATCTTGGTGAAAAATTGCTTGTCTTGGCGGACCGCCGGAATAATACGTAAGTACCGTTGAAACTTGTGCATAACTCCCAGAGACACATGACTGCAAAGCTCGCCTAAGTATGGGAATTTTTTAGGTTGGCGAGAGTGGGGGCGCTAAAATAGGAATCAACTCTTTCTTGTACCATAAAACACATCTTTGGAATCGAAATCTATCTTAAAATCGCCACCTGAAACTGTTTAGAATTTCCTCAAGGCATGTTCTTTCTGTAGGCATATTCCAACTATACCGCAAAGACATTTTAAATACTGTTTGGAATGGACATCATAATCCATGAGTGTACCGTGTTTTCGTTTCTTGTTCCACAGAGCACTTCTTCGGAATAGAAATCTATATTAAAATCGCCTAATAAAACTCTTTTACAATATACGCCAGGCGTTTTCTAACTATACGCGAAATATATTTATAATAAACTAGATGCGTGCCCGTTCTTCGCACGGTAGGAAACGAATACTATTTTACTAAAATATAATCGTAACTATCTATGCGAAAACAAAATGTCAAAAAGTTCAAGTAGTCTTTTTGTTGAAACTACCGCGGGATATATTGCGCAACGTAGGATTACGGTTTAGTTAGTTGTAAGACGATCGTTGAAAAATAATGAATATAACACGTTTAATTTCACGAAATAGTTATTAACGCGGTATACTGTGCTTTAATCCATATTATCCAAACAAATCTACTATTACTAACAGAGAAAAAAAATGAGAATACTATCTATTACTTATATTTATATTATGTATCTTCGTTTCTCCGTCTTTAATGCTCAATTTCAAGAAAGAGATTAGATATTTTAAACCAATGATGCCTTTTCTGCTTTTTGGTGATTCTGTGGAATTTATGCATTTCCATTAAAACAGATCTCCATATATTTTTAAGCATAATTCTTGTCTGATTGGCGTATTTAGAACAGCAAAATATTTCATCTCGTGGTGGTGGAAAACATCCAAGCTGTACCAATTTAAATAGTATTTAAATCCACCATGGTTCAGACTCGTCAAAACATCAAACTGTGCAATCTCGAGGAACTATTTGGAATAGCTCAAATTGCGAATAGGGAGTTAAATTGTATTGCAGAGTTTACGAATTTCAGACAACTTTTAATCTATGGCGTCACGTTCTAACCAGGGTAGTCGAATTTAGTTATTTCGCGCAGTAGATTGTTAACGGAGTAACATTGAAACATACGACATTCAAAAACTCGCTTGCAACAGAACTTTATTAAAGTTAATTAGAGAGTTATTATTGGGGTTATTCTAACTAATCGGTATTTCAAATATTCTCCGGAGCTATTTTGCTAATGATGTAACTTTCCTGCAAGAGCTTGTTAAGTTGCTTAAATTTAACCAAAAAAAAGTATATCTGATATAGATAATATACTGTTAAAAGTCGTCCAAACTTGGCGACATTTTGCACAATTTTTGGGAATACATACAACGACCGTCGTCAAACCGATTGCGAATACTATGCATTATGTTAATTAGTATTTTGCATCTTGTGGCGACATTTGAATTTCCCACGTTTTAAAAAAGTTTCCTTTCGTAATTATGGTTGCTGAAAAATCACAGAGCTCAATAATCGCTAAGGGTAACACGCGCATTAAACAAAATACTTTGAATTTTTATAATAGTAAATTTTTGCGTCAAAGCCTTTTAATGTAATTAGATTTCTAAATCATTTTTAAACTCATGACGTCAAAATGACATCATTCTCTGTTGTGATATCTAACATGAATTAGTGAAAGAAGAAAACACGTTATTTTATTTTCTACAGCATCTGATAATCTCGATGGAAGTTTATTATTTCGCTCGTGGTGTAGTTTTTTCTCAAAACTTGTGAACTTCATTAGGGTTTTTAATGCATTTTTACACGCGTGACATCAAAATGACGTCAGTCTCACTTGAATTATTGAAAGTAATAAATAAATAAATGTAACTTTGTTAACTATGCTCACGAATGTGCTGAAATCGGACATTTGAGTAGCTTTCTACCCTGAAAATTGCGAAAAATCGTTAAAAATTGGGGAACAGGTGGATTTCCAGAATTTTAAAGCAGCCTACGGACTATTCTATGTCATTTTACGTGTATGTGCAAAATTTCAAGCCGATCGGTTCAACGGTGTGGGAGGAGTTCCCGGACGAACAAACAAACAAACAGACAAACTTTCACATTTATATAATAGAAGATTGTCGCGGTTTGGCACCACATTTAGCGATCAATTATCAAAAATTGCAAACCTTGTGCGACTTTCAACATTTTATTAACTTCCCCCCCCCCCTCTCCGCATTATCTGGCAAACACATTTGAAAAGTGATTCGACACGCTAATGTCTACACAGAAATCCTGATTGAAATTAATAGCACTCGGGGGCTAAACATTTTGGGGTGGACCGCCCTTATGACTTAGGGGAATGAGACATAGTTAAAAACCTATTCTATGACCTAACGAATATACATAGAAAATTTCATTAAAATTGGTCGAGTGGTTTCGGAGGAGTTAGGTATATATATATATATATATTATATATATATATATATATATATATACTAGCTGAAGTACCCGTCGTTGACAGGTTAGTACTGAATGCAGATTTCCAAAAAGCAAGAACTTTCGCCAGCATTGTAGGAGTACACAGAAGGGATGTAGCATGTTGCCAAAGTGAAGAAAACAAAGTTATAATTTTTATGCATTGTTAAAATATTACAGGTTAGAGAGTAACTAAGTAGTATCATTTCATTCGCTTTAGTCGTAATTATGTGATGCGTGACAAAATATTTACGCATATTGAAATAATTTTTGCAAAATCTAAAAATCTAATGAATATTTTTTTTAATTGGAAGCCTAGAATTTAAGTTGAGTGACAACCTATCATATCACCCAATTTCGTTTCATTCCCTCCAGTCTTTATTTCGTGATGCTGGAACAAAATTTCAGCATTTTAAAACGATTTTCACAAAATCTCAAAATGCAATCAAAATATTTTAAAAATTCAACGCCTATAAATTAAGATTAGCAACTACTTATCATATTACCAAATTTCGTATTAGTCGTTATTACGTGATGCTTGAAGAAATATAAACGTATTTTGACAGAATTTTCACAAAATCTCAAAATCTAATTAAAATGCTTAAAAAATTGGACACCTATAGTTAATGTTGGGCAACCATCTATCCTGTGACCCAATTTCATATCATTCGCTTTAGTCGTTATTACGTAATGCGTGAACAAAGAATCACTCAGTTTTAAACGATTTTCGCAAAATCTCGAAATCTGATCGATTTTTTTTTTTTTAAATTAGTAATCCATATCATTTCTTGTATTCGATTACAGATGGTTGTGTAACCGCACGAAGCCTGGCTGCAACGTCAAACACTATCCCCCCGATGTTTGTTATTATCAATTTTCTGAACTGCCTCCCGCTATGGAAGAAAATTTAAAGACGTATTCATGTCAGAAAGCTGGAGAGAGAGATGGTAGAGTACAGGTCTGACTGAATTTAGTTTGAGTTAAATAACACTAGCTATCAAATCTGACTTCGGTACTTCCATCTGGGTAATCGGGCATGGTTAACCAGGTTAAGTATTCTATGCATTGTTTAACCCTTTGAGGCGCAACCCTTTCCCAAGGCTGAAAAAAGGGCAGACGTTGCCATCGCTCGACTTAACTACCAGCAAGAGGGCGAACGATCGAAACGTTCATCGCGTGCCCTCTTTCTGGTAATTAAGTCGAGCGATGGCAACGGCTGCCCTTTTTTCAGCCTTGGGCAATCGATCCAGCTGTTCTCTCTCATTCTTCCATATTTCAGCAGATGTCAGTGCTGTTAAAAAAAATCGTGACCATTTTTTTTTTACGGGAAATGGCGCGCTAAAAAGTAAAGGATTCTCGCGGAGCTATGTCACCCGCAACTATTTTTATAGAAATCCAATCTATTCTTCGTCACTGGAAACAGCCAAAACGTCAGAGTTTGGTGTTCCGAGAGCGGGATCACTGCTCTTTAAAGGGTTAAACTCACTACGCACTTTCATTTTCCAATCTCCCTCTACAATGGAAACCACCATAATCTGAACACTTTTGTCCTGTTCTATGAGTAATCGGAATAGAGAGAATCCACTATAGAAAAGGGTTGCCGTGACATCTGATCAGTGCAGTTTACGCGATGTCTCTGAGAGTCAAACGGGCCATTCAGATTACCTGGCTCCGGTTGTTATGGGATTTGCTGAATACCGTTGCACTAAAAAGTTGCATTTTGTGAGATTTACTTCTCTTTTCTAGATGGCAGAAAATATCAACAGGGCGTTTGAAGAGAATTTCGGCGACCTGGAAGTCCGGTACATCGCAGAACCTGGCACCTACATAGTGGGGTCTGGTTTCAGAATGGTCAGCACCGTCTTGGGAAAGCGATGTTTCGACGACGCAGGTACGTCTCAAAATTGGGTAAAGTATACTAATTTAGCACTTTACAAATTGCAATTACAATTTAGAGTTCCCAGCCATCTAAGCTGCTTGGCGCACTGATACCAAAGTTGCGATAGAACTAAAGTGACCCGATTTTTGAACCAAGAATTTTAGGCCAATCAGTGGGGTGTCCCCAACTCTGAAACGAAAATTGGGGCCTTCTTTAAAAAAATTCATTGCTTTTCTCGAATAAGCTCTTATTTATTCAACTAAAATACTATTAACATTCGTAAAATGAAGGAAACATAATTGATTTTTTTAGACGTAAAAAAATTATTATTTATTCAAATTATATCTCAACTTGTTATTTTACATTTTGTGGACAAACTGAAAAAAAGAACTGTAATTCGGAGTTGTCTCCAAAATTGAGACGTTTGTTCACATTAGAACCTGTAGATGAGACTCAATTGAGGGTCACTGTGACCCTCAGAGAACCCCTTAGAACAAACTGAACTTTGTTCTGGGGATGAACTAAGGTTTCTAAATTGAACTGATAGTTCTAAGGACAGCAAGTCTTAGAACAAACAGAACATCATGTGACTTTGTTCTAAGGTTTCTAAGTACTGAAACTTTGTTCTAAGAGCAGTGAGTCCTTAGCAGCAAGCGACAAGACTTGAGAAGAACAGATTCACTAAGGTGAAAGACGGATAGTGACTTCGAACCCCGTGCGAAACACTGATTAGAGCATCGTAGAAATATTCTTCGATTTTGGGACTTCGAATCATCAGACCCAGTCAAGGTATATTTATACTTTTAGGGGTGAATGACCAAAAGTAAGGAGGCCGCTGCTGTAGCTAGATCACAAAAACTATTGTGAGATCCGAGTGTTGGGTAATAGTTAAAAAACTATTTCAGTATCAGCTAACAAAAACACGTTTATTTACTTGATCCAAGCTAGTAGGGAAAAAAAAATTCAAAAGTGTGTTGTTCTCCTCATATGCCGTTGCCACTGCGGAAAAACATAATATTAAGAATATGTTGGTGTTGCCAAATATATTACATATGTTCTCCCTTTAAAAAAAAAAAAAGAAATGTAGAAATGTGAACAAATGTTATGTAGAAAAAATATATATACCGTTCTGATACAATAATTCTATTCCTCATGGAAACAGTTTGGCTCTTTTCTGACACGTGTGGATCTACATAATCCCTTCTGATTCGAAGTTGTTGTAATGTCAGGAGTATCATTTGAAAATTCAGTTTCATGAGAAGTTGGTAGGAATTGTTCATCTAATTGAATATCATCAGACTGTGGTTGACTTTCAGTTACAGGTTCCTCTGCTCGGTTTCGTAGATGATCAGCATGGATTCGAGTACCATCCATTGTTCTGTAGGATAACGGCCCTGTCTGTTGTTTGATTGTTCGGGGTGTCCATGTTCTGTCAATACGTCTTTTCGTCCATACGTCATCACCTATGTCAAATTCCCTGTTCTTTGATGATCTATCGTGATAGAATTTTGGCAACTCTCGGTTAAGAAATAACTTTGCCGGTGTAGAACCTGTAGCTCTGTGAACAGTTGTTCGATATGTAAATATAAACGCTTGTAACTGATGTTCTTGATCTCTGAATTGACAATAGGTTTTACGGAATCGTGTTTTAAATGTGCGTATAACACGTTCTGCTAATCCGTTACTTCTGGAATGATATGGGGTTGTTCGTATGTGCTTCACGCCATTCCTATCACAAAATCCACGAAATTCTTTCGAAGTGAATTGTGGTCCAATGTCTGAAACGATTATTCTACATATTCCGTAAGTACAAAATAATTTTCTGAAACATTTAATTACGTCATCAGAAGTAGTATTACGTAGCTTAAATATTTCTAACCAGCGGGAGTATGGATCGATAATAAATAACCAGTTTTCACCATTTAATTGAGTTAAGCTGTAATACATTTGGCAACACCAACATATTCTTAATATTATGTTTTTCCGCAGTGGCAACGGCATACGAGGAGAGCAACACACTTTTGTATTCTTTTTCTGTATGTTTACCAAGGAGGTTCAACTAATGGAGAAGCCCATGTTCCCCGGTTTTGAAGCCAGAAACCACGCCCCGTCATCCCCCCCAAAGCATTGGATATCGTCATTGGAAAACATGTAAATTTATATATTTGAAATTATAAAATAAAAAACACGTTGATACGTGTAAACAACCTTCCATAAACGTAAAATGGATAAACAAATTGGTTAGTAACTCTTAAATTATTTTTTATTAACAATTTCCGGAACTCGTTTTTCAATGCATCTCTATGCGTTCTTCAATCTTTTGGGGGGATAAGGGGGCGTGGCACAGGCTTCACTTTCCTAGCACTGCGTAGTGCAACATTGGCAACTCCATTAGTTAAACCTCCTTGATGTTTACGTAATGTTCTGCGAATCAAAACCAGTTCGTGCATGGTGTGGTTAACCAAACGATAAACAAAAGAAGAGTCTTCGTACTCACTTACCTTTTCTTGAAGTAAAGGCAAACGTGATAGAGCGTCTGGAACTGTCATTGTATGACCTGGGCGATGCTCTATTTCATAATCGAATGCACCAAGAGTAGCAGCCCATCTTGTTAATCGAGATGCTGCTAATCGTGGAATTTCACTATTTTGATGTAGTATGCTTTCTAAAGGCCTATGATCACTTTGAATAACGAAATGATTACCGATTAAATGCTTGTAGAATTTCTGTGAACCAAACATAATAGCCAAAGCTTCCCGATCAATACTTGAGTAGTTTCGTCCAGCCGGTGTTAATGTTCTTGATGCTGCTGCTACCAGTTTTAGATTTCCGTCAATTCACTGCTGCAATACGGCTCCAAGTCCTTTCATCGAAGAATCACATGCGAGAACAATAGGCAGTTGTGGGTCGAAGTGTACAAGTATACCTAAGGTGACCATACGTCCCGTTTTGAACGGGACAGTCCCGTTTTTGTGTGGCTTGTCCCGTTGTCCCCAAGCACAGCTTCGGGACACCGTAAAGTCCCGTTTTTAGAAAATGTCCCCTGCAATGTCCCGTTTTTAGGAAGAGAACAACCCACGGTAACGATTTCAATAAAGGCCGCTAAAATTTTTAAATCATCCCACGGCAGTGTCTGTAAAAAGAAAACCTGTTTTCTCTCCCTCCCCTGTCGAGACGCAAAGAAAACGCCGGGGGGATGTATTGTTTTTGTATTTGTTCTTTTAATGCTCTTTTTTTTGTTAACTATTTCAATTTATTTAATTTTTATTTCTTTTTTAAAGTCATGTACCTATTTTGCTTATTCCTCCTCCTCCTCGATCTCCACTTTATTTTCCCTTTTCACTCTGGTTTTCTAAGAATTTTTTCCTTCCGAACGACAACTTCCTTTTTTCTGGGTGCCTTATGTCTACACACCACTTCTACCTTCTTTCTGGCAGGCTTGAACATAAAAATTGCAAAGGTTGTGTGATACAAGAAATTGTTTATTTACCAAAAAAAAAATAATAATACATGCAATGGAAGGGCTAAGCCTGTTTTTGCATGAGTCTTGCTGCAAACAGCTGTTTCAAAAATTGGCAGAACAGTTTTCCATGCTATGAAATAAGAGTTTCGCTCTTGGTGTATAGCTTACTGAAAGTGAACAAGACAGGTCATGATAAATAGAAAATTTCATATCGCTGATATGATACCTGCAGTTTTAAAAATTTTTCAAAAGCCCTGGCAGCACATTAGGCTATATCTCGCGGCACATCAGTGTGCCGCGGCACACAGGTTGAGAAACACTGTTTTAGAGCTTGCACACGTTCACTCTCAGGCATAATTCCATCTTGGTTGATTATGTGACCCAGAAATTTTATTTCTTGTTTAACCCTTTAACGAGCAGTATTCCCGCTCTGGGAACGCCAAACTCTGGCGTTTTGACTGTTGCCCGTCACGAAGAATAGATTTGATTTCTATAAAAATAGTTTCGTGTGACATAGCTCCACGAGAATCCTTTCTTTTTTAGCACGTCATTTCCCGTAAAAAAAAGCCACGATTATTTTTAACAGCACAGACATCTGCTGAAAAAATGGAAGAATGCGAGAACAGCTGGATAGATTGCCCCATGCTGAAAAAAGGGCAGCCGTTGCCATCGCTCGACTTAACTACCAGCAAGATGGCGGACGATCGAAACGTTCATCGCGTGTCACAGATCTAGAGACCCTTTTTTGACGACAGCTGGCTGTGCGCGCGCACAGCCAGCTGTCGTCAAAAAAGGGTACTAGGGAAAGAATGCACTAGAGAAAAAAGGAATTTGGAAGCCATAAGCGTGTTTTTCTTGGGCAATAATCACTTAAAGTAAGTCGTTTCTCCCTTCCAGTCCTTTTCCTCATCCGTGATTGTTCTGCAGGGGAGTCCTTTGTTCTGCGCCCTAGGCCATGGCCTAGGTTGGCCTTATGGGAAATCTGGCCCTGCTTTTGATACGAACTATATGTTATGCTTCCTATTATTTCACTAGCAGCTGCTTCTATTGCAGACGAGGGCGAGCCGAAACGACATTACTACATCAATGATAGCATCCACGGCTCTTTCTTCAGGGGAATAGATCTCTACGGCATCATACCCAAACCCAACCTGGTAAGTTTTGACTCTTTACCTTGCATTTTATGCTTTCTTAGAATTTTTTCTAAACAAAATTTGCCACATTCAGAAGCACTGAAGTAGGCATATTGAACAATAAAGGACTGACTTTTAGCAGTAGCAAGGAGATTTGGATAGTCCACGGAATTGGATATATAGGACGATCATCGACGTATTCTGACTAAACGAAATTTCCTGCAAGATGCGCTGTGAGTCGTAATTATTAAGTTTATGTAGTGCGCTTGCGTGCGTTTCTATCATGACTTGTCTCTGATCTGTCACCAGAGCGCGCCTATGTAGTTCATCATTAAAAGAAGGTCGAGTATTTTTCCTTTGAATGGCTTGCGCTATTTGTACCGCTAGTCGATGATTGTCTTGTATCCAAGTCCGTATGGGATGGTGCCATTGACTCCTGTTCTAGTTAGTTAAAAGTCAATGATAAGGATTAACGGTGCCATTTTGCGTCAATTTATGCTAAAATTTGATGATTTGAGACGTGAATAAAGTTGGGTGGTCCGTCAACAGGATGTCTGAACTGCAAATATTAAGGCAAAGCTACGCAAGGGCTATCTATCTAAGAGGAGTATCTTGGCCAAGGCACTTCTTAAGGGGTTCTAATGAGCATTCACGTTGGAGAAAACCACCGCAAACTCCAAACCATTAAAACGATAGCCACGCGGTAGACCAGAAGACTCCGTGTTAGCGTGTTAGCGGTAGGCCAGAAGACTCCCGTGTAGTGTATGGCGTATTTTTTTAGGAGTTCGGATTTTATAATTTTCACAATTAATTGCAAGAAATTGTCAAAGTTATTTAAATTTCCTAACCTTCATTCATGACTATTATATCTAAATTCCACAAAATACTTCAACATGGCCTAATAAGGTGTAAAATTCACTTTTTATACGAGTACTTAGTTTTTTTAAAAGAAATTATCCTGCAGTTGATGTCAGAAATTCATCTTTATTGCTGGAATCAGCAAAGATTGAAGAAGGTCATGTAAACCAAGAAAGATAGGATTGTTAGGGGCATGCCACAAGCGTGACGTTTTGAAGCAATCTGCTGGCAACGACGCGCTCCTCATCACGGCTACACAACGCTAAAAGCCGCTTGTGGCACCTTCTGCAATCATATACTCTCTGATGCAATCAGTCTGGGAACAGATGAGTCAATAATCTCCTTTATACATATTTTTTCCTACTTACACCTGCGATGTTGTTGTTTGTATGTGTGTGTATACATAAAAAAGTATCAAAATTTTAGATGACACAATCTTAAACGTATCAAACATATACAATCTGCTTGTGTAATAAGCTAACGTATGCGATACCAAAATCGCGATACCAAATTAACAGTTCAGTGATGTCAAATGGAGCAAGTATATCTATCTATTTATATAATACGCTAACGTATGCGGTACCAAAATCGACGATATTTCCATGCTGCGAACGGCAAGAACCAGATGTAAACATGAGTGCAATAAGAATAACGCATGTGCAAAAATCCAAATGAACAGTTCAATGACGACGGAGCAAACCTATGTCACGCAGTAGCTACATTACAAAATAACAATAATGACTACACGAAAATGTGTGCAAGATCTTTCGGACTTTCTCACAGCTTTAAAATATCGAATTGACAATACTTGGCGCATTCATCGCCCATCTAAAAAATGCCACCCTGCATTGGGCTAAAGCCCATTTTAGCCATTGGCTGTTTCAACATCGTCTTTTAGGATAACACCCAAAATGTGTATAGCAACCCTAAACTAAATAAATTGAATGGCTAATACTGTTGAAACAAAGAAACAGGATTTTCGTTGAAATGAGTCCAAAAATTGAGTCAACACTGCACTGAGTATAAAGAGCAGTAAAGTATAGGGCGGCGAAGCTCGCTGCCTTGGCAGCTAGTATGTAATATTTCTGTAAGATATATTGGGTGAAGAGTTGTCATCCATTGGTCAAATTTCCTGTTTTAATAAGATATTATATGGTACAAACTTTTGATACAATTAAAATTGAGTCATCTGAAATTTTGATACTTCTATGAATAAATAAAAAGCTGTGTCTTTGACATGGCCGTGTGTTTTACGAGAATACGTGTAATATTTTCTTTGAGTTTTGATCGGGTTCAGGAATGAAATTAAGTAAACAAATAGTTACTATATTATAATTTTATTAATGATAGGTCTTTGATACGAAAAGTACGAAACAAATGGCATACAGGATACGCATCGAGATTTCTAATAAACTTTAAATCCATTCAGGTATTACCTAGCGTTGTTGGAGAAATTTCGATGTAAGGCAAATTAAACTCGCTGAGCATGAAGTGAAGCAACGTCCAGTCCTGCGATACATTAACATTAAATTGATGTAGCTAAAGGCCGACATTGCATTATTATTTTATTTACTTTAAACACTATATACAGTGCGCACCGGTTATAACGGACCTGGGATGTAACGTACTATCTGTTATAACGTACCTAGAAGCCCGACCCCGATTGAAGTCTTATATTTATAATGTTATTTAACTGCGGTTAAAACGTACTTAACAAAAGTACGTACTTCGGCTATAACGTACTTTTTATACCAAAGCCAAAAATAAAATTTTGCTTTTCTTAAGAATTTTATTTCCCTTTTCTCGGAAATTTCAGTACCTTCAAAACCACTCGTCAGTTTTCAGATTCTCTAGCGAGATGAATTGTGTATGACTGAAGGCATCGATCTTTTATATCTTTTACGCCTGCTAGGTAGGGCTAAGAACAAGACCCTGTTTTTTATTTGTCATTCATCCATGTAAATGCCTCCAGAAAAGCCCTATCTATAATGATTCTGATGATGGTGAAGAAGAAACAGGGGAGCCTATACCGAGCATACCCGACGCATTAACTGCTGCAAAAACAGCATCGCGATTTTTTTGAATGTCGCATTGATGATGCAGAGACCCTACAAAAGTCTATTAGGGATATCCAAAACGGTATTTTTAAAGTAGCATCTGCCCATTTAAAATAAAAGAAAATTACAAATTATTTATCTCCATAAAAATTGTAAGTAATAAAGAATTTTCTCTGTTTAATTTAAATTTTAAAAAATCAGACCTGTTTAAAACACATATTACAATGGAATTATGAGCGCACTTTCATTTTTTTGTGTAATATTGAATTTTACCGACGGTACTGTTTATAACGTACTTCGGCTATAATGTACTCCTTTTTTAGGCCCCGTGAGAGTACGTTATAACCGGTGTCGACTGTATGTATTCAGTATAACTATTTCAGACTAATATTTTATATACTCAATCAACATATCTTGACGAGAGCTGACGATTGAAATGCAAATGAACGTTCTAGCTTCTCCAAATCAAAATTTACACTACACGGATATTTACGTGACACAGCAAAACGACCTCAAAATGGAGCAGCTTTCCCTTCAGCCACAAGCTATGCGTCGCAGTCCCTACTCGATGTCGAATTCTTTCATCACATTTTGGATGTAGATGATAGCTATGTAGCTGCAACATCAAACTGCGTCCCCGATTTTGTTATCATCAGTTTTCTGAATTGCCTCCCACTATGGAAGCAAATTTAAAGACGTATTCACTCCAAAAAAGCAGAAGAGGAATCGAAATCGGAGTTGTAAGTAGGACAGAAATTCGTAAGCAGATTTTACATGGGAGTCAATGGGACAGTCGAAACCTCCCCATTACTCTTAACCCTTTCCAATGAAGTTCAAAAGCATTTATAATTTTGACAGCACCAGCACTTTATTTTTACAAAGATCTTTTATATTCCCTCTTGAATAAATCAAACACTGACAGTCCGTACATTTCACTTCATACAGCCAGAGTCTGAAGTCCAGTCCAGAAGCAAGTACGACAGCCGAGTTTTCGGACAGACGTGCTGCTGCCAGGACGTCGTGCTTAGGCACGTCACCCTGCCTGACATGAAAGTCGGCGAGCGGATTGTCTGGGAGAATATGGGGGCGTACGCGACAGGCGTCAGCAGCACTTTCTGCGGCGTTCCACTGGCCGTGCCCCGATATGTCTTTCTGAAAGACACGAGGTAAGTGCACCCTCGACATGATTTCGTACGAACACAACGACCAGTGGCACAAACTACGATTGAGTGACAAACAAGTCCTTTAGTTTAATGTATTTCAATTGGAAAACCCCGATTTTTAACATTAAAAAAAGGTATTAAAATCAAGTTTTTGGATGGTTGTACTGGATTGAGTTTGTTAAGTGAAGCTTCCACTTAGATCTTTCAGCGATATTTTCGCTTTTGAAAGGGATTGTGGATAATTAAAATTGATGTATCATGTGTAGGGGTGGCAGAGCCTAGTCCTGTCAAATTTTTCTTCACTGATTATTTTAACTTGAAATTGCTGTAACTTTTGGGTATCAGAGGTATAGCGTGGATCATAAATGAAAACAAGCTCTTGCACATGAAAACAGTATATTTAAGAAAAAAAGTTCATCTAGTCAAAACTGACAGAAATACAAAAAAAAAAAAAAAATTCTATAAATCAGCATAAGCATGGCAGCTTGAAAGGAGAAAAAAAAAACTTCTATTTCAGTTGGAAAGCTTACCATTTGGTAAAAGACAATGGCTACTATTCATCACTAAAAGAACTTAAAAAAAAAAAAATGCCAAGGCCCAGCCTTCCATTGCCATCTTCAGGCAAGCCACAACACTCATCTGCTCTGAATTCTACTGCCAAGCAACTAGAACTAACACCTCCTTTCATACTACCCTGCCTATGCTTCACAAGCTCAAATTTGCATATTTCTTAAATCTGAAAAGAAAAACAAAATCATTTCTTGTTTTATTTAACCCATTTGTGCCTGGATATTTTTGCGACTTTCTTTGATTTTTACTGATAACAGAAATAATAGATAAATTTCTGATGTCAACTTCTTGAACAAGGGATGATTTCTTTTAAAATCATTATGCATAAAAATCGAAATATCAACATCCTACTGGGTCATGTTAAACTATTTTGTATAGAGTTGAGGCTCAATACTCATGAATAAAGGCTAGGAAAAATAAATAACGTTTTCGACTAATAGTGAAAATGCCGTCTCAAAAAAGGGACACTAGGCATAAATGGGTTAAATGAGGCGACACATCAAGTATGATGTCACATAGCTTTCAGCCAATGGAATAGTTTTAACAAATTTAGTTATAATTAAGTGGCAAGTAGTTGGCTTGCTTCATGACAGTATGTCAGATGATGAAGCTAGTTATCCTAGTATGATAATTGAAAACTATTTTAACTTAATATAATGATTGAAATTAACTTAGAAGTGGTTTATCTTTTACTTTAAATAGTATTGGCTTTAATTTTAAATGCTGTTTAACTTATTTCAAATATTCACAAGACTATTTTAAAAAGGTCAATGTAATTAATTTCAGAGCTTTTGTGTATAAAAGGAAATAGGCATATGCATAAAATACAAAAATAAGTCTGTTATTTTTCACAGTTCTACATAACAAACCGCAAAAGCATTGTTAGGACTTTGGTGAGGATGGTTGGAAAACTTATTGGGGGAAGGGAAGCTTTAGGTATTTTACATTAGGGTTAAGGGAACTTTAAATGTTTTTTAAAATACTTAAGATTAATGAAAATAAAGTTTTATTAGACTATAATTTTGCTAAACAGATAAAATATCTGTAATTTATTTCTACATATCTCCAACATCATGCATTCAGATGCGCCACACAATGTATTTCAATGGGGAAAACCCGATTTTTCACTCAATAAAACTATTAAATTCAAGTTTTTGATGATTGTAACGGACTGAATTTGTTAAGTAAACCTTCAAGTTTGATTTTCCAGCGACATTTTAATTTTTGTAAGGGACTGTGGATAATTAAAATTGATGCGCCACACAACTCAGGCACCCTTTTTACTTCTTCACTTTTACAGTTGGAAAATACGAACAGGGTATAGGCTATTATATTAGATTAGGGAAGGAAAATTAATAACTTGTGAAGAGACTGAAATAATTGAGCATACATATAAAAAATAAGATTCTGACAATATAAACTCCTCCTTTAAGTCGGTTAATAATGCTCCATATCGAAAACAGAGCATGTGACATTAATAGTACCGTAAAATCCCGATTATAAGATCCCCCCCCCCCCTTCTGTAGGGGAGAAGGCCTTATAATAGAGCTGTTTCACCTACGTCATTATCATTACGTCACACCTTAGTAACCAACTTTTTTTGGTCAAACATTCGTTCATTTGAGGATTATCATTGGCCGAAAACGTGGCTTTGTGTCCCTTAATATCCGAATTGACCTAAAAAAATTGAAGTGACGTCACGTGAAAATATTCTATTGCCCCCTTCCTGCGCCTCCCGACGATGACGTCACAGCTGCCGTTCGTGATGATGTCACAATGGACGATATCGATATGACGTCATTTTTCCACCAACACGTGACCTTTCGGCTGTGTTGATGAGTGGCCCTGTAATCTGATTGGCTGAAGTGTATATTTTCCATCCACACGTGGCTGAAATAGCCTCGTCTCAGTATAAGTTTTAATATGTTAGCACTGTTTAATGGGAATCTTTGGAGAGATATCTTTTTGCAGTCATGTACAGGTTCCAGAGAGTTATTAAAACATTCGTAGGCAGCACAATACAGAGGTATAATTATTATTTTTTTGATTTTGCGCTTATTACCAGGAGTCCAGCACATAAGCCTATGGAGAAATGGTTGTTTGTTTTCCACCGTCACGTGACTTTTAAAGCCTCGAACCCAAGGAGGCGATATCCTCCATTCGCAGCAGTGTTTTGTCCTCGTTCCAAACAAATCGTGTGGGGGCTTAAAATCGGGATTTCACAGTAGTTCTTTCAGTTCAATAGATACGGTCACTCAAAAGAATGAACATTGTTGTCGGCCCCTGGTAGTTCAGACTACCTGTTAGTTCATTCAACCATTTCAGGCACAATACAATAAGTACATAGACGCTCATAACAACTAGCTCTTCCATTCAAAAATGGACATAAATTTAAAAATTTTTTAACTGAGTCTCGTAGAATAATTACATTACTAGTGATATAGCTTTTTTTTTTTTTTTTTTTTTTTTGGAGGCTATGCCCAAAATCTCTGCGCACACCAAAAGAAAAACAGTTATCACTCGAAAGTGTTTTATAATAACAGCATTTGGAATGACTTTTTTTTTTTTTTTCCCAGATTGAACTTAGAATGGATAGAAGACAAGAAGACCATAATAAATTTTCTCAAATCCAGAGTGGCATTCATTGGCTGCACTGAAAAGCGACATCTAGAGGCATCTAGCTTTGACTTGCAGCAAAAAGCTTCGAAAGAAACCGAATGACTGAAAAAAAAATTTCTCCTTTCAGGGGATTTAAATCAATAAAGTTTGTAGCATGTGATGACGAATTCGGTTTTCAATATTGTGCTGGCAATTTGACAGTTAGTTACTGAAAATCAGTGCTCTTAATCTGTTTACTAATTATACAGGGTGTTCCAAAATGATGGCAACCCGCTTTTATTCTTTATCCATTAGAGATATAAGGGGTTAATGCTAAATGGAAAAATGTTCAAAAATAATCCTATTGGAAAAAAGACTACATTACGAATCATCTATTCCCCTCATCAATTTTTAAAAGGTATAACTTTTTAAATTTGCATATGACCCACGTACAAAAAATTAGTAAAATGTGCCCCCATACACTAATGAGGTAATGTACAAAATTTCAGCCTTTCAACATCAAATGTCTCAGTGATATCTTTAGACAAAGATGGTCAGAGGATAAAACTTGAAGGTAGGCGTTCACTGACAGAGTGCAATAATAATTTTCTTTAGTAATTTTTGTATAAAATGGACGTGATTCTTGCCCTTAGAGAGCCATTAAAAAGCTTTTTGTTATTTTTAACTGCGGTTAAAGCCTATTTTTATCTTTATATCTCTGACACATTTAGGATATAATTCTCAAATTTTGTACATGACCTCATTAGTGTATGGGTTACATTTTACAAATTGAGATTCCTTTTTTTTTCCCTTGTGTACGTGTGTATGTAGGGGAGTCGTATACAAATTTAAAATGTGTCACTCGTTGAAAATTAACGTGACGAATTTTTCTTGACTTTATTTTTTCCCCCAATAATTAATTTAATTCACTTTTTTTCAATTTACCATTGCTCTCTTACCTCTAACAGATAAAAAATTATATCATGTAACAATCTTTTTGGGATACCCTATATTCTACTATGGAAACTACATAATGTGTCCAGCTTAAAGAATATCTAGTCACCTAATAAAGGTGGTTATTTTTGCAAAGGTGGCAAAGTGAGTGCTTGTAAAGTAAAATTTTAGAGAAGTCACTATACACAGGTGGTCAGTTGGTTCCACAGTATTTTAAAACTACATTTGTAGAATTTCACAGCACATTGCATGCATTTTCTAGGCTACTATTCAAGAAAAGAACAGCAGGCAAATGCAGGGGAAATTCTTTAATCCAGTTTAGCTCTTCAGTTCTGGTGAATTCAAAAAAACATCCTATTACTTGATCATATATAAAACTTCCTTAAACATAGAACTGCTATGGAAAATTTTCGAATGCTACGTTCTACAAAATGTTAGCTCATTTGAGAAATTTTTTTCTGAAAGGTTTCATGACTGAAGATTCATGAGTTTGACATAATAAAGCATCCTAAAAATGTTTTAATTTCCTAACAAAATCAACCTCTTTCAGTTTACGGGCCATAAGAATTTAAAAGGTACCTAAGCAAGAGGGCCAATCAAGTAATGCAGTCATTCTTAACAAGTTACACATTCTTTAACAATATATCCTCATTTCGGTGCTGCTCCAAATTGTGGGAAACAATGAACCTCCACACTCTGAAGGAACCCCAAGGCTGACATAGAGTATCCACCACTGTCAGGAGTTTAGAAGTCTCACAAACATAAAAATAATTTCAAAAGTAACATGCATTTTCTTACTTTTAGAAGCCAAAATGGTAGCATTTTCTTTATTGTTCAAAATTTTTTACTGACAACATTTTTAAAAATGATTTAAAAGAAAAGAAAAGAAAACTTTCAGATTTGAAATACGCACTAATGTGCTATATATTAAAAGCGTATCATAATTTATGCGTTGTCCCCATTTTTCTTCCTTATTCCACTAATTTGGAAAGTGTATCATTATTCATGTGTGTGCTATATGTTTCTTCCTTGTTCCATAAAACCCATCTTTGGAATCGAAATTTATCTTAAAATTGCCTACTAAAACTATTTTACAATCTCTGCCAAGTATATTCCAACTATACTTCACCATTTTAAATATTGTTTGGAGTGTGCATCATAATCCATGAGTGTGCCATGTTTTGTCTTTCTTGGGTTGATTCCTACTTTAAGGCCCGGACTCCCGCCAACATGGCAATAATTAAATATATACAGTTACCATGCCGATTTTTTGTATTTATGTGGCAACTGTAATTTAGAATTAAAATAGCGATTTGGAACAACACATAAGTATAGCATTCTGTTATTCATTTATTTATTTTGGGTTGCCAATTAAGTAGTGTAGTTTTAAAATTAAGTATCTTCAAATTCCTTAACTCGTGTGTTTATTGCTCATTTGTTCACATTAATTTTCATCTAGTTCTTTTGTGAACATTGAAATTTGTGCATAACTCCTAGAGAACCATGACTGCAAAGCTCGCCAAAGTGTGGCGATTTTTTAGGTTGGCGAGAGTGGGCCATTAAAATAGGAATTAACGCTTTCTTGTACCATAAAACACATCTTTGGAATCAAAATCTAACTTTAAATCGCCTACTAAAACTGTTTTACAACCTTCGCTAAGCATATTCCAACTATCATCTACCATTTTAAATACTGTTTGAATGGGCATCATAATCCATGAGTGTGCCGTGTTTCCTTCCTGGTTCCGTAAAACATCTTTTTGGAATTGAAATCTATATTAAAATCGCCCCCTGAAACTGTTTAAGAATTTTTGCCAGGCATAATCAAACTATACTTCACCTTTATAAGTACCATTTGGAAAGTGTATCATAATCCATGAGTGTACCTTGTTTGTCTTCTCTGTTTCCTAAAACACTTCTTAGGAATTGAAATCTATAATTAAAATATTAAAATTGCCTAGTAAAACTATTTTACAATATTCGCCAGGCGTTTTCTAACTATACTCGTAATATATTCAGTGATGCCGCTTACGCGCTATAACGCGTCAAATACGCAAAAAATCGATGATGGGACGCAAAAGAAAAGTTACAATGCGTCCTCCGGGACGCATAATTTCCATCATGCAAAATTTTGAAAAAAAAAAAGGTGATTTTGGGTAAATCTCTAGTAAAACACAAACTGCTCGTGTTTTACTCGGGGTGATTGACATCGTGAACGGCTTTGTGGGCCCGTTTACATGCACACAAATGCGGAGTAACGCTTCCCCTACATGGGGGGGGGGGGGGGAAATGCAGGGTAGAAAGATCCCTAGTCGAAAGGAGGCATAGAAGTGTTCGCTTTCCCATGATGCATTGCGAGTTTTCCCTTATACTCTGCTTTTACCCGGGATATATATCGTGCAGTGTGCACACGTGGTTAAGCTGAAGAAAAAAGGGGATTACTCTGACGTTCTTCTCCTTTCTCCCTCCCCCACACTTCCGTTTTCATGTTAGAGGTTGTTAAGTTAGAGATGGTGGACTATCGGAATTGAATAAAGTTTTTTCATTATTTATTTTTAATATTCGCTTGTGTAAATGTAAACAATGATTTGTTTTATATTAAATCTGACAATTATTATTTAGAAATGAAATCTATAAGCTATAGAAGCGGTAAATATTTTAAACAATCTAGAAGAGAAAAGGGGGGGGGGGTAACCATATTTTACTGTTGTATATCCTTTCCTTCCTCAAATATATTCCGATTTTCCTTGTGATAAATTTATTAAGACATAGTAATTATTTTTTTTTAATTAATATAAGATGGAGGGTCCCTTGAACGGTATTTTATTGTAGTTTTAATAATTTAAGATGTTGCGGCTGTTCTGCGAGTACATTTTACTTTCTTAAACATTTCTACCAATGTAGCCTTTCTCCCGGTTTTTACTGTACATACAAAAGGGGATTTTATTATTAGGATTTATTAATTATTAGGATTCAGGGCGTCATCAGGAAGGCTTTGCCGTGAAGGCAAAGTAAATGACATGCATGTCACAACACATTTTTCTTTATTAATTATAATTCAATTTATTTATTTATTTTTTGAAATATAAGTTTTAGGTTATTTATAAATAAGATATTCATACTCATTAGCACACCAAAATGGGTGAGATATGATAACATCAGTCCTGAAATTAACCAAATGCTTTTATATCGATAAGGACCCACTTTTTGGAAAAAGGGACCCGTAAATTTTGGAGCCCTGGGTCCCAAGGACCCGTCTCTTCCAAAGTCTAGTGACATCACTGATATTTATAATAAATTGTTACATTTTGGCACCAAACGTAGTGATCCATTATCCAAAATTGCAAACCTTGCTAGACTTCCAACATTTTATTAATGCCCCTCTCCACATTATCTGGCAAACACATTTGAAAAGATCTTCACTGTGACAGTTTAAATCTACAAAACCTGTCTACAAGATCGCGTAGACAAAATTCTGAGATTGAGCAAAATAGCACCCTAGTGTTAAAAAGTATGATTTTAAAGAAAAAAAAGAAAACCGACTTCACATTTCTTCATCATAACAAAAATTTACGGGCCACCCATGGGGACTTTTAATTCTTAGGCGCTTTGTGCATGTGCATACCACATATCTCTGAGTATAACACACACTTTCAACTTCGAAAAATTACTTCATTTTTTCGTGTGCGTGTTACAAACTGAATATAAAAAATTCTGGAGTGACTCACTCCACTCGACTTTCCGAACACTTGATATTTACCAACCATTAAAATAAATTTCATTCAACTCAATCGAATTTATAGTGTTCAGGTACTAGTGCACTTAAAATGATTTGAGTGCATAGGCCACAATTGTACAAGAATACTCTTTTTGTAGCCCCGTAAAAAACTGTATGGCGTATACTCCCTAAAATTGATGCAGTATGTAAGACAGTAACCTATAATATGCATGCCTAATTGGATGTCAGTTGAATGCGTCATTTAAACACTAGCTCACGTTAAATGATTTGCATCCTTAGGCCGTAATATATAAGAATTACTTTTTGCAAGCCTGTGAACAAACTATCAGCTCTACACACAACAAAATCTATGCAGGTCATGAGACCATGACCTACAATTACACAAACTGAGCTGAATCGAATGCACCCTACAGACACTAGCTGACTTTGAATAATTACTTTCCATATTCTATAATGTAAAAGAACACTCATTTATTGCCCAGCCAAAAAACTATACATCCTATACACAGCAAAATCTATACATGTGTGCAGTGGCGCACCCAGGATTTTAGTTTGGGGGGGGGGGGGGCTGATCTGAAAATACTGCTGAACTCGGTTATAGTGAGATCGATAATAGTTACAACCCTCTTATAACGTCAAAATATTCTGTACCACTTGATTTGCCCATACAACACAAGCCCACAAGCAAAAACTCATTATAGAGTCATAAATAATTATCTGATCTTTTCAGTGATCTTGTAACTGACTTTAACAGTGTTTCATAAACTCTCTGTAAGTATTTATTTAAAAACTGACATCTTTTTAGGTAAAAAAATATTTTAGAAATAATTTGAAGACAATAATATAATAATTCATTAGTGACAATTTCCTTTTTTTTTAATTTTTCACTTCAAACTTTCCACCTTTAGGGGGGCTTGAGCCCCCATAGCCCCCCCCCCCCGTGGGTGCGCCTATGCATGTGTGACAGTGACCTATAATATACATACCCAATTTGAACTTCTTCGAATGCACTATTTAGACACTAGCTGATTTTAAAGGATTTGCATCTATAGGCCGTAATGGACAAGAATTATTTTCTGCAATCCCGTGCACAAACTATCAGCTCTACACACACCAAAATCTACGCAAATCATGTGACTGTGGCTTTATATAGACATGCTTAATTTGTGCTCAATCAACGCACTGTTTAGATGCTAGTGCACTTTCAAGAATTTCCATCCACTGGCCATAATGTCAAAGAAATCTCCTTCATAACCTTGTAAAAAAAAAACTATAAAACCTATTCATACCAAAATCTATACCAGTCTTGTAATGGTGGTTTATAACATACATACCAAATTTGAGTTCAATCGAATGCACCATTTAGGAGCTATCGTGTTCACTCACATAGATACACGCATAAATGCATTTCGTAAAAATAGCATAAATGAATTCAGAAGAGGTCAAAATGTGTAAATACTAAATACAGCAAAGTCTCAAAATTGTTTTTCATGATTACAATAATTTTCCTTACATGGTACACCCTCCAAAAAAAGTATTCGAGCAAGAGAGAAATTTCCTATTTTAGATTTGCGAATAATAATTGAGTTTTTTAAAAACACACAACTTGACAGAAATATGGAAATTGATATTTATACATATCCTAATTCATATTCTATAATTAAATAATTTTTAATATATGAAACCAACGTAGGAAATTTCTCTCTTGCTCGAATACTTTTTTTGGAGAGTGTACATGTTCAGAAAGTAATACATTGCTTAACATAGCTAAAATTTACTGATGCATGTTATATGCCATTATACACAATAATGTATAATTACTTCCCATTAAGGTTGCTACTGAAATTGTTCTCCGTATATTCTTATGCATAATCCTCGGCAGATTGGTGCATTTAGCAGCACAAAATATTTCATTTCTCTATGTGGCAAGTATCCAAGCTGTACCTTAATTCACATGTAAAATAGTAAGTGTTGGCAATTTCTAACCAGATATAGAAGACATTGCCAAGCTGATTTCATTTGGGGGAACTTAATTTTTTTCAAGCCAAGCTTGGAGATAAGTACACAAAACCTGGCAACTTTTCACAGAAAAACTAGCACAGTTGCTGGCATCCCAAGGCAAAAGTTTAAAAACAGGTTTTTTTTTGTTTTTTCCCCCCCGATTTTCTGATAATATTGTTAGAACATGACTACATTAACACAAGACCACTCCTGGGCTATACCTTTTCCAATAAAAAATGAGTTTGCAACTCAATCCACGTGGTAAAAAATTATTGCAGACTTTGTGCCGATTACAATTGACTGCAATCGATGAATGAAAAAAACATTTCACAAAAATGCTATCATAAAATTGCATTATTATCGAATTCTTTTCATATTTGATTTCTTTAACATCAAGATAGTGTTATTTTACTAAATTAACATTCACTAGTCATAATCTTTTTAAAAATTGTTTGTCATCGTAATCCATATCATCTCTTGTAATCGATTACACATGAACATATAATCACACAAAGTCTAAAAGTGAGATTCAGCTGCATTGTGTTTTCTGAATTCTTTCACAAATATAATACAATATTGCAGCCTATCTTCCTAAAGCTGAGCCGAACAGGATAAAATTTGAAGTACAGTAATTTGAAAAGCAGTAACAATAAAATTTCCTCAGTCACAGCTACAGTGAAAGAAAATTCGAAAGGAATTTTTTCCCTCTACAAAATGATGAACATGGTGAAAGACTATAAATGATGTCAGAATGGTATACATAGAGCCCTAACAGATAGAGATAAATGGCAATGTATTAAGAATTAAATATATTATTACAAAAGCGCAATGCTGCTTTTTCACTGAGTATATGGTAGACAAGTACAATTTTTTTGGGTTGTGTTAAACCAACTTCAAATTATGAACAGTTTGGATATTCGCCAACCTTTCATTCTCCGGTGATTTCATGGCAATCTACGCATGCACATAATAGATAATCATTTTCTTATGATGGTTGCCATGAAAATAGTTTTCCATACATTTTTATAAGAAGCCTGGATGGTGCATCAAAGGACAGCATTAGTGCCCATAAAATTTTTTCTGGGGGAATGGGTGGGCAAATCTTAAACTTGCATTAATTTTAGTTATTTGCTTAGCGATGCAATTTTCTCCACATCGTTAAGCAGTAGTATGGGTACTTACGTATTATGCCGGTGGTCATTTCTGCCAAACTATTTTTGCGTCAAATTTCCTTACAAACTGTTGCCAAACATATTTCATAGCTGCCAATCTTCCAAGAAAAAAATAAGGAACACAGCACTTGCTCATAAAATCAGAAATAAGGAACACAGTGAGTGGTCATGAAATGTACCATTAAATATACAATTAAAAATCTTACATTAACAAAATTAAATTATCATGTGTATAGAGATGATGTGCATATATATAATTATTAATTTATAAAAATAAAATGTACTTAACTTTGCTTGTTTTCTCAGCACAGAGACTTTTCTAGAGTTTTCTTGTTTTTTAGACTTAAATGATTAATGTAATAAATTCTTGAAAGAATAAAATAATTAACATTCAAATAAATTTTAGTGACTTATTTGATTATATTTTGACAACTAAGCATAAATGCTTTACCAAAAGCTGAAAATGTACACGATTTTCCTTTTTTTCTGTTAATTTTAAAAAATCCTTACACAGAAGCTGAAAAACGGAACATTTTGGCTTTAATACGTATTTACGGAACAAAGTTCAAAAAACGGAACGAATCCGTATAAAACAGAACACTTGGCAGCTATGATATTTCGGTACTTGTGTATTATACCATCGACATTTTTGCCAAAAATTTTTTCACCTAGTTGGCGTCGCTAAGGTTGGGTTACCTTAAAATACTGCTGGTCAAATATTTACATACCACCCAAGTTGCCATAAAAACAAAAACCAATAGATACTGCCTTCTTTATTTGCGTGTGTACATAGATTTAAAGCAATAAATATATAAAAGGGGTTCATACATTCATATTAAGATAGATAATCAGTTCAACATTTCCTGGTCACGAACATGTAGTTTTTTCTGGAAACGAGACAATAATTCAAATTAAATAAAGTCATTCATATTTTAACTTAAACACCAACGTATTATTCTGAAATAGCACTTCACGCCTCTAGTTAAATAAAATATGCAGTTTATAAAAAATAAAAATTTTGGTGTATTATAAACATAAACCTATTTAATAAATATTTCAATTGTATCAAGACATACGAAATATTTTTTTTAAATATGCACACAAACATTTTAAAATAAGTACAACACAATAAGCAGTTCATCAACGTGCCTTGGCGGCCTACACATAACAGTTCCGCTTAATGCAAACTCCGCAGTTAATAACACACACCTTTCATATTATTCCCATTACAATGCCTTGTTAAATGCGTAAATTTCGTTAAGTCATAAATAAATTTTAAAAATCAACTGCATACATAAAAGTTTATGAATTTTAAAAGAAAAATGATTCATTTTATCCATAGCAGAACATAAGGTATTTTGATGCGCATTATCACTTGTGCAATAGCAACGGAACTGCAGAGTACAAATCCTTGGTGAGTAATCTCTTCACTTGGCATGTCGACAGTATAATACACGAGTACCCATATTTCTTACCATAAATAATTTAATTTCTCTGGCATTTATCGTGGCAAAAAATTGCTCGTCTTGGCAGACCTCCGGGATAATATGTAAGTACCACAGTATGAAAGGCCTGACTAGCACAGGCCAGTTATGCCATGGCCTAAGGTTTACGAAAGGATTAAAATAGTTTAAGCTTTATTCTTAAAAACATTTTGCAAAAACTGGTAAGGTCCAAATTATTCCATCATGGGGTATGTAGTTGGGTTAGCCTATAACTTCATTAGAAATACTTATTGTGTTTTTAAAATATATCTCCACAGAAAAAAATAATAAAACATCCAAATTTTTATTAAAAATGGTATTTTTCAATACAGCCCCATTTTCCCACCATCTGACTCTATTTTATTTGGTACCTTAAAGGATTACTTCTAAACAGGGGCGTAGCCAGAAATTTTTCATGGGGGGGGGTTACGACTACTGCAACTCACATATATGCATACATGTGTGTGATAATGGAGTGAAGAATATACATTTTGTATGGCAAAAAATTCCTCATGGGGGGGCTTATGACCTCCCTAACCCCCCCCCCCCCATGGCTACGCCTCTGCTTCTAAAACATCATTGCTCCCAAAATAAAGACACTTTTTTTTTAAGAGGTATTTATAAACACAATATAATGTATAGAACTGCCGATACACTTACAAAGACATTTTTATGCTTATTGGATTAACTAGTTGTCCTAAAATATGGAATTATATTAAAATTTGAGGACGGTTATGAAGGAACTCTAAATTGAAAATGAAGCTCTGCGATACATGTTAGGTTTGCTTTCACTTGGTGCAGGTCTCAACTATTTAGCAACTTTTCACTTGTGCGCAGCTAACTGAGGAGTACCTAATGTAGAGAGCAAAGGTTGCGAATTTAATATGAATGCTTCAAAATGTGAAAATTTGTACAACTCATAAATTTAACATCTGTCTACAAGTAGAAAAACAAATACATTTTAATGCAAAATAAGATAAAACAACATATTTTCTCAAGCATATTCAACATTCTGATTGATAATTTTCAGGCATTTCCTTTTTTTGTAGTTTTTAGGATGCTTGGAATTCGTTACATCTTTGCTCTGTATTGTATTGACACAACTTCCTTGACCTTGTTTTGTGTTTATATATATTATCGTAGGCTTTAAATCGTTTTGTTTACAAATTTCCTTTCCAGAGTTACTGTTTAAAAATGGTTTTTTCTTTGAAGAACAATTATTGGCGGTGACAGCTCCTTCCGACTTACTTCTTTTGCGGACGACATTGCAACACTTGATAATGGGTGATGATATTAGATAATCTGGGTAATTTTCAAATATCGTAGGGATTGCATCACGAAGTAATACTTTTATTTTCGTCGGATCTCCGTAAACATTGCGTCGATAATCTTCATCTCTGAAGTGTTTGCCACAAACAACAGTTCTATCACTTAAAATTAAGTTTTTTCGGGCAATCATTACAAGCCATTTTCTACGCAATGTCAAGTCTGAAGGGAATTGATGAAATGAAATACGTGGTTGTCTTTTATTCCTAGAATCACTTTTGCAAAAAGGAACACAGCAATGCGACATTATAATAATTATTCGATTTTGTTGTCCAGTAATTTTCTGATGTTTTGGCTGATTCTGTAGAAAACCAAGTTGTTGGTTCGGTAGCAATAGCAAACTGCAATGCCAAACTTATGGTACCGCCATCTAGCGCCATTTTTATTTAATAATTCTAGTTCTAGAAATAGTCAGCGGTTAATTTAAGTCATGGCTAACTCGGATCTTCCCCGTGGCTAGTTGGCATTTTCTCCGCCGTGGCGCTAGTGTTATGACCACCTCAGAGCAATTTAAAGGCCAGTCCATATAATTAAATAGGCATTAAAACTATCAAAAATGCTCGATTATTAATTTTTTTTTTTTTGCTTAAACAGAATGTATCTTTATCTATAAATATTTTGAAACGTTTTTTCATCCATGCACATATTAAAAAAAAAAAAATTTAAGAAATTTTTAGTTAGTTAAAGCTTTTTTAGCCGCTTCTTCTAGATGTAATAAATTAATAATAAATAAACATATTAATTTATGTTTTATTTGAATCTTCAAAAGACTGTATTACTTTTAGAGACTTGTTTTTCGTAACTACAGCATATTTTAATATATTAATACAGTATTCTCCCTATACTTCCCTGTATACGTATGTTCGTATCAGTGGCGTAGCCAAGGGGGATAGGGCCCCCCCCATGTGGAAATTTTTGGCATACAAAGTGCATATTCTTCGCTCCCTTATCACACACACGTATACACGAGTTGCAGTAGTTGTAACACCCCCCCCCCATGAAAAAATTATGGCTACGCCACTGGTTCGTATTAATAGGTGTTTTGGTTTAGTATAAATACGGCAATTTTAAATTTTAATCACATATGTGTTTTCACGAATTATTCTAATAATCAAAGTAGGTGCCTGCAGGGGTCCACGGGGGCACATGCCCCCTGTCGGGGAGCCAGTGACCCCCCCCCCCACCTCCCGCCTTCGGGGACTCCTGATGGCAAATTTTAATTTTGAAATATTTAAAAAAACTACTTTTGTAGTACTTTCGCTTTTCAGAGATTTGTGAAATGATAAGTTTACATTTCAATCAGAAACAAAATGTTGTGGGTGTCGGAAATGGGGATGTTCGCAGTGGCATGGCATGGCGGGGGGCATTTCCAGAGGCTTGATTTATTTTAAAAAGATTAAAATGTCATGGAGTTTTGGGCGGTTTTCTCCAGATGTAACATGAATACACCTTAGAACCCCTTAAATGTCCCCCGACCAAGCTCTCCACCCTTCTTCTTAGATGTATTATTAAAACAAAAAGAGAAAAATTCTCTATGAAAATTATTCAGAAGCTAACAGATTACTAACAGTTACTCTAACAGATTAAAAAACATGAAACGCTTCTGGAGGATGAGCTCAGTTATCTAAATAAATTATACTACAATAAATAAATAAGTAAGTAAGTAAATAAGACACTGAACATGGTAGATGGTGAAAGACAGCGTTCGGACCATCCGCGCGTCTGTCGATCTTACAGTCAGGAGTTTTGTTCGGTTTCCTACAGATAGAACTTGAATAAGCGTTATACATACGGGATGTTAGCAGAGGCGTAGCGTAGGTGGGGCAGATGGGGCGCTCGTCCCATGCAGAAAATTTTTGGAGGTGGCAAAACCCCTATCTTTCCCCTATTAAAAACCCCTTGCTGGTGCCTACTTGATTATTAGAATAATTCGTGAAAGCACCAAAAGATTAAAATTTACAATTGCCATGGTTATACTAAACCCAAAACTTATTAATACGAACCAGTGGCGTAGCCAGAATTTTTTCATGGGGGGGGGGTTACGACTACTGCAACTCACATTTGTTTATACGTGTGTGTGATGAGGGAGCGAAGAATACGCATTTTGCATGACAAAAATTTCATCATGGGGAGGGGGTTGTGACTAGGGATGGGCCAAAAATTGATAAATACCAACATATCGGTTTTATTTCGACATCAGATATCCGATATTCCCATTTTCATTTCAGTGAAATCTTGAATTCGACAAAGTTCAAAAATACAGGCGGGCGAAAGGAAAATCCCGAGATCGATACCAGCTTGTTATGCTTTTGCTACTACTTTCTCTCCGTTGATGGCGATACCGGGTAGCAGGAAAAACAGATGCTTCACTACGGGAATCGCTGCTGCGTGTTTGTTACCGTAGAAAATAGTTTTTTCTCTCCGCAGAAAGAAAGCAGGGAACGTTAATTTCGAAGGGGATGTAGCGTATAGTGTAGGTGCAATAGTAGTTATTATTTAACGATTTTGTGTGAAGGATATTATGATGCGCGAACGCCTATTTCAACAGACAATAGAGCTGCTGACATTTGGTTGGATCGATAATATCTGAGAGAGCAAATGTTTTATTGGAAATAATAATTTAATCTAAGTGCGGTGCCGTGTACATTAACGGGAGCTGGTGCACGTAAAATCTGTCGTGGCTCCTAAGACCCCATGAACGATATCGCTGGATAGCTTAAAGGAAGATCATGGTCATCCAAGCCGCCAGCCTTCGGCATCAAATCTATATGTATGGTTTATTAGCCAAATTACCATAATTAATTAGCATATATCTACGAAACTATTCATCGGAGTGCGTTTTAATTAATTCTCGACAACCCCCCCTAGACTCAACACCCCCATCGATATATAAAATGTCGAATGCTTTGACACCAAACTTAACCTTTTAGTCTTACAGGCCCAGAAGGTCATACGAAGTTCCCCTGTATTTTCAATTTGGGCATTTTAAACGTTAGCCGCCTCCAGCGGCATCTCCAAAGCCTGGAAACCGTCCCAGAGCCAATTTCTACATGTTTGCAGTCCTTTTAAGCCTCAATCGTTGTTAATTAGTCTAATTACCATAATTAATTAACATAGTTCTCGGAAACTATCCATTGTTTTTATTGATTCTTGACCCCCCCCCCCTTTAGGAACCCGGCATCATAACATAAAATTTCGAATGCTTTGACACCAAACTTAACTTTTTAATCTTACAGGCCCAGCGGGTCATACAAAGCTCCCCTCTATTTTCATTTAGGGCAATTTAAACGTTTTACTTGAACTGCTCTCCAACGGCATCTCCAAAGCCTGCAAACCGTCCCAGAGCAAATTTCCACATGTTGGCATAGGACTGGGCCAAAAATCAATATTACGGTTTGTTTATTTGATTGCTTACATTTCAAAAATACTAAAATTATGTATGAAAAATATCGATGTATCGTGATATCTTGAAATAACATGCTATCGATATCGATATTTCAAATTCCAATATCGTCCAGTCCTAGTTGTGACACCCCTAGGCTACGGCACTGGTGTCTTGAGGAACTGTTTACAGTTTTTCTCATAAGTTTCCACTGAATTTTTGCCTGTGGAAGTGGAAGTGTTTTATTTTGTGTGAGAAATACAGCATTTGTGAATGCTTTGTGCTACACGGACTGTTATAAGCACGTTATATTGGCTGATTGTGATTGTGAAATTTGTTCAGCTGATTGTTCGGCAAAGTTCTAGAAGCAATAAAGTTCATAATTCCATCCTGACAAGTGGACTCTTTAATAGAACCAGAAACTAGTAGAGCTTTCTGTAACAATACAAATAAAAGATACATTGATTCCAGCACATTAAAAAACAAAATTTTTTTGAACTGAAAAAATACAAACTACAATGTATTTTTTAAATATCCACAAAATACACATAAAAATTTTAAAGCATTTTAATTGGGAGTAAGCTAATTCGTCTACTGAATACTCCAGTTTATTTTATTCAAATATGTTTTAACGTGAAAAACAAAAGCAATCGAAACAGTCTATCATTTTTTTTAACGGTACCTTTAAAATTTTACCAGTTTAGTAATAGGATATGAAACAGATCATTTCAGAAAAACTGCATTGATACTCTAAAACGTAATTAAAATAGCATTATTTTAACATGTGATCAATGCACATTAGTTCGTTTCAAAACAGTGTATAAAAAGTTTTGGAAACTTAAAAAAATTCCAAATGTCACAGTATGTAAAATAAACCTCGACATATATTAGTATTAAATTAAAGGGGGGGGGGGGAAAGGAACAAATTAAATACTCAAACTTTTTTAAAATTTTGTTTATATTAAGGTGACCAGATTTTTGTAGTCAGAATCGGGGACATGTCCCCGATTCTGACTACAACTGGGGACATTTATAATTAATCCAATAATTAACAGTAATTTAATTGAAAAGCAATGCAATAATTAAAAATTTGTCCCCAGTTCCATTTTTACATTCTGGGGACAATTTGAAAAACGTCCTGAAAATGGGGACTGTCCCCGGAAAATGGGGACGTTTGGTCACCTTAGTTTATATAGACAAAACCCTCTGTAATGATATTTTGGGGTCAGAATAATATATTCCTGTAAAGAGAATTATCGTGATAGATAGAATCAATACCAAAACAAAAAAAATTTTTGTTCTTTATTTCTTATAGTCTGGCTTCGACTTCCTGTGTGTAGTGTTTAATTCATATGCATCAGTCCAGTGGCAGCTCGTGGGTTATTTAAATGGGGGTTCACATAACAAATTTCGAAAATTAAATATGCAGATACGGTGCAACTTACACGTTGAAATATATTTGCATTTCTAGCTGTTAAAGGAAAATAATGCACGCAACTGAAAGAAAATAAGCAATTTTGTCACCAAGATATGTTTCAGCAAAGGTGTTGTCTTGATTCATTTTATTTCAATTTTTTTTTTTTTTTTTTTCCCAAAGCATAGTATCGAAAAATGTCATTGCTTTCGCTCCGAAACACATCTTTTCCTCCCATCTTAATCAGTTACACTAGTTTGTAAAAAAATAATGTAGTGAAAAAATGATAAAGAAAATAATAAGAAAATGAAACAAAAAATTAACTCATTGAATGTAACAAACCAAGGGAAAATCCAGAAGAGATACAAAAAAAAAAAAAAAAAAAACCGGCCCTGTGGGTACATTGAAAATGTGCGAATGGAATGATATCAGTAGCCCCGTACTTCTTCCAGCTGTCTCTGTGTCTATTCTCAGAGAGCGGTTCAGAAGGGAAATTTTCCATTCGCACGTGCGATTGATTAAAGATTGTGTTGTAGTACCGCCACTGCATCAGTCAGACTTGGAGAAAAAGAATATTATAATACTACAGAGAATTATTATGACGGAAAAGAAAATATTACCTTCGTTGTAGAGAGATTTACCATTGTAAAGAATACTTGAGGGGGGGGGTGTCATTCCATGTCAAATCAACACAATTTTTGGAGATTTTCCGAATTGATGTCTCATGATGTTTGGTATGCAGCAATGTATCACAGACTTATGAAAAAATACCAAATTTCTGTTATGTAGCACAATTATTTTTGAAGATTTAAATTTTTATGAAAAAAATTCACATTTTGGCACCTTTAGATGCCTATAGGCTGGCAACCAGAGATGGTATAAAGCTAAGAGTGGTCTCATTTCAAAGCTGTTGAATGGGGTTTTAACATGATATGCCACAAGGTACGGGTTAAAAATTTTTAAAAATGAAAATTTAAAAAATAAATTTTAAATTTCTCAAAAAGTGGCAATTTTAAAAATTCCAAAATATTATCAAATATAGTTTGTAATGTTTTAATACATACAGCAAAATTCTATCATGGGATCTCAATGGGATCAGGAGATACTGGGCTTCAGAAATACACATGTTTTGTAAATAATGTACCAAATTATTAAAATTTTATTTTTTAATTACTTATTTTGCTATGCAGTGTGCAGAACACTATTAAATTAATAAAACGAAATGATTACTTTATAGTATTATGTTTGGAAACCTCTCTAAAGCACTTGTTGATTGCTGTACCTTTAATTTTTTTTACCAATGTAGCATCAGAGTTGCTTGTGGTAGGAAGTTCATTCTGTTGTTTCCAGTGATATTGTATCTTTAGAACACAACCCATTTCTTGGCTACTGCACTTTTCCTTGTTAATTTCTCACTTGCATGATGGATACAAGACAGACAAGATAATAAAAATGGATTGTTTTAATCCTTTTAATAAGCCTAATCACTCCCGTGCAAGAAAAGGTTTGAGGCATGTTACTTCATGGATGTGTGACTTGATTCCAGGAACACCTGAGTTATGCAAAGTCTGTGACAGTTGTAGAAAGCAGCTGATAAAGTTAAAAAATGAAAAACAGAGAAATTTCCACTGGAACTAGCAACATACAAGAAGAAAGTCAGTCTGATACTGAAATTGGAGAAGCACCTATTGATATGCCATTTTCAAATGAATCTGAAGCTCTGAGTTCTCTGAACAGCTGCCTTTCACATCGTTGAGCCCTGGGAGCTTCATAAAATGTCTATTAGATCTATGTTGATGTTCGCATCTGCTACTGGGCTCTTTTCATAGTGCCTTTACAGGACTTACCATATCGCTTGGGGATGGTACAATAGGCCTCAGGTCGCGGCGCCTGGCCCTTTTTGGGTCTCCCCTCCAAGTCATAAATCATAACTTTCAGAAATCTCACTCAAAATTTTTGGTTGGGTGTCTAATGGGAACCCTGAAATCTTGAGGGAGAACATCCATGGCATTGTTATTTGTATGAATTTAATTGCAATAAAACTGGTACTAAATTCATGGAAGCAATCCCAAAAAGATTTCTGATTTTTTTTAATTAAATTATTTGAAACTAATGGGAAAATTTAAAGGAAAATTAATAGCTTAATGATCTAAGAAAACTAGTGAAAATAAAACAAAAAAGAAGAAAACATACTGCTGCCGGATATTCAGTATCTGGTATCTGCCCAAATTGATATCCATTGCAACGCTAATTATAAGGAATCTAAAAAGATTTTCAACATTCCTTTTTAACAGGCTAGGGGTCCATCCAGGAATTTTTTTCCAGGATTCCATTCTTGTGAATTTCAACTGGTATTCCTGTGAATTTTTTTGCCAGTTTTAAATAAGTCCCTTTTTGTTAAAAAATTGATAAAACAGATTAAAATGTAGTATAAAATGCCAATGAAGGGCTGTTTTAATTGATTGCTTTTTGTGAAAGGGCCATTTTAATCGATTGTAATTTTGTGAAGGACCGGCGAAACTGACCCAATTTCATCTGCATCGACCCCTGCAGGCAGTACGTTTAGAGCAAAAACAAGAAGTTTTGCTTAAAACTTCTTGTTTTTGCTCTAAAACTAACAGCATTAATGTTGTTGAAATATCCTAAAACTTCATTAGAAATACTTGTGTTTTTAAAATATATCTCCATAGGAAAAAAGGTACTTGTGTATTATACCGTCGACATTTTTGCCAAAACTTTTTTCACCTAGTTGGTATTGCTAAGATCGGGTTACCTTAAAATACTTCTAGTCAAATATTTACATACCACCTGAGTTGCCATAAAAACAAAAACCAATAGATACTTCCTTCTTTATTTGCCCGTTACATAGATTCAAAGCAATAAATATAACTCAGCTGTTCAAGCCTTGTCAGGGGGAGACCCCCCCTAATATTTTAATTTTGTTATTGCCATATTAAAATGATATTAATTGACTGTCATTTTATCTCTCACCCCTTTTTCTTTTATTCTTCCTTTACATTTATTTCATCGACTGGAAGTAGGAGGGTTTCCTGATCTTTCCTTGCAATTGCAAACGTGGGGCGCTGATAACTGAACTGAAGTAACTTATATAATTTTTAGTATCTATCTTAACACACCAAAAATTTTGCTTTTCGTTATTTGATATTGTTGAGAGAGCTTTAGGTGAGTAGGGTTGCTGTATTTCGCCTAGTAACCCTATGTTGAAATTTTTATGATTGTAATCTATTTATAGAAAAATATATGTGATGCAGATCCTACAGCTAACGAAATATTGTAACAATAGATTAAAACTGTTGTGAACTAATAGTATTTAAATATATGCAAAAAATACATGTGATGCATATTCTACAGCTTACGAAATATTGTAACAATAGATTAAAACGAAACATACTTTTATGTCGCATTTTTGGGACACATATCTCGGACAGTTTTCAATGAAGGGGTGAGAGATAAAATGACGTAGTCATTAATATAAAAGGGGTTCACACATTCATATTAAGATAGATAATCAGTTCAACATTTTGTGGCAACGAATGCATAGTTTTCTCTGGAAACCAGAAATAATTCAAATTAAATAAAGTCATTCATATTTAACTTAAACACCAACGTATTATTCTGAAATAGCAGCTACATAAAGTACTGACATTACGCCTCTAGTTGAATAAAATACACAGTTTATAAAGCACAAAAATTTTGGTGTATTATAAACATTAACATATTTAATAAATACTTAAATTCCGTCAAGGCATGCAAAATTTTTTTTAGAAATAGGGGAAGGTGGTGTACCTTGGAGGTATTTTCAAACTTTGATTTTTTACAAAAAAAGTGTTTGGAAAATATCAGTAAAATATTTTTTTCCATAAATTTAAGGATATCAGGAGTTACATATATTTTTATAAAATGTCCAAACACATTTCTATACTCATTTTTAATTATTTAAAAAATAGCTTACAATACAGCCAAGGTACACCACCAGTGGTGTACCTTGAAGGTATTTACTTTTAACAGATGGAGTACTACACAGCATGACAAAAAGTTGGTTTATTATTTGTTAACAGTAATATGACTTTGCATAGACCTACTTTGGGCTAATATAAGGTGACCAGATTTTTGTAGTCAGAATCGGGGACATGTCCCCGATTCTGACAACAAAACTGGGGACATTTATAATTAATGCAATAATTAACAGTAATTTAATTGAAAAACAATGCAATAATTAAAAATTGTCCCCAGTTCCATTTTTACATTCTGGGGACAATTTGAAAAACGTCCTGAAAATGCTGACTGTCCCCGGAAAATGGGGACGTTTGGTCACCTTAGACTAATATTAGTCTAATTAGTTTTAAATTTAGAGATTTTAAAACATAAAATTGTTCATATAACTAAAATAATAAAGTTGGAATAGTTTAGGCATAAAATATAGTCAAATAAAAATACCACTGTTTAATATCTTCTCCTTTATGTGTAACCCATTTAATTCTATTCCACGTTCAGGTGATCCAAACTTATGCCAAATGATAATTTTTCAAAAATGCAAAATGCAAATTTTTTCTAAAACGGCAAAGTGTTAAAAATGTGTAAAAAAATTATTCATGAAGCAATAATATATAAATAATTATTAATATATTTATTAAAATATTTATTTACTGTCTAATACTAAGCTCAAATAACTTTGCTTTTGAATTTATATTTAGATTTACAACTTCAGGAATTTTACAGTGCTACATTTAGATTTAGGCCTATTTGACCAGCACTTTGGTTATTAAAGTAGAGAAATACTTTCTAACAACTTTTACTCATAATTATAAATAAATTTTGGAAATGTACCTTGGTGGTATCTCCAAGGTACACAACATTAACTACCTCCAAGGTACACTACAAGCAAGTGTTTTACAAAATGGCTTCCATATCTTATTATGTTAAGAGTTAAGCATTTTCAAATATATATAAATGTACCTGAAAACATGCTTTTAAACTTGTGATTATCAGTTCAAAACAAAATTTAATACTTACAGTGATGGAAGAAAAATAATATGTCCTTAAAATGTAAATTTTTGATGCTAAAAACAAACTTTGGTTTTTACATCAGCAACACGTGTGTCGATCAGTCATAGAACAACTTCCCATGAGCCTCAAGTAATAAATATATGCAACTAATATTTTAGTTTAAATTTATCTCTCCTGGTGGCTGCACAATCAATGTGCCTCCAAGGTACACCACCTTCCCCTACACACACAAACATTTTAAAATAAGTACAACACAAATGCAGTTCATCAAACGGTGCCTTGGCTGCCTTTAATAACACACACTTTTCATATTATTTCCATTACAATGCTTTCTTAAACGCTTAAAGTTTCGTTAAGTCATAAATTAATTTTAAAAATCAACCGTACACATGAAAATTCATAATTTTTAAAAGAAAAACAAATGATTTTATCCATAGCAGAACATACAGTATTTTGATGCGCATTATCTCGTGCGCAATAGCAATGGAACTGCAGAGTACAAACCCTTGGCGAATAGTCCCTTCGCTTGGCCTGTTGACGGTATAATACACAAGTACCGAAAAAAATTAAATATTTAAATTTTTGTAGTGAAAAATGGTATTTTTCAATATCGCCCCAATTTCCCCAACCTTACCCTATTTTATTTTGGTACCTTAAAGGACTACTTCTAAAACATCATAGCTCCAAAGGAGACAAAAATGTTAATTAAAAAAAAAAAAAAAAAAATGCACAAATTGATGATACACCATAAAAAGAAATTTTTATGCTTATTGTGGTACAGTAGAAACCGCGTAAGTGCATATCGATGTGGCAACAAAGTTATGTGTACTTAAGCGGTTTGTGCACTCATGCGAACTTTCGTAAATTTACATTTGTAACGCAATTTCTCATTGAAAATCTGTGTATTTGATATTAACCCTCCAAGCGGCTGAGACGTAAAATTTCGTTCACTTCATTCCAGTTTTCACTGCAACGCATCTATAATTTAAATTATTTATAACACCAAGGCATCATAAAATAAATTTCGATATTAAAGCTTATGGGTATTTTAGGAGTTAACTTTTTAATAATTACAAATCTTCCTAACGAAATTTTATTTTCTAAATAATTTTAAAGCTGCATGAAAATTTTGCAGCGAAAACAACTTTACATTAGTTGCCCATTTCCAAGATGCTCAGAGGGTTGAGTAGTATAAGTAATTATATATATACAAAATATATGTATTTCTGTATTTGCTTTTTTGTTAAATTTTATAATTACTACTTAAAATATAATTATGAATAACAGTAATTACAAAGTTTACTATGCATAACTACGTAGAAAACAGAGCTACCTGATGCTTAGTATGCATAGCTACTAACCTTAACTACCTAAAAACATTTAATGTAAAAAATGAAAATTATATGTTTGATTATTAAAAAAATATAAATCAATCAAATGGAATAATGCTAATTTATTAAATATTCCAACATACTCACGTAAACATTGTTACATAATCAATTGAAGAAGTCCGTCACTTTTTTAGATTTCTTGAAGTATGCTCAGAAATTGATCAGTTAATGCATTCATATTTTTCATATCAACGTTATTGGAGAAACAGTAATCACTCAAAACCATTAAAGCTGACATCGCTTCATTACTACCGAGCGCTATCTCGAGATTTCTCAGATAAACTGCAATTTTTTACATTTTGGTTTGTTTTTGGATGTATATGCACTGATGCGGTCAAATTTCCATTATAAAAACAATTTTTTTAATGTGGAAAATGTGCACTATAGCGGTTTGTGTACTTATGTGGGTTAACAAAACCCCGAAAGCAGAAAGTGGGTAAAAGTGCGACGTACGTCGCAGAACAATCACAGTCTTTGCAGAACATTTCATCTTTTAAAAGAAAGAAGATATAAAATCATATGTTCTGCACAGTAATTAAAGCGATGTGCCCTTTATGCCATGCCTTCTTTCTTCACTGTTTGCATAACTTTTATACCCATTTTGCATTTTATTGTGGTCTGTTAGACTTAGGCAAAATGCCTGCAGAACATTTGCAACTGTTTGAAGTTATGTTGCAGAACACTGGATATAATTCTGCTCCTGGGAACAAAACATTAGATGCATAGGGAGAAATTCAGGGTTTTCATATCTTGTGCACTTAAGAGATGTGTACTTATACGGTTTCGACTGTACTTATGTATTATCCCAGCGGTCATTCCTGCCAAACTATTTTTTCGTCAAATGTGTTGGCAAACTGTTGCCAATCGTATTCCAAACCATCAATAATTTATGTGTCCAACAGTTATCTTGGCAAAAAATTGCTCCTTTTGGCAGATTGCCAGGATAATACGTAAGTACCCTTATTGGATTAACCAGTTGTTCTAAAATATGGAATTAAAATATGAGGATGTTGATGAAAGAACACTACATTCTCAATGGTTCACGTTAGCATTTGCTTTCATTTCGTGTAGGTCTCAACTATTTGGTAACTTTTTACTTGCACCCAGGCCCTGATTACCACACAAGCCAAATAGGCCTCGGTCTAGGGCCCCCAAAAGGTGAGTTCTTGAAAAAATCTGCATAAAAACATTTATGATAGTAAATAGAGAGATGCAATTTTACAAAGCAACATATGTCCACTATGTAAACTTCTAATCCGCAGGCAACTCCAACTTCCTGAGCATCGACATCAAATTTTATAGTGATTGTTAAAAATTTATTGGATAAAGAGGAATTAGAACTCCCGCCTCTTCCTTACGCACAACAGAAATTTTTACCCTGTAACTATACATATCAAAAGTATGATTGTATAGGGGCCCGAAAACAGCGCTTGGCCTAGGGCTTCAGAATGTCTTGGTCAGGCTCTGCTTGCGGCCAGCTAACCGAGTACTAATGTAGTATAAAGACAGCACAGGTTATGAATTTAATGTGAATGCTTCATTATTACTACTAATAAATTTGCATCTATATATAAGTAGAAAAACAAACATATTTAATGCGAAATAAGATAAAATATACATATTTTTATAGGATCCTTTTTTCCGTATTCTGTTTGAGAAAGCCATTTTTTTTTTTTTTTTACATAATTTCTCACTCATGTTCAACACTGTCATCAAATTTCCTTTTTCTACAATTTTCAGAATGCTTCGAATTTGCTTTTATCTTCGCTCCGTATTGTATTGACACAACCCCCTTGACCTGGTTTCGTGTTTATATGTACTATCGTAGGCTCAACATTATTTTCTGTACAAATTTCCTTTACGCAGTTACTGTTTAAAAGCGGTTGTTTCCTCTTTAAAGAACAATCACTGGTGGTGACAACTCCTTCCGACTTGCATCTTTTGCGAACGGCATCACAACACTCGATAAGAGCTGATGAAGATATTAGATAATCTGGATAATTTTCAAATATCGTAGGGATCGCACCAGGAAGTAACTTTTTTATTTTCATTGGGCCTAAGGAAGTACTGCGTTTAAAATCTTCATCTCTAAAATGTTTGCTACAAACAACAGTCGAACTTGATAAATCATTTATAATTAAGTTCTTGCGGGCAATCATCACTATCCATTTATTACGCAATGTCAAGTCTACAGGGAATTCATGAAATGAAATACGTGGTTGTCTTTTATTCCTAGAATCACTTTTGCAAAAAGGAACACAACAATACACCATTCTTATTTATTTATGTTGTCAATTTTCTGATTGTCTTATTCTGTAGAAAACCGAATTGTTGGCGCAGTAGCAAACCTGCCGAATAACCAAATAACTTTTCAAAATAGTACCGCCATCTAGCGTTATTTTCCTGCAAGAACTGAGCGTTGCCTTATAGAGCATTTCCACGTGACGTATCTGTGACGTCAGTGGAGTGACAGCTTCGCGCATCGTTCTGCGCATGCTATTTCTTTACCTAAATGTATCATTTAGCAGAGTTTCATTGCGTTTTCGGATTGCGAACGCTGCCCCGCTTTGAAGAAAGTAAACAAACGAGGAGACAACCGCTACATGACCGAAACGTTTTCGAACGCGGCTACTTCCAGAGCTCCACCCTACCCTCTTAGTCCGTGGCTTCGCCTTTTCGAACGCTCTGGTCGTGCACCGATGTTACCGGTGCAGAACCGATGAATTCTCGAACTCGTGGAGGTTCTACTGTATATTTATTTTTCCCAGATAGACCCCATCCTTTCTCTTTTGTGTTAGGTCAGCACTTTCTTTCCTGGCGGAAAAAAGGCGCCTTGTCGTCTGAGAACTTCTTCACCTGAATTTCAGTGAGTGTGATTAGGAAAGAACAGAGCAGAGCATACGAAGATATTCGTGTGCCAGTAGCGTTAAGTGAACCGACTTTATTTAAACTTGTACTGAGATTTGCTTCGCTTTTATAGTTTTAATATGAAAAGAAGCAGGCAAACAAAACTTAATGCAGTTTATTAAACATAAAAGATTAGAGAATGATGTCGTTTTTTTTTAATAATGATTCTGAGGGTTAAGTCTCTTCAAATCAAGATGATTGCGTCGAGCAAGAAGCTTCAACTTTGCAGACGTCTTCTGAAATTTCATGCTTGGACTTGAACGACATTAGTACTTGCATAGGATTAAAATTAAATAACCATGAAAAAGTTAAGAAACTAAATTCTCTGTGGGTTACCGCCAGAAAAAGGCTGAAAAAGGCCCGAAATTCAGCCGAAGATTTCAGAGAAAGTGGCTACAGAAATTTGAATGGCTCACCTATTCGGAATTTAAGTTTTGTAAGTATTGTGTTATTTTTTATGACCATGACAGCGTAGGCAAAGGATTACATCAGAAATTGGGACGGGTTTCCTCTTTTGCCTGTTGTCGCGTCGGGGATTCAAAAATAATTATATAGAAATGTATTTAACGCCTACTGGCGCCACTTTCTTTGGCGTGTTTTGCTTCTGTTACTACTCTCTTGTCTTGCGTTTTGTCGACACATTGTCGCCTTTGCTGTTGACTTGATAGGCTATCTATTTGGGGTCTCACCGGCCACCGCAGGACTTTATATATGAGTTGATGTGTTAAATAAAAGTAAAAATGCCACTTTACGATGTTTGATCTTTAACTTCAATCATGGATTAAGGTGACTTTTATCACGGCTTTGTTCTGAGGTAAAGAACCTGGGTAATCTGCCTCACAGCAGCAATTCTATGTATAGGAGTTTCAAGCATTCAGAATGAGCTTATTGACTGACACTCTCACCTTATTCAGTCCGAAATTATTGAAAAGATAAAGCAATCTAACTTCTACGCATATTGGCGGATGAAACAACAGATATCTCAGAAATTGAGCAATTTTCTCTTTGCTTCCGGTATGTCGACGAAGATATAATTACAATTTAAAGAAGATTTTGTTGCATTCGTACCTGTTTACACGCTTAAACCCAAAGAGCGAAAAAAACCGATACATTGCGGAGCGATCCGTTTCCATGGAAACCTACCGGTTTTTCCCGCGAAATTGCTCTTTAAGTAGTCTTTTTACCGAGAAATCCTCTCCTCGCTTCCTCTTTTTTCCGAGAATTTCTCTCCTCGCTTATTGTTATATTCCGCTCCGCTCTTGTGATCGAAAAACGCTCCTAAACGAGAAGCTCACTTTTGAAAACTCGCTCCGACTGATCGAATTTCGCTCGTTTGGTTTAAGCGTGTATGATGTTACTGGAGCTGGATTGAGCAACACCATCTATGAAGCAGTTGCTAAAATCTGATTCGATTTGAGCAAAATCAGAGGTCAAGGATAAGACGGAGCTTCATCTATGAGGGGTCCAGGGACGTGCGGGGCCCAGGTGAAGCAAGAGAGAGGGGCCTCTTCTCTATCATGTAAGTTACTACTAGCACTGCTAGTGCATATTAGCTTTATTTCTCCGCTTTTTTGGGGATATATCGCAACCATCTACCAAGCTCGGTCTAATGTGATAGCAAAAAAATAGCCCAGGAGCGGGGCCTTAGGCGATCGCCTACATTCGTACTCCCCCTTGGGCCGGCCCTGAGGGGTCAATTTAGAGGTGTTCAAGCTCTAATCCTAAAGAAACACCCGAATGCAATATATGTACACTGCATTTTCATTGTTTAAATTTATGTTTATCGGATAGTGCCAAAGTTCGTGACGTGCTGAATGCATTTGGAACAATATCAGAAATATGTACATTTTTCGGGCGTCAGCAAAGCGTACATGAATACTTAAAACCAAAATATAGGAATCGAAACCAAATTGCTCATCGTAGAAATTAAAGACTTTATGCGAAACGAGATGGATTTTAAGACACGAGGCTGTTTTACTCTTTAAGGAATGTGTAATTCCAATCTCGGCCGCATTAGAATTCATAGAGGAAAATGATAATAACTCAGAAAGTGCAAGAAAGGCATTTGCTTTATTGCAAAACATATGCTCACTTCCGTTTTTAGTGGCAATTTTTGTAACTAGTTTGCGCTTGGGTTAACATACAACCGTTCAGAAGAACTCCAGAATAAAAAGTTGGATTTAGTAAGTGCTGTGAACAATGTCAAAAAATATTTTACACCTAATACAACGTCATCGTGAAATTGCTGAAATAAAATTTGGACAACTGTATGAAGACATACAAACACTGGTTGAAGACTTAAAAGTAGATAGAAGAAAGTTTGCCTCGTGTATGTGGAATGCAAAAACACAGAGGTAATGTGCCCTTTAAAAATCCAGAAGAGTTTTATCGTCGGACCATCTTTCTGACGTATTTAGACGATTTGATTTCGGTTCTTCACGAGCGATTTTTATCTCACGAGGAAGGAAAGTGTCCGCCTTGTATAAGGTGACCATGCGTCCCGTTTTTAGGTGGTTTGTCCCGTTGTCCCCAAGCACCACCGTAATGTCCCGTTTTTAGAAAATGCCCCTGCAATGTCCCGTTTTTAGAAAGAGAGCAACCACAGTAACGATTTCAAAGGCGGCTAAAAATCTAAAATCATACAACGGCAGTGTCTGTAAAAAAAAAAAAAAAAAAAAAAAAAGAAAGAAACCCGACCTTCCCTCTCGAGACGCAAAGAAAATGCCGGGGATGTAATGTTTTTGTGTTTGTTCTTTTAATGTTACTTTTTTTGGCAACTACTTCAATTTATTGGTATTTTTATTTCTTTTTTTTAGTGTCATATTCCTCTTTTGCTTATTCCTCCCCCTCCCCCGATCTCCTCTTTATTTTCCCTTTTCACTCAGGTTTTGTAAGAATTTTTTTCCTTCCGCATGACAACATCCTTTTTTCTGCGTATCCTTTTGTTTACATTACTCACTTTCCTACCATCCTGCCTTGTGTCGGATGGTGTTTTTAAAGTCGATGAAGGGCCTACCCTTTGTACCACCCGAAACGTACGTCTTGCACTATTTTTTATTGTATATGTGTGTTTTAGAACAGTTTTTTTTTTCATTTTATTTTGATATTAACATTAACAGAAGCTTTTTGACGCGTTCTCTTAACAACTAAAAGATACTCTTAACTGTATATTCAGTCTCCCTACACTATTACCTTAAAAAGTGTAGATGTCCCGTTTTGAGGAAGAAAATAAATACACTATTGCCAAAAAAGTAGTAGATGTCCCGTTTTGAAGGAAAAAATAAATGGTCACTTTAGCCTTGTATCACTTCAGAATATATTGCCTTGTAAATAAAAATTGAACCCTTTTCAAAAAATTGAAAACAGGGTCAATTTTTACCAAGATGACCTTCCAGGATTGAGAGACAGTATAAAAGGTGAATGGGAGCTGTGGCAGCTGAAATGGGAAGCAGACAAATTGAAACCAGTATCTGCAATTGAAACCTTAGCAGTATGCGAAAAAAAAAACTTGTATCCAAATATTTATACTTCATTAAAAATTTTGTCTGTCCTACCAGTGTCCACCGCATCCGCAGAAATAAGTTTTTTCCACGTTGAAAAGATTGAACCGATGGCAACGGCTGCCCTTTTTTCAGCATGGGGCAATCTATCCAGCTGTTCTCGCATTCTTCCATTTTTCAGCAGATGTCAGTGCTGCTAAAGAGAATCGTGACAATTTTTTTACGGGAAAGGACGTGTTAGAAAGTAAAGGATTCTCGTAGGGCTATGTCACCCGCAACTATTTTTATAGAAATCAAATCTATTCTTCGTGACGGGCAACAGTCAAAACGTCAGAGTTTGGTGTTCCCAGAGCGGGAACACTGCGCGTTAAAGGGTTAAAACCTATCTCCGGAGTACAACATGAGAATCCAGGCTCTTAGGTCTAGCCTTTCTATCGATTCACAGAGATATCGAAAATTCCGTTGATAAAGTAATTGAGCATTTCGCGAATAGTGGAATAGTGCGGAGACTGGATTTGATTTTATAATTAGATATAAAGCCAATGTAATTCTTTTTTTTTTTTTTTTTTTTTACTTCTTTGTACGGAGTAACTTTCTTGATTCTCTTAAAAGAATCCTACCTGTTTACCTGTTTTTAAAAATGAATAAAAACCAATGAATAGAGTTATTAAATAAAATTACTGCAAAAAAAAACGAATGTGTGAAATTTGGAAGTTTTTTCTTTTGAACTCTTTATCATGGCTCACTGGGATAAGTACACAGGCTGTCCGAAAACCAGTTTCTCTTATGGGATTCCGCGACGAGAGAAATTGGGTGATTGATGTTTGAAAAGTAGGGTACGGTGGGCCATAAAGAGACAGTGCAATTTCACAAACAGCAACTTGACTGACAACTAATGACTTTTATCTGTGATCAGTAGAAGTTAAATGCTACCCAGAATTCCACAATGCAAATGGCTACTAACTCATGCACTGCAAAAACTGAAATTTTGGGTTGTGTTTACTCACAAAGCTACTTTTTCATCTGAATGAAGTTTTCATCTAGTTTCATTTGAATGATACAGGTAGGTTTTTTTTGTATTTTATTATAACCTATAGTTTTCTTAAATAGTAGTACATTTTTTAATTTAAGAAGATTTTTACCGTTTTGTTCTTTTAGGCCACAATGAGACACATTTATCTCATTGCGGCCCTAATCAGAGGAAACTTGTTAAGATTATTAATCTTAACAAGTTGCCTGATTAATAATTAGTAGATATATATGTATAGATTATTTGCAGACCAGGTAAGTGAAATTCGGTCAAAAAATAGATTCGTCCTTTTCCATCGCATTATATTCGCTAAAGTTCTCTTTCGAACGATATATTGCATGTGTTTATGGAAAAAGCAGAAGAGTTAGAAATTTTTATTTTTACTTTACTATATTCATACTGGCTGCTACCATTTTTAAAACAAAAAATTTTATGTAAGTTAAATACAAAATTTTAATATTTCTTTACTTGTCTCATCGTGGCCAGCACCCGGGACACAATGAGACATTTTCTTTTTTTAAAGTGCAACAATGTACTTGTTTTCGTATATATGAGGTTAAACACTGGTTTAATATATAAGTATTAAGTGAAATATTATATCTGATACATTTTGTGTGACATACAGTTTGATGAAATAATTATAAAGCATTTTAAGTGTTTTTTGTCTTATTGTGGCCCTACGTGTCAAAATTTTGAATTCCACAACAATTTGCATCCAAAAACTCTCGCTTAGAGATGCGTTAGAAACGTTAATACGGGTCTATTATTAACTCATTTTAAATAAACTGCTTCCACTAAAATTTAAGCTTTAAAACGATTCAGTTTATGAAACAGATTAGTTATCTTCTTACACTTTCGTGTTTTTATTTATTTCACTTATTATTTTTTCTATTACTTTAATATACATTATAACAAACGTCGGAAAATTTATCATCATATAGTACATATCTATACTGAGTCTAATCCATATTGGATGAACCATTGATTGCCGGTATTTTACGCTGCAAAAGACTATTTGAAAACTGCTTCGAAATAGAGTAAAAAAAATACCTCTGAATTTTTATTTATGGATACAGGACTACTGAAGTGATGACAGATGAATAAGGATTGTTGTAAACGTAAAACAGTTTTTATTGTTGTGTTCAATTTCATACTAACGAAACACATTTTTAACAAGGATGCCTTAAGTTTCTAAACAAATCAACTCATTCATTGTTTCAATCGTGATAAAATATTACAGAATTTTCATGGGATTAAACTAAAAGATCGTTCGGAAATGGTAAAGAATATGTAACAGTTTGAACTGTCGGAGGTATTTGACTTGTACAAGCTTTCAAAGCTTCTAAGAAAAAGTGAATCGCGTAGCTAACGATGAATGATGAGTTGGACTGTTAGAAACATCGCTCTGTGGATTGTTCACAAGGCCATAGGTATGAAATAATTTGTAATAATTTATGACATCTATTTTAAAAGTTACACGAAAATTGCCTAGTGTAAACTATCAGTGTAACGTGTTAATTTTTTTCAAATTTCATATTCTCAAACAAAAATTGGTCAGCCAAAAACACATACTGCCTTACGAAATGTGAACCTATGGTAATAATATATTTACTCACAGCTTCGTCACTATTTGTTAATGATTTTGTCGGTGTATTTATTATACAGACAGCGATGGTACAACTGATCAGGCGCAGATCCAAGGGGAGGGCGGTGGGGGCGATCGCCCCCTCCTCGGAGAAGTCCAAATATCTGTTATAATCTGTTAAAATATATTATTAAAGTATAATAAAAATTAAGAAGCCTTTTCCTAAGGGGTGTATGGCGGGTACTACTTCCTGTCCTTTTTAATCATCGCTCATAAATAGATTTTATCAATAATATAATTAATTACATCAATTGGTATAATTGATTATATTAATTAATTGTAAAATGATTTTGCGCATTCTACCCCCCTGTTTCATGTACAAAATCTCCCCCCTCCTTGAGTAATTTCTGGTTCCGCCCCTGCAACTGCTACGTATTGATTTTTCTTTTTGCAATTATTTTCAAAAATTAGAAGTTTCAAAATGAACTAGCGTGCAAACATGAATTCAATAGTAAGAAATACCAGTGCAGTAAAAGTTCACAACTTATAAATTAAATCAATCAATATAAACTTCGTAAAATGTGAAGCAAAACATAAATTATTCTAGGCGATAGAGTTAAAAAAAATTCCTTAATACGTTGGTATGAGTTTTCGCAGTTTGGAACAGCTTGGTATATGAAACCAAAGGCGACTTTTCATTCTCTCGTGATTGTCAATTCACGATACTCTTATATACATAATCTTCGGCAAATTGGCGTATTTAGCACCGCGAAATACTTCTTACGGCCGTGGTGGCAAATATCCAAGCTGTACCAAGCTAAAGCCCTTTAGAAACATTTTACAGTGTAAAGTTATCAAACAAGTTGTTTATTGAAAATTAATTCTTAATTCATCATTAAATAATCTTAAGATAAAATAATTAAATTATTACATTAGAGTTTTTCGACATTTGTTTCACAATTTGCTGTGTGTAGTTTTCTCTATAAAAATATTGAGCTTGGGGAGTTAAATTCCGTAGAATAAATCTGATATTGCAGGTAAATGTTAAGATATGAAAATATTTGATGACATTATGTAAAAATTCTCACTTTTTTATGGATTGAATGCTTGAAATGAATGTAAATATATTCATTAGACTAAAGAATTTAAAATTGAAAAGTTAATCAATTTATTGATAGTAATGCGATACATTATGAACGAAGCATAAAACCCTAAATATGATTACGCTAGTTTGTGTGTGCTTGGTCTAGAAAAACCATAAATTGGCCATCAGTTGCAAACATTAATTTTTTTTTTTTACATTTCTTTCAATTTAAATTAATATATTATACCATCGATACATTTCTACTATCAAAAATGTTAATAAGCAATGCGTTTAACTTTTAATGTACGATTAATTGCAAAATTATAAGCCCAAATAGAAAAATGATTAAAGTGATGCAAGGATTATTTTAGATCATGTTTCAACTTCAAATGTAGAACTGAAAATAAGAAATATATTACATAGGATAGCACCTACTTAATTTTAATCTAAGCCAGATTCTACACACAAAAGAAAATTCTTCTAAATTAAGGAAAACGCATTTTTTTTTTTTTTTTTTCTGGTACTTGGTTATACAAATTTCAAATGATATATAGTTTTCGTATAAAACATAGTACAATTACGTCTTTTCATACCAAGATATAAACATAGAACATAATACATAGAATTTTTAATCTTGTGATCTGTAACATTTTTAAAAGTTTGAAGTATCTTAAAAAATCCATAATTTTCCGAATTTTATAATTTCTCTTAAATTCTTTAAATATTTATTATCGAAATTCTAAAACTATACTTTTTACACATTTATTGGAAGATTAGTGAGATTGTTTAACTATTGAGTATGTTGTATTATTCAGTATTTAAGGATATATACATGAATTCTTTGATTGTCAAAACGTTCTCTTTAATTTAAAAAAAAAATACTAATTTTTTTTTCCAGCTTGTCTCATTGAAATATTATTATGGGTCATTTTCAACGTATGTTATATCTACAATCGTCTTATAGAAGTATATGATCTTTCATTGACACCCGTAAACGCATATCACTTAGCTGAAGGTCCACGTTACAAAGACGCTTCTACAAGCTATGATTTTAGTGATGTCTATAAAGAAGTCCCCTGCGAAGATCTTATAACATTTGATGAATATGAAGATCACGAAGAACCACTTCTAGATGGTGGAGATTTGGACAACATTCACTTAAAACTGCGGCAAATACAAATCATTTTGTGAATAATTCCATCGACGGATGGCAGAGAGAAAATGATTTGATCTTAAACACACAAGATGATCTCCCTGACTTTCAGTTGGATATATTCCAAGGGGAAAAAACTCTGCAGCTTGACACATCTGATTCGGTAGTAAACTGTGAAGTACAGACAGCGACGGCAATGACTAATGATGAAAATTTCCACGGGGAAGGAGAAAAGGAGTTAGTATACTCTAGCGAAAGCCATGGAGAATGTACCACAAAAACTCCAATTGTCGATACTTCCGTGGAAGAAAAGTGCAGGCAAAATGGTTTCACGGTGCACACAGTAGATGATTCTAATACATGCACAAATATAAAACAAACTGCACATGAATACATAAACTTCATTCAGTCAAGCGACGACAGAGATATATATACTGATGCCGAAAGTGAATTGTCTGTGAAATCAACCGTTGACCATAAGAAGTTGACAAAAGAAGATAACGAAAGATCTTCAAACGAACACGAATATCCTCAAACTGCCTCAGTGGATAAAGCAGGACAAAAAACTGATGTCATTCAAGAGTGTTACCCTCATGAAGCCATGAAGCTTTCAAAGGAAAATTTTAACAGGGATACCCAAAGTGATATTAGATATGTTGCTGAAATTAATAGCAGTAAACACAAAGAAAATGACCTGAGAAAATATCAATCAATTAGCGAGATTCATTCCGAAGTGTTTTCCGAAATATGTCCTTCAGGGGACGAAATTATTTTTGCAATGGAAGAACGCAACGAAAGTTTGAAATCTTATTCAACACAGCATAGTACAAAGATTAAACGATTCAGAAGGTGCAAGACCCAAGCATATGACCCGTAAACCAGAAATCAAGGAAGATGACATTGGTGGTAGTAATGGGAGAAGCATTCCCCCTTTTGAAAACAAAACAAATAAAGAGAAAATAAGTCATGACGATTCCCCGTCGTTCATTACTTCATATGAGACAGAACACCCTGATAAATATGAGACACACGAAAGCGGATTTCTGCCGTTCTACAGCCGTCCAACCAAAGGAGTTTCTGAGGGAGGAAATTACGTTGTTAAAAATGATTTCGATGCCTCTCAACGCAAAGAAAAACGTGAGCAACGAAAAGACAGTGTTCTGCAGTGGTACGACTGTCAAGTCAGTGAAGTTTCCGAGAGAGAAAAATACATTAGAAGTGCTTTTGATACCTCTCAGCAACGCGAGGAAAAATGGGAAAAGCAAGAAAGCAGTTTTTGGGCGACGTACAATAGTCAAATGGACGAAGTTTCCGACAGAGAAAGTGACATTAAAACAGCTTTTGATAACTTAGAACGCAAAGTACAGTATCTCCTGCAAAAGGATCCCACACACGTGCCAGAAAATAAAGAACAAAGAAGAGTTTCTTTTCATCCACAAGTTAGGATGCACAATTTCCAACCCTATCTAAGCGTCATTGAGAACAATGATTTAAGTGAGCAGCCGGAATTTGTAGAATTAATTAACGAAAAGAAAAAACGAAAACTAGCCCGTAGAAGGTATCTACCTGTCCATCCACTAACACGTGAAACGTTTGACAATGGCCTGTTTTTTCAAGTCAATGATATTGCGGGAGAGATTCCCGACAACAGCCAACGTTCGTACGGAAAGTAAGTACTTTTTCCGCCTGTGTGGATTAGATTACAATAGGGTAATTCCGGGAGAGATGGACCACGTTCTTTCTAATCGTTCTCTGAAAGCCATATATTTTAAGGTGACCAGATTTTTGTAGTCAGAATCGGGGACATGTCCCCGTTTCTGACAACAAAACTGGGGACATTTATAATTAATGGTAACAATTAACAGTAATTTAATTGAAAAACAATGCAATAATTAAAAATTGTCCCCAGTTCCATTTTTACATTCTGGGGACAATTTCAAAAACGTCCTGAAAATGGGGACTGTCCCCAGAAAATGGGGACGTTTGGTCACCTTAATATATTTATATATATTTTACTTTTCACAGTATATATTTATAGTGTATGATATTTATTACAAAAATCCTAATGCAGAAGATCATATATGTAAAGGAATTTTTTTTAATGATTTTTAAAAATATTTACTATGTGGTCCCTCTCACTCGGGCGAGATGGACCCTATGAATGGGAAAGATGGACCACCATAAAATAATGAAAAAGTTGTAGATGTATTAAATTTATAAATGTTTATTTTCATTACATGAAAATTAAAATTAAATTACTTTCAATTAAATTAATTTATTAAGTTTACAGGAATTACTATGTGACATTTAATATATGAAATTCTTTTTTTGTGCTATGACTTAAGATTGACACAAAACCTGGTCCACCTCTCCCGACCATCCGGATGACAAGTACAACCCACCCTGACCGAGGCCTCCGAGACAGGAGAAATAATCCCTACGTTATTTATTACTTTATTACGGATTATTTCTCCTCTCTCGGAGGCCTCGCCCTGACTCTACATTGTGGATTTCACGTCGCCATTTTAGGTTATTTGGAAGCCTACATGTTCCCCGAGATTGCATCATCAAAACTAGATAGATCACATTAAAAAATAACACTTTTAATTGTAGAATTAAGATCATATGAAAAAATTATTTGACTCACTCACAGCAACAATGATAATTAGCTGAAAAATTATTATGTTTTTTGAGTAGCAAATAGTAGCACGCTTTACAAAATCTCTTTAATTGTCTCACTGAGATAGTTGCGCCATATATGGCGACGTGCGTTAACTAAATATTTGGCTGGTCCATCTAACCTCGGAATTACCCTATTATCATGTTTGATTATATTTGTTATAATAATCAATTACAATCTGTATATACACGAGTACAACAATGAGTACTTTCAGGCATGTAGCCAGGAAAATTTTTCGGTGGGAAAAGGAGGGATATGAATTTATATGTGTATAAATAGACGGAATTTCTGCACTGCATAAATCTTGTAACCACCCATCGAAAAATTTTGGGGTGTGATATATCCCAATATCTACGCCCCTGGGTACTTTAGTACCTGGATATTAAGTATGATATAGGAAAGTATCACGCTTAAAAACCCCCAACAATAATTTTCCCCGAAAGTTGTTCAAATTTTCTATTTAGTTCAGATTAAAGTAAATAACGAGGATCTCCAAAGTGATTTTGCCTAGGTTTTATCAGAAATGATCAAAATTAGACGAGACCCTCAAAAAGATACCCGAATACCCAGTCGTTGACGCTAGGAAGTAGTTTTGTACGGGTAATATGGATTGAAGCACACTATATCTTGTAAATTAACATTATGTGCAGGTTAAATAAAATGTTTGTTATATTCATTCATTTTAAGTGGGCGGCGTACAACCGACTCAATGATACATAATCCTACGTAATTGCATTTAACATTATTCTCTAGATCAAAATAAAGTATTTTCTTCTGCTGAGCCATGGAGAATTTAAGTATTTAAATTAACCATTTTGTGAGAAAAGAAACTAAGATAAATGAAACTCTGAACAACTAAAATTGTAAAGTAAATTTTAAACAAGAAAAATATATCCACTCTTGGAAACACTTAAATATCATTTTCACTAAAATAAAAATGTATGTATTCCATTGGAATGAGACTGTTCTTTTATCTTTGAGAAAATTTCATTTCTTTTTAAAATAATCAACTCTCCAGTAAAATGAATTTATTTTTCAGAACGAAAAATAACCGAAAGGATGTTGAAAACGAAGGATCGAACGGAAAAGCCCATGGCCACAAGTGCAAGATTAAAAAAAGTTTTTCGTCCGGTTACAAAAATCTGAAAGCTAACTCAAAAGAGCTCGTGAAAAAACTCTGGAAGAAAAAGGACAAATAATGCAAAAGAGTTCGATATAAACAGTGATGGACTTTGGCTTGATGCAATTCCAAATTTTTATAACTAAATTTTTTCAACTCATTTTTTACCCGAAATAAACATGTTACTTTCTGTTTTCCTTGATTTTTGTCTTTCTGTTCATAACAAAATACTATCAAGTGCGTTACTTATTAAAGAAGAAAAAACTGAGCGAGTTAAAATGCTGTTGTGTTATGGAAAGGCTACGTGAGGGCTACACTGAAAAAAAAAAAAAAAAAAAAAAAAAGGTCTGTTAAACTGACGAAAAAAAAAAAAAAAAAAAAAAAAAACCACTGTCAGCCAGGACGCCAGTTCATTTCTGTATGTTTTACAGAAGTTTTCCGTAAATTTTAGTTTCGCAGTTTATTTCACAGAAATCTTCGGTATACTAAAAAAATATGGAAGACTTCTGTAAAACATACGGAAATGAACTGGCGTCCTGGCTGAGAGTTTTTCCCGTAAATTTGACAGACTTTTTTTGCAGTGCAACCTATACGTGAAGGGTTTCTTGGTTGGAGGACTTTTTAAGGGGTTCTAACGCGTAATCACGTTAAATCTGCAGAAAACCATTCAAAACTCCCGACAGCTACATCGACGGCCGCACAGTAGTCCAAGACATTTACACTTCAGCCATCTACACTGGGAAAAAAAAAAAAAGTCTATCAAATTTAGAGAAAAAAATCTGTCAGCCAGGAAATTTTCGTTTTTTCTACAGAAGTTTTCCATAAATTTTACAGATTTTCAGTTTATTTTACAGAAATCTTCCGTATAAGGAAAAAAAAATACGGAAGACTTATGTAAAATGTACGGAAATAAACTGGCGTCCTGGCTGACAGTTTTTTTTTTTTTTTTCTGCTGTCAATTTAACAGACTTTTTTTTTGCAGAGTACCATCTCAGTTTCTATTCACTGGACGAGAGGTTGCGAGTTAAAAAAAAAACTTCAGACAAGCATGCTTAAGATTACTTTAAATTCTGTCCATAACTGTACAGCATCTATTGGGTTGGCAACAAAGTAATTGCGTTTTTCCGTATGTCAATATTTCGCCTGGCCAAAACTACTGAAGTTATTTATGCGAAATTTGGCACGTACGTGAGTTCTTCAACATAAGTGCTAGATCAGAGAGCATTTTCCAAAATTCGTAATCTTAGGGGGGTAAGGGGCCAAAAAGTTCTTTTCACATATCCCGCGTGATCTCAAATAAAAATAGAGATATCCGTGAAATTCTTTCTGTGAAATACAGCAGTCACGAATACCTAAAAATTAATTTCAGGACATTTGTAATATTGTCCTCTAAGGAGGATAGAAGCGAAAAAAGGGGGAGGGTGGCCATCTTTTATGGACGAAAAAAAATACTGCCAGTGAAATTCTTACTTTAAAATGTAACAAATATGAATCGTATGTTCAGGCACTGCTTACCTGTAATTAAAAGCTTGTTGAAAACTTATTTGCTTGAATTTTATACAAGAAAACGCAATTACTTTGTTGCCAACCCAATAATATGCGGCATTTCATAACTTTCATAGAATCTCTGAAACAATCTCATACAGAAACAGTCTGATATTTTTAGTACCCCATACGTAATTTGATTATTCTTTCAACCAGTGGTTCCCAACTGGTGGTCCGCGAAGCGAGTGAATGTTTAAAAAAAATAATTGTGTCTTTTCACAGTTTCTTGAAGTAAAAAGGCAAAAAAGCGTAATTGCTTGTGGTCGTTTTTAGCGAATTAAAACAACAACAAAAATATTTCTAAAAATAGGTAAGAATCCAAGCGTTCTACAGCTGGTTAAAAAAGGACATGCTAATAAATCACATTAATACCGGAAATGCAGAAGTGGAACGCCTGCACTTATAATTATTTTCCTATATTTTTTTTTTAGTAATGTATACAATTCCATTTTATTCAAGGATCTTTTTTGATTAAAAGAAATATTTAGCATCAAATTTTGTGCATACATTTTGCACTTCTTTCTTGTTTCTCTTTACATTTTATTCCCCCGCCCCTTCGACAAGAATTCCTTTAACTGGTCCGTGGGTAAATTGAAAGTGGAAAAGTGGTCAGCGAGTTCTGTTGAATTGGGAACCACTGCTTTAAACATTTCCAAGCTTGCGTGAGAGTTAAACACTTTGGGCTTCGCGTCAGACTGACCACCTGGCCGAGGCAATGCTTACGCACCCCATAGCCCATGGTAGCGAACGTGCGATTGGGCTGTTGCGCCAATGTTGCCCCTCCCCCCCCAGTCACATTCACACTTAATCAAAATTATACCCTATGAGGGCCAGGGCCGTACCCAGAAAAAAAATTTGGAGGGGGGGGGGGGAACCAAGAGGTGAAAAAGGCTAAATTTTTCACAAAATGGCTTCATTATTATTGTTTTGTTAACAAAATTTTAAATTTCTCGGGGGGGGGGGGGGACCGGACCCCCTGGCCCTTAAATTAATTTAGTACTATGGTATAGTACCATAGTACTAAATTAATTCAAGTTGTCATTTACTAATATCACAATCAAATTGGTTTTAAAGTAAGAGAATACACTCAGAATTTAAATTTTGTTGCTTTTCAATTTTTCTTAAATCTTATGACATTACATTAACCTTACTATTAATAACTCATTTAAATATGAAACCAGGGGGTGGGGGAACTTATAACATTTAGTGTTCATAAATATGTAAAATCAATTAACTGCTAAGTTTTTTTTAATAAAATATGCAGGTAAAACAATTATCATTTCACTAATATTTTAAAAGTTATTAATATTATAAAAAGGAAACACTTGGATATTAAATTTTGCAGCATTTTTATTTCTGAAGATTCACACCATATGAACAGGGGCGTAGCCCAGGGGGGGTGGGTTAGGGGGGTCATAACCCCCCCCCCCCATGAGGAATTTTTTGCCATACAAAATGTATATTCTTCACTCCCTTATTATACAAACGTACGAATATATGTGAGTTGCAGTAGTCGTAACCCCCTCCCCCCATGAAAAATTTCTGGCTACGCCCCTGCATATGAAATATTCAATATTATTTAAAAACAAACTAAATGAATCACTGCAATTAAAATTTAATAATGGTTTAATAAATTTTAACCAAATATTCAGTATTCAGTGCATCCCTACTAATCTACCTGAAAGTTTTTGTTCAAATCCAAAAAAAGACTCACTATTTGATAACTGATGCCTTGGGACTATATTTTCAGCAGGAAATCATAAAGGATTTGAATGATAGCTTTTATACAATTATGTATAAAGCAACAAGCAATTCATCAGGTAAAAAGGAATTGCAGATAGTAGTCAGATATTGGTCTGAAAAATATAAGGGAATTGGGGGCGATTTCTAACCAAAAATAAATACCAGGCACATGAAATTAAGAATGGCTGGGAATATGATTGGCAACAGTTTGCCAGCACATTTGATGAAAAAATAGTTTGGCGGGAATAACCACTGGGATGATACGTAAATACCAGGAATTGTTTTCCAACATCTAAAATCTTTTTTTATCGACTCTACAACAGTTGAAGTGATTGTAAAAAAAAAAAAAAAAAATCATGGAGACTTTAGACAGTAGGAATCTTCACCTTAAGAGCTTATTGATCTTGGGTAGTGATGGTCCAAATGTCAATTAACCCTTTAACGCGCAGTGTTCCCGCTCTGGGAACACCAAACTCTGATGTTTTGACTGTTGCCAGTCACGAACAATAGATCTGATTTCTATAAAAATAGTTGCGGGTGACATAGCTCCACCAGAATCTTTTACTTTTTAGCACATCATTTCCCGTCAAAAAATTGTCACGATTATTTTTAACAGCACTGACCTCTGCTGAAAAATGGAAGAATGCGAGAACAGCCTGATAGATTGCCCAATGCTGAAAAAAAGGGCAGCTGTTGCCATCGCTCGATTTAACTACCAGCAAGATGGCGAACGATCAAAACTGGCTGTGTGGCCACAGATCTGTGGCACGCGATGAACGTTTCGATCGTCCGCCATCTTGCTGGTAGTTAAGTCGAGCGATGGCGACAGCTACCCTTTTTTCAGCATTGGGAAAGGGTTGCACCTCAAAGGGTTAAAAGGTCCATCAGCTAATGAGTGAAAATCTAAAAACTGATTGCGATAAAAAGCTAGTGAACATCAGTACCTACAATCAGTAGCGTAGCCAGAAAAAAGTTTTAGGGGGGGGGGTTTAGGCACTGATGTAATGGATAATCTACATTATGGATAGCATTCTTCATGTCAATAATAGAACTCAGCTAAATTTTAGGGGGGGTTCTGACACCCAAACCCCCCCCCTCGCTACGCCACTGTCTACAATATTCATACTGTGCACAATGCTTATTGCAAAGGTTTGAGTAAGCTAGGAGAAAATGCAGTAGATTTAATATCATCTATAATAGTCTTATAACTCAGTATATTAGCTTTAGCTAAAAAAAAATTAAAACATATCAAGCAAAATATTAACTTTACTTGACATACATTAGTACTTGATACACTGATATTACCTGTGGAATGAAATTAAAACACCAGTGGAATTAAAGTAGTATGGGTATGGAAAGGAAAGAATTCTACATTGAAAATAACACTCAGTGGTTTATGCTAGGTTTGCATGCAGTTAATGCAGATCTAAACTATTTTTCAATTTTTCACTCATGCTCAAATATTATCTGCTTACATTAGGAAAAGTACCTGATGTAGTACATCTAGAGCAGTGGTTCCCAACCTTTTTCTAATAGCGACCCCCTTTTAGATTTTTTAAATATGTTCGCAACCCCCCCAATCCGCCATGTTTGACCAATAAAAAAATTAATAATGAAAAAATATATCTTGAAATTTAGAATTGATGTCTTTTTAACAGGTACTGATTATTAAAAGTATGATTGAAGTTGAAGTTGACTGACAAGTTTGGCTATTCTTGTCTGAATATTGGTTAAAACCAACCACATGTCAGACATCTAATTTATGACTGGCTTTTGTCTTAATCTGCAAAAGAGTTGAAAATCCAACTTAAATCACTTGCGGAGGAGTCATTTTGCAAATTCAAAAATTCACCCTGCACTTCATCAGGAAGATCGGGGAAATCTAGAGATGTGTGAAATGGATTTCGCCCGAGTGCAACCTCTTGTTCATCAAACTCTGGGAAATATCTTTGAATTTCAGATTCAAGGGCTTCAAGGTGGCTACTAATTACCGCCTTTAAATGAATTGCAATTCCTATTTCCGATTCTTTTGTCTCAATGCATAGGTTCTCGAGCATTAGTTAACACTCCTAGATTCACCGAAATCAGTTTTTGTAGCTTTGATACAAAAGACCTGACTAGAATACGGATTTTTTCTTTCAAAAGGAAAAGGGAGAAATGATGTCTCATGCCAAAGAAACGTGAAAATAGTTTACTATTAATTTCCTACAAAAGCGGTCTGCGGCGACCCCCTCCCCCCGAAAAAAGGCATGTCGACCCACTTGGGGGTCGCGACCCCCCAGTTGGGAACCACTGATCTAGAGAAAGCAAAGTTACAAATTTAACTTGATTACTTCCTTTTTACAACTCATAAAATTTACATCTATCTACAAGTAAAAAAAAAAAAAAAGGTACACTTAATGCAGAATAAAATAAACATACATATTTTTAAATACATATATTTTCCAAATTCAGTTTGAGAAAGCTATCTTTTTTACATCATTTCTCACTCACATTCAACTTTCCCGCCGATAATTTTCCGGCATTTTCTTTTTTTATAGTCCTCAGAATGCTTCGAGTCTCTTTTATTTTTGCTCCGTATTGTATTGACACGATCTCCTTGGTCGTGTTTTGCATTTACATATACTATTGTGGGTTCAACAGTATTTTCTTTACCAATTTCCTTTCCACAGTTACTGTTTGTATATGATTGTTTGCTCTTTGAAGAACAATTATTGGTGGTGACAGTTCCTCGCGTCTTAAATCTTTCAAAATCCTTAAGAGTGGATGACGAGGATATTAGATAATCTGGGTAATTTTCAAATATCGTAGGGAAAGCGCCACGAACTAACAGTCTTTTTTTCAATGGATTTCCGTAAACATCGCGTCTATAATCTTCATCTCTAAAATGTTTACTACAAACAACAGTCGTCAATGTATTAAAATTTATAGTTAAGTCCTTCCGCGCAATCATAACTATCCATTTTCTACGCAATGTCGCGTCTAATGGGAAATCATGAAATGAAATACCAGGATGTTTATTTTTTTTAGAGTTACTTTTGCAAAAAGGAACACAACAAGACACCATGGTTGATATTATTTGTTTTTTGTTATCAATGTCAATAATTTTCTGATATCAAATACAGTCCAAAATTTTTCTAAATATTTTTCTGTATTTCTGTAGCAAACCGAATCGTTGGCTCAATAGCAAGAGATGACAGAGTGCCGAGTATCTTTTCAAAGCAGTACTGCCATCTATCGATATTTTTTATTTTAATTCAATGGTTTTTCAAAAGCTAAAAAGTTTCGTTCTGAGACGTTTTCGTAACCGAAAATTACTTACTGCAGTTTTCTACCTAAAATAAATTTCCTTTTTAATTTTTTGTTTAATATTTTAAAATCAGTTGTTACAGCCCATTGAAATATTTAGCGATTGTTGCGCCACTATCATTTACTAATGTTAATAATTTTATATTTAGCATGATTTAGCAGCCGATAATTGTTTCGCTTTCGTGTAAATTTCTTATCTTCGGCACATTTTGGGCTTGTCTTTTCGTTGGTTATAGTTTTGTTGTCCTGAGATAGAGTTAAAAGAGAGAAGAGTTCTGTTTTTTGTTTTGTTTTTTTAAAATTAAGTATGATTCTATTAGAATTCTTAAATTTTTCTGCTGTAAACTAAACAAGTTTTATTTTATATTCATGAAATCTTAAGATACTTTTTATTATTTATTCCTGAGTTTAGTAAGTGTTATCGCTTTCATTGTATCTACTACGTAAGTTGAAATTTCTTTTTGTTTTTTAATTTAGGAAAGCGTTTATTAGCTTAGGATTTCAATTTTTCTGAAATTGTTTATTTTATAGTACTCGCTTGTCTTGTATCTGCCGTTAGGTAACCTTACTTTTCTTTTTTCACTTTTTTCTGTGCATCAGAAGCGAATTTAACATATTTTTAAAACAGTAATATTATGAGAATAAAGTTAATTTAAATTATGTAGATTATTCTCATTCTAAATGGTGTTTATATTCCTGTTTGAATTTTAGTTTAACGAAAGTCTGGAACAAACTGAATTATGAATTTTTCAAGTGGTTGTGCAGAATAGACGTTTCCAATGAAATTTTATTTTTCTGTTAAATCTGGACTGTTGGGAGGATTTCGGTGTGGCTTTTCAATGTATTGTCTTATATGTTGTTTTGTTTAGGAACGTGCAACAGTTTTGATATTAGCCACTAAGGCAACTTTCTCATTTGTTTATTTACGCTGGTATAATAGATAATCATTCCCAATTGAGGTTGCCATCAAAGCAGTTTTTCATACATTCTTATGCATAATCGTTTGCAGATTGGCATATTGGAACAGCCTGAATATTTGCCACTAATGGCAACTTTTAACTTTCTTCAGCGATTTACACATGTACATAATAGATATTAACTCAAAATTCTGATTATCATTAAAACAGTCCTCGGTACTTAATCCTGGCGGTCATTCTCGCCAATCTATTTTTTTCGTCAAATGTGCTGGCAAACTGTTGCCAATCATATTCCGAAAATTAGTAATTTCATGTGTCCAATATTTATCTTCGCAAAAATCGCTTGTTTTGGCGGATCGCTGGGTACTTATGTATTATCCCGGTTGTCCACCAAGACGAGCGATTTTATGCCAAGATAAATACCGGGACAGATGAAATTATTGATGGTTCAGAATACGATTGGCAACAGTTTTCCAGCATATTTGACGCAAAAATAGTTTGGCGAGAATGACCGCCGGGATAATACGCAAGTACCGATCACTGGGATAATGCGTAAAAACCCAGTTCTCCATAGATTCTTATACATAATCTTGTCTTAGGCCTAGAGCCCACGCATAGCTAATTGGCCGTAATCTCACAAACTAACATAATCTTGTCAGATTGGCATATTTAGCATGGCAAAGGATTTTGTCTTACTGTTTTGACAAGCAGGGCTGGAAAAATCTATGGTTGAATCATGGACACCCAGGTGATATTTTGAGGGTGGGGGCAAGCCAAGGGTCCTATCCCAGAAAGATATACTTTAGTGTTCTTATATCAGGACTTAAATCTCTACTTTGACCCCATCCATTCTTGCCAAAGTGACGATAACTATACATATGATATATATATATATATATATAATCATTATTTTAATGATTTTTTGTATTTATTTGGCAACCATAATTTAAAACTAAAATAGTGCTTTGGAACGACATGTAAGTACAGCAGTACTTCTTTCTTTCTTTTGAGGTGGTGGGGGAGGGAGGGTTGCCAATTAATGTGTTGCTATTTATGGAAGAAACGACACAGCATTTACAAGTATAAAAGTTAAAAAATAGTAAATGTGGCATTTATGATATTTTTAAGTACATTTTTTGGTACTTACGTATTATCCTGCCGGTTTGCCAAAACGAGCGATTTTTCACCAATATAAATGCCAGATGCATAAAATTATTGATGGTTAAGAATATGATTGGCAACAGTTTGCCAGCACATTTTACGAAAAAATAATTTGGTGGGAATGACCGCCGGGATAATACGCAAGTACCCATTTTTTTTTTTTTCATCCAATCTTCAATGAAATATCGTAAAAATTAGTGAGTAATATTTGTCTCAAAAGCTGGTGCCACCAACCATCATGTACTTTTTAGCGTTCACAGAGCACAGCGTAATGAATCACAATGCGAACCTACCCCTGTAGAAAAATGGTTTGATCCAGTTTTGGAGAAAGTGAGACGTCGGAGCGCCATTTGAAGGGTCCATATCCCCCCACTCTGAGTGGGTTGGGGTTCATAAATCCAACCAATGTCTCCTCAATTAAGTAAAAAAATAAAATAAAATAGAAGCAAATCTTTTATATCTACCATTTTAGAACTATCATTAAATTTTAATGAAGGTTTTAATATATATTTTGATGGGTTAAAGTTCTGTAAAATACTGAAAAAGTGCACTGCCCTTGATTAAATGAACTTCTATTGCTCTTAAAATACTGAATTTCAGCAAAAACTGCGCCCGGTGCGAGTTTAAACCCTCCCTCCTCCATTTCCCCTTCTGAAGAAAAGTTAATCCATAAGTTATTTGTGTTTTTTATGCCGTGCGGCTTTGCGCCCTTTGCAGGAGCACTCTACCATATAAACACTTACAACAATTGGCATGCAGGGTTCCCATTAGAAAAAAAAAATTGGGGGAGATTTCTCACCCATCCAAAAATTTTGAGTGAGAACATAAATATTGTTTAACATCATTTTATTTATTTATAGTACAATTTCAATAACACCGATTTTTCCGTTCATTAAAAAGTTTTACAGCTTGATCACATGGAAAACTTTCTAAATTGATATTTCCATCAGCTATTCTAATAAGATTGCTTAAATTTGCACTTGAATTGTTAATGGATATTCAAAGTTAATGAACATTCAAATTTATTCAAAGAATCACATCGAGTTTAACTAAGCATAAGAATTATTAACTATAATATTTTATCTAGTATAATAATAACTTAATATTTATATAATATATTTATATAAATATTAAATTATATTATAGTGCAAAACAGATATAGTTAAGTTCAAATTCTTACTACAGTATAAGCTAGATTATCCGGCATGCATTTAACCGGAAAATTTCAGCTTCTTCTTTTTTTAAAAATATTTTTAGAGAGTCTTCTTAAAAGATAGATTAACTCTTACTGTGAACAACAACTAAACTTAGAACGGAAGGGGGGGTCCAAATTTCAAATTGCCAGAGGTTATCAATAATTCCATGAATCGCGGTGGTATATAAAAAAACAAACAGATGAAATACTCTCAAAGCTCAAATACGATGGACACACATACAAAAACAAAACATTTTACAGCTGGCAAGCTGGAGGAGAAAAATCAACATGTCAGCTCAGCGCCGATAGCATTAATTAATATTCCCCCTCTGCATTCCGATGATTTAACCGTGTTATCTCTGAACAAAAACTCAAGAGAGGAGGGGGGGGGGCGCTTCATTGCGGCCACGGCACGCTCGTTATCCGACAGTAGTAGAGTAAAAACAAATTTTTGTATTTGTAAACTGGCGTTTTTAAACTTTCAAACAGCGTGCGAGAATCTCGCGCAGGTGGCGAATATTTTGCAGTGCGAGAATACCTCGCGCTATAATATTTTTTGCGCGAGATTTAAGAAATTTATGCGAGATTCTCGCGGTCTCGCACTCTAGCGGGAACCCTGGGCATGCTCAGGAAACGTTGAGTGCTATTAAAATAAATCGAATGTTATAAATATCAAAAATAATAAATAAATAGAAACAGAAACACCAACAGTTATCACACAACACTCAAAGTTTAAAACAAACAATTTGCTGAAGCAAGCTCAATATGTAATCAATAGCTGGCATTCTGGAAAAAAAATGTTTACTTTTGACTGGAGCCTCTTTTACTCCCCCCCCCTTCCTTACACTTTGCTTTTTCGTTTTAATGGTATGTGCTAGACTATCCAAACTTTTTGCAACTGCAAAAAGCTTTTTATAAATTACTTATTTATTTATTTTATAAATCCGCCTTTGTGAATATGGACATTGATATCTTTTATATGAAACTGGACACCGATTGTTTGAAAACAGAAATCATAAGCTTTGTAAAATAGCAGTAGAATACATTAAAACATTTTATAGTAAGGGGGGGTGGAGGAAAGGAGATTTTTTTACCATTTATCCACCCCTCCTGAAATAATCCCAGTGCGACATGTATATATATATATATATATATGGGGGTGGGGGGAGAATTGTGGTTTTGCTATTTTTGATGATTTCCTAGTTAATTAAGCTCATTTTCGTGGTGCTGCATTTCTTACATAAATTACGGTAGTTTTTAAGTGTCTTCAAATTTCTTAACTGGGAAAAAATTTGGTAAGTTGGGCAGACAACTTTTTCTTCATTGCCGACGTCTAACTTGGCGACTTTTTTTCTCGCCAAATGTAGCAAACAAACATAGTTGTATAAGAAAAAGTAAACCTAAAACTAAAATACACTATCCTGTATCTAGAGGTATGGAATTTTCGTTTATGCAAAATTTTCTTATGATTGCAAATAGATGTGGAATATAAGTAATTGTTGAATAAACACAAATTTATCTAAAAATTTATTTATTTGAATAGGTAGAAAATATAGCTTATTTTAAAGAAAATTATGTTAGTGTCTTTCAAAAGTAAACTTAATAATCAAATGAGCTTTATATCTGAGCTGTGCCCAAAATAAATAAAATTAATTAACAAATTAGAAAATTCGAGTTGCCCATTCGCTAACCATTTGTGGAGCAAGTTAGAAGGCTTGATGTGTATTGTGTTATGGCAAGCCTATACGAGGGCCTATGGGGGTTGCTTGCAGAGACATTTTAAGGGGTTCTAACACATATCCATGTTACGCATAGAGAAAACTGCCCAAAACTCTAGATTGTTAGATCTAAAGCTGTGGAGTGAGTCCAAACCCGGGACCTTCACACTTCAGCCGTCTACCATGTTCAGTAAAAGATTTGAAAGCAACTCCAGAATGACAAAGTTATGAGATTTGTCTGGAAACTTGAAATTAAATACAACATGAAACCAATTTTCTCATTGGCTAAATATTTTGCCCATCTGTGGCTGCAAGTGTGACTACTTTTTAGTTATATTGCTTGAAAACTTTTCAAAAATTCCTTTTTTTCAGAGCCCTTCCTCAAAGTTCGAATGGCTCATTTTGAGGAATGTTTGTTTATGCGAATTTTAGCAAAATTTCATATTTTTTATGCAAATTTTCTGTTTTTATTTGCTAAAATTCTGTACCTCTACCACTACCTTATTAAAACATTTGTACACATTTCAAATGCATAAAAAACAAAATGAACATAAACAAAGCACTAACTCTGGGCTATGCATATGTTATTTTTCTGGGGCCCTGGGCTATTGCCCTACATGCCTGTGTGATAATCAGGCTCTGGCGTTCCGTCTTGTATAATTTTACCTTTCAGCATTCCAACACTAAAACGGGGATCGCAGATCATCAGGGCCCGATTATGACCAACAGTGACCCCGGGCGTTGATGAATTTGGGGTCCCCCATCTATCAAATTTGTTTTATTTATCATAAAATTTTGATATAAAACAGAAAATTTCAGAACATTTAAAATTGGGGACCCTTTCAAGCCAGGCGCCCTGGCAAGGGTGTCGACAGATCAGGGAAATCATGGAAAAATCAGGGTACTTTATCAATCTGGAAAAATCATGGAAATATCAGGGAATTTTGCAAAAATATTTAAAAATCGGGGAACTTTCGTTTTTGCCTAGTGAACTAGATCATTTTTAATTGTCAATCTGATGCGCGGCTCCATTCTGAATCACACGATACTCAACTGATGCATAGATACAGACATTTTACGAATCCGAAACCAGAATACAGATCATACAAGAACACAGAAATATGAATCCGAGACTCAAGTGATATAGGCACTAACACTATACGAATCCGAAAAAGTGCATGTATTCGGAGTCGTTCTAAGATGCGGATCATACAAGAAGCCAGTTATGCGAATGATATCGGCATGTAAATTGCTTTCTGAATAAAGTCATAGGTAAAATGAATGGTAAAAGATGATTTAGTCTTCTACTGCTCCGTTGTGTTTTTTAAAGTGATGGGACATTTGAGTGATGCCTGCAAAGCTCCCCCGCAAGACAATTTTTTTTTTTTTTTATAGATAGTGCTCATTTTCAAGCCTTTTTACATATTTTTTGAAATTTAAAACGATACATTGATTGAAATTAAATAAGTTGACTAGGTGGCCAGTTTATTTTGATCAGTCATCCTTACGCTTAAAATTGAACACTATCTTTATAAAACGAGGAAACCTTCTGCTACATATTGTCTTTTTGTGTTCAACTAAATTTTATGTTTGGATTTATGAAACTGAACTACAATTTTATTAATATTAAGCATTTTTGTGGTTTTCTATTATTTATTTCCCTATATGAAGCTTTCACCTGTTGGTGCATGATACACAATGGTGATTTACATGAAAGATTATGGTATGTATATAATTAGTTCTGGAAATTTGATAAAGATAGTCAGGGAAAAATCAGGGAACTTTGTTTCTCAATTTCTGTAGCCACCCTGCCTGGGCAAAGTCCTGATTTGCTCATGCGAGAATAAGGCCCTGCAGATCATATGTCTTGAATTACGTCACCCTTCTAGTTTGCTGTGCTACGTTTATTAAACCTTTTAACCAGTATAAATATTTGTTCTCTTCTATCTTATTTCTGTTTGCTTTTTTGTTGGTGTACAAATTACACAATGTGTGTACTTGTGTTAATGTCCTATGCAAGCATAGTTAAAAATTAATATAAGTGGTTATTTCATTTGTACAAATAAAATTTTACTTATTTATTTATTTATTTTTGCTTTCAGCTTGATTTCTCTGTCCGTTCAATGTATTACACGAAGTAATGAACAACTAAAGTGTTCTATTGAAGAGCGAAATGAAGGTATCAGCTTTTGAATCTCAGAAATGTTGAATTAATCAGTGATATATCTTGCTGTCTTCTTTATTAGCTTGTTTAGCTGAAAATTTATTACTGTGGAAAACATAATATTCAGAGAAGGGTAATAAGTAGGACAAAGTATATTATTAGACATTAATCATTTCCCCCCCCCCCCTTAACATGTTTATTTTTAATTTCGAAGCAGCATTTTGAGACCAGCATTGTGCCTGCAAAATTGCTGGGTTCCAGTGGAGCGTTCAAAGATTCATTCTGGGGAGCAAACATTGGTCAAACATTTGGCATTGAAACCACCTCAGCACTTTTCCTGCTACTCTCAAAAAATATGGCTAAATGGTCCCAAAGCTGAAAAAGTGCACCCTTTGCCATCTCTTGAGCTACCTAACTGCTACATGACAGTCGATCGAATCTGTAGCTCTGTACAGAGCCTGATTATGACCAACAGGGGCCCCGGGCATTGATGAATTTGGGGGCCCCATCTATTAAAGTTGTTTTATTTTTCATAAAACTTTGATATAAATATGTATTTCAGAACAATATTTGAATTTGAAAGCCCTTTCGAGACGGGGGCCCTGGGCAAAGTCCCGATTTACCCATGCGATAATAAGGCTCTGGCTCTGTAGCATGTGATGGGCCAATCGATTGTCTGGCATTTGATTTACGTCATGTTGCTGGTCAGGGTTCCATTTAGGAGGAATTCTGTTAACGGACCCTTCGTAATATTTTTCATTTGAAACATGAGAACCTTTCACAAAATTCTTCCTCTGGTAAACAGCCACCTTCACAAATCTGTGTTTATATCTATAATTAAATATTTGCAAATTGAACGAATCTTCCTAATATAAACTGATATGTAAACAATGCTTTGTCAGTTTACATTTATATATATGTATATTTTAATAGGACTTTCTATAAAATGTCTTAAAATGGAACTTTAATTTAATACTAAATTTCAATGTGTATATTTTCACAAACATAGGACCATGGCTAGAGAAACTTGATTGAATGCTAATTTCAGATTCATGAAATTTATGAGTAAATTTTTCACACTTTCATAAAGACAGGACTCTGTCTGAAAAGTCTGGCCAGACCCTTGCTGGCCAGACTTTTCAGACTTGTAGTTAACTCGAGAGATGGCAACGGGCATACTTTTTTGGCTTTGGGCACTATATAAAGTTGTTCTATATGGACGTGAAAATGTTTGTGCTTGTTAAAATGTTAAATTAGCAAACGAAATTACTCATTTTAAGCATTATACTTAATTATTTAATCAAGATATTATTTCATTATTATCTTAAATCTGAAAATTTTATCATGGGAAAAAAAAAAAAGAACTGAAAAATTAGAAGACTGAAAATTTAGCTGTGCTGCCTGCCGAGCTCTCAATGAAATTACTATAAATTGTAAAAAGCTTTTTGAATTTTTATGAAATTATGTAAAATGAATGGCAATGCCAGCTTTGTAACAGTCGAAAAAGAAAAAATGTTGGGTTTTCTTTATCAGCAAGACGAGCCAGATATGTCGACCTGTATGGTCAGGTGCAAAGGTAGTAGCCGGGGTTCAGGTCTCTTAAATCTGAAAACCCAGATGGGTCGATTGCTTGTTCCCAGAGGTGGATTAACTGTCGACAGTGCCCTAGGCTAGCACCTCATTGGCACCCCTCCAGGGTTGGCCTTTTACCGGTAAAAACTGGTTTTTACCAGGGCATGGTAAAAACTAGGTTTTTACCGGTAAAAACCTGGGGAAAAGGGGTAAAAACATAATGATACAATAAACTCCCCGAGTCATAAACTGCACATTAATGCTATTTATAAAACAGTATTCTCATGTAATTGATGTGGATATTTCATCATCAGGACATCATGATGATGCAAACTACATTATGTGATTGTGCAAACTGCATTATGTAACAAATAATATTTGTAAGCATTTAGTTTTCATTAAAATGATTAAGATAAGTTGAGTGTAGTAAAAGTATATTTACAATTTTTTCCTTTAAGTAAAAATTATTAAACTAGCCTGCATTACATAATTGTAATAAATATTGTAAATGTGCCTTCTCATAATAATAGTTTTAATAAGTTTAATAATGATAAATGTACATTATCTATAAATTTGAATTTCTTGTAAAATGAAAACATGGATGAAAGTTTTCTGTGTTTATTATATTCCTTAAAATGAACTATTTTCGTATAGCATTCTTTTACTTACCAAATCAGACACTGAATTAGGTGAATATTGTTATATAGAAATGGAAATAGTGATATTAAATGTCCTGAACTTTTATCCCTGAGAAAATGAAAAAATAGCAGATAAATCTTCATTGGTTGCTTGTGGATTAAGGCCGATCGACTGCACTAGGTTCCTAATCCTATTAGGGAATACCTTCCTATTCCTAAGAGATCCTAGCCAGTATTTATGTGCGATTTCTGAAAAAAAAAATCCACGGAAAATTCCGAACAGCTAGATCAACAGGCACGACCAGGGTATGACCCGGTATTTTTATGGCACCTCCCACCATCCAGTTTTGATAGCAAAACCTCTCAACCATTAATGGAGAGATAAATCTTCAAAAAAAGTGACAAAAAATAGTCAAATTATTAAGTTTTTCTCAAAGGTTGTAAAAACCCTGGTAAAAACATGTTTTTCCAAAGACGGTAAAAACCGGTAAATACCATCAGACGGTAAATACCGTCCAACCCTGCACCCCTTCCCCCACTGGTGGTCATAGGGTTTTTACTTCATTTTTTTTTCTTTTAAAATTTTCGTGTGTGCCCTTTTGTGAAATCTCATACTCCTAGGCACGTACCTAGTTTGCCTGAAGAATAATCCGCCACTGCTTTTTTCTCATGAACTTTTTTAATGATAGCAAACCGGTTAAACATGGGTTTAAGTGTTCTCAAGGGAGGGTTAATCTTCCCATCTTTCCTTTGGATTCACCACTGCCATGGTCAACAATTAAAAATAAATACTTTAGGGTATTGTTTGCGTTAATGCTACACAGATGCATCAGCAGTGATTACTTGTCTGTATGCATTATTGCATAAAGTAAACATCAAAAGCACCAACCCATAAGGTTTAAAACAGTTTAATCCCCCACCCCCTAATATTTTTGCCATAGGAGCCTAAGCTCATCTGTTAATTCTTTTGTAATAATAAAAAAAGATAATCTACTAACGTATTTACCATTGACCACTAGTTAGTGATATTGAGCATTATAGAACAGTGGCGTGTGCAGACTTCCTTCAAAGGGGGGGGGGGTATGTGTTACTGTGCACTGTTTTAGGATATGCCAGTGCATAAAATTTTAAAGTTTTTAATGGTACATTCCTGTTTGCAAATTAGGTAGATAGTTAATTTAAGATGAAAAAGGAAATTTTTGTTTTGATGTAGAAATATTGCACCATAAAAGATACAGGGTTTATTGCTGTAAAATTTCATATTGGTATGAGAGGAAGGTTGAGTAGTAAAACACAGAAGCAGGATTGTTTTTAGATGGGGAGATGGTGGGATGAGAACCAGAGTCTAGGATTTAACCCTCACTAAGCACTTGCCTAGAGCACTAAATTTTGAGGGGCAGCTTTCCTTTCTCTCTCTCTCTCTCTCTCTTTTTAATCTGTTATCAAATGTTTGTTTTCTTTAGGTATGAATATGCTTATAAGTTTTGATGGAAAAAAAAGTACTTTGTCTTTCTGCTTTCATTAACAGAATGTGTTCTCAGTACACAATATGTCAATAAAAGCCCATAAAAGAGAGGTATATGTCATAGTGTGGTCAGTAGACAAGCAACTCATATAATATATTTTGTTATTGTTAACTATGCTAAAGAATAAATAAATTTTCATATGTTACAGTGATCACTCTCTTATGTGACTCCCAATTATACGACTCTCTTGGTTAGATGCCGAATTCACTTGGTTCCGTCCTTGTCTTGTGGAAAATAATGTTAAATTTCTCTCAGTTATATGACTCTTCCCTCACTTATACGGCATTTTAAATGGTTCAGGTGCAAGTACAAATCATGCACATTTATGTACCTTTATCTTATCATTACTGTAAAGTGTGTAATTAATAATGAATAACATTTCTTATCTAAATTTCTGTGTTTTAAAGATAAAATCTATGGTGCGAGAGTGGTTGTATGTCAAAATCTTGTGTACGAGAGTGATTGTATGTCTAATTAAAATGATTATTCCCAAAATAGCTTAGAGGCTTTTAAAGACTTAGACATTTTTCTCTTTTCGTCGACTAGAGATGAATTAATACCACTTAATTTTTTTTTTTAAATATCATTGGTAAATCTTTATAGTGATGAGTAGACTATCACTTGTAAGCTGTGAATTTTTTCAATATTTTTTTTTTTCATTTTTTAAATATATTTACAAATTTTTGTGAAAAGGTCTTCTTAGAATTCGAAACTTAGTTTTTTTTAAATTATAGGTAGATAAATAATGCATGTACAATTTTAAACTTTTGTAATATGACAGTCTCTCACTGATACGACTTTTTTTAATGGTCCCTTGAAAGTCGTATAAGTGAGAGATCACTGTATTTCTATTTTTGGGAAGCATGTATGAAATTATAAAGTAATGAGAAAAGTTCAAGCTTGTACTTGACTATTTTATGGTAGATAAAATATACCAGTCATTAAAAGTTGACCATCTACTGAGTGACAACTTTAGACATGTCCCTGAGGCTAACCACTGATTTTGCAATAGTACATGTGAAAATAACATTATGTCGAAAAGTTTGTCAGTATCAGTTATAAAAGTGCCATGATTCATTGAACCTGTTCAATTTCTGTTTGCTAGGAAAATATGGCTGCCGAGAAGGTGACATTATCGGATGCCCTTTCGAATGTGGATGTGCTTGATGAATTGCCACTGCCAGATCAGCAGCCTTGCATCGAGGCCCAGCCTTGCAGCATTGTGTATCATGCCAATTTCGACACAAACTTTGAGGACCGGAATGCCTTTGTGACGGGTGTTGCAAAATACATCGAAGAAGCTACCGTTCATGCAGAGTTGGTATGTTTTGAGCAACGATTGGAAAATCTGCTTTTTTTTTTTTTTTTGCAGTGAACTGCAACTATTTTTTGAAAAATGTAGTTAAACTACAACTACTTTTGAAATCCAGTCACTACTTAACTGCTTGACAAATTTTGCTAAAAGATTCAATTTACATTCACACATTTAAGGGCATTGCTATATTAATTAAAGCTACTGATACACTAATTAAAGAAAATGATATTTATTTGATTATTGCTAATTAAATTTTTAAGGATTCTGTAAAATCACTGTATGTGTCTGACATCTTGCACAGTGATTTTTCTCACTTTTACACTTTCCTTTCATACACAAACCATTGCAAAACTGTTTTGAGTAAACTGATCACAATGAGTTTTACACCAAACCACTTTTTCTGGTCTTGAGGTACAACAGCCGTGGATTCATTTTTACAAGAAGCTCACTGTAATTGGTCAGTTCCACTCAAAATGATTTTGCAAGGGTTTGTGTGTGCATAATAGCATGATGGTGTGGAGTTTTTTAATGTGTTAGCTTCATTTTTAACCCTTTGAGGCACAGTGTTCCCGCTCTGGGAACACCCAACTCTGACGTTTTGACTGTTGCCAGTCACGAAGAATAAATTTGATTTCTATAAAAGTAGTTGCAGGTGACATAGCTCCACGAGAATCCTTTACTTTTCAGCACATCATTTTCCGTAAAAAAAAATGGTCCCGATTATTTTTAAACAGCAATGACATCTGCTGAAAAATGGAAGAATGCGAGAACAGCTGGATAGATTGCCCAATGCTGGAAAAGGGGCAGCTGTTGCCATCTCTCGACTTAACTACACGCAAGATGGCAGACGTTCATCGCGTTCCATAGATCTAGAAACCCTTTTTTGATACAGCTGGCTGTACCGGCACAGCCAGCTGTCGTCAAAAAAGGGTCTCTAGATCTGTGGCACGCGATGAACGTTTCGATCGTCTGCCATCTTGCTGGTAGTTAAGTCGAGCGATGGCAACGACTGCCCTTTTTTCAGCATTGGGAAAGGGTTGCGCCTCAAAGGGTTAAATAATCAGTAATTAAAAGCGTTTTCATTTACAGCTTTTTTTTATTGCTATGTAATTATCCCAAATTTTCTGTAAGCAGCCATTTGTTGCCATTCCTCTCCCTCCTTCCCTTAAAATCCTTGCACAAAAATTATTTGTATGTAAGTAATTTTCTGGTACTTTGTAAAATTTTCTTTCCATTTTCAGTTTTGTTATCTCATAAATAAGTTATCCTGTATAGTACAAATAGATGTACATAGAAAGATTGTTGGGCTTTGTTCCTTTCTTTTTTTTTTCTTCTTAAATGTATCTTTTCTCTTTTAGAATGAGATGCTTCAAGATGGAGAAGAGCATGCTGTTATGCTGTATACATGGCGTTGTTGTTCAAGGGCTATCCCTCAGGTACTTAAGTCTTGGTTCTGAATGTTAGCAAACTTATTCAAGCCATTTTCTTTTCTTTTCATTGGTTATTGCTTACCAATGATTTACTAAATTTGCTGCCAAGTTTGGCCAGTGGTGGATACAGACATATTTTTTTGGGAGCAGGTTATTTTTGGAAGGAAGGAAAAAAAATTAGTGCGACCTTTAACAAAATGTGCAATAAAGCAAACTGTTATTCTAAACCTGTGTAATTTATTTTGGCAAGGAATTAACTTTTAAAAAAGCTTATTTTACCTAGTCAAAATGTATAATAATAAAGTAAAATGTTCCCCTATAACCATTACCTATATAAGTCATCTATATAGCAATATCTTTTTTTGAAGGGGAGGGACCGAAGCACCCTAGTCCCTTCCCTGGATCTGCTTGGAGGTTGACTGTGTAAGTGCATTTAATTTTCAAGAGGGCTCTTCTAAGTCTTTCAAAAATTTAACACTAATAAATAAAAATCATGTTAATAAATATCAATTTTTAGCTTTGAAACCCAATGGCTTAGTGGTGGCATATTTCTCTGCATTGTCTTGGGTATGGGGTTCGCTTCTGGGGCTGGATAAGGTTGACTCAGCTTTTCATCCATTGAGTAAGTAGATAAAATAGGAATTAAACACTGGGGGCTCTGTATCAGGCTAGTAAAGCTAGAACTTAAATATAGAAAATATGTGTTTTGCATCTATCCTTCAATTATAACTTTCTTGTGCGTTATTGTCAATTCCATTTTAAATTATTATACCCATGAAACCATTACCTGTCTAAGTCATCTATATATTATAACTAAGCTACTTATTAAAGTTTTCTGCCAAATATTTTTGGCTCACAAAATACTATTCTTTAACATTATTTTGAGGTATCCAACAATTGGCTGGTTCTTTATCAGCATGCTTAGTTTCTAAAATATTGCTGCCAACTGTAAGGCTCATATAAATAAATAAGTAAATAGTAATAATAATAATAATAATAATAATAATCCTACCTATCAAAAGCTGGTGAAAAACTATTTGTAAAAGTACCTTGTGCATATGCTAAATTTTCATTGTAATCTCGTTAATTTGCATTCAGAACTTTTGCACATCTGCAAAAGTTCTGTTAAGAAGTGTTTTCAAGTTTTTGTTATTTGAAGTCTAAATTTAGTTGGAGAAATTTAAATGAAATTATGCTGTTTTTGTTTGGAGTACAGATACACAAGAAATCAATAAAGACATTCCTTTAAAATAACTATGTATCCTAAGGAAACATTCTTTTTCTAAAGTATTGTACTGATGTGGTTTCTAATTAGCAAAATTTATTTCTTTTAAAACTCAATTGGTTGCATACTATTTGTTTAAGTTTTCTTCCTCATTCATTGCTTAATTTTACTTTATTGTATTAGCATGGCAAAAAAATGTTAGGCATTTTCATTACTTGTACTAAATATTTATTACCTTCCTGGTCTGGAACGAGTTCTGGAACCAATACTTCTAAATGTTTGATGTGGATTGCAATATTCTTAAGAACTGTTTACGAGTGAAGTTTTGATTCATTTATAGAATACTTTCCTTATATCTTAAACTGTTATGTATAATTTATGCTCTGAAAACAATTATTTAAACCCCATGTTTTCTCATTTATTTAGCCAAAATCCAACGAACAGCCTAATAGGGTTGAAATATATGAAAAAACTGTTGAAGTTCTAGCTCCTGAAGTAAATAAGCTTCTGAATTTTATGTATTTTCAGGTAAAAACATTTCTTTTTTCTTAAAAAAAAGCTTTAAATAAAGAAATTATAACCTTTAAATTGAAAGACTTAAAACATTCCACCCTTACTTTAAAGGCTTCTTATTTACTTTCAAAAATGTAGCAGACCACTAGTTACAGCATACTTGGAACTAGTGTCTCTCAAGAAATTCTATTTACAAGATTTATGATTTTTTTGTGCATACATTTGAAGTTAATCTGAGGTTCGAACTTGTTAAGTTAGAATATGACAGTAAAAGATTAAAAATATAGCAGGGAAGATGCCACAAAGTAAAATGAAATTCTATTTTATAAATATGTATTCATTATAATTTATTAGTTGCATTTAGTTGGTAACTCAACAGAGCACATTGAAATTTTTTTACCTAAAGGGCTTTGATTGGTGCTTAACATTTCATTTTATTATTTATTATTAAAGTTTTAAGTACTTTAATGAAATTATAAGAAATTAGAATCGAACTAAGTTGCTTGATCACAAGATTCTAAATTCGCAAGATCAAGAAACTTTTCTATTTAAGATATATTCTTACTAAGGCAGATTTAATTGCATTTTTCATAGAAATTGCAATTGTCATTATATATTTAATTATATTTATACATAAGGTCTTACATAATTTTATTTAATATTATAGAGAAGAGCTATTGAACGATTTAGTGCTGAAGTGAAAAGATTGTGCCATGCTGAAAAAAGAAAGGATTTTGTGTCGGAGGCATACCTTTTAACACTCGGAAAATTTATCAATATGTTTGCTGTTTTAGATGAATTGAAGAACATGAAGTCAAGTGTAAAAAATGATTATGCTACTTATAGACGGTATGTATTTGTACCTTAATATATATGATATAAAATCTCAATGTAAAGAATTTCAAGTGAGCAAAGACCCTATTCGTGGTACTGGAAAATTTATTATTGTAAAGTATTATTATAACTGAATTTGTTTTAAAATTTTGTATTTTGATGGGACTATTTGATTATGGAATTAACACAATTGTTATGGGATTAACATAATATTAGTCTAAAATATTCTAAAAAGTGAAAGCTGTTACAATGAGATTTTACTTTGTGTAAAATGTCTGTCTTCTGTAATCCTTTAAGTTTATAATTTTTAAGCTTAAAATTAATTAATCTGAAATGCATGCTTTTTAACAAACTTAAAAAAAAAAGTTATAAATTTTTTGGAATCTTTTTTTTTTCTTTTTTTAATAAAATATGAAGAAACATTTTTATACCACATGGCCCAATTTAATCATTTTTTTAAAATTCAAATAGGAGTACAATAGGGATGATTCTATATTAATTTGCTCAAGTTCTGATGATATGGTTCAGAAAATCTGAAAAAAAAAACCCATGTTTTTTAAAATTATTGCCTAAAGAGCTATTATTAGCTGCAGTGATAGTAGTATGTCAAAAGTCACAAAGGTTTGCCATGTATGACGATTTATTTCCAAGTTTGGCACCAAAAAGTAAGGCCTCAAAACTAACCTTGCTTGGCAATATCTTCTATATATTTTGTGAGAAATTACCTAATTCCACTACTGTTAATGAGAATATTAATTTTCATGTATTTTTTAACGAACTTTTTTAAAAATGCATGTTGAGCTCATTGGAGAAACTTATTTGATTTGGTCTAAGTGCATTATCACAGATTTCAAATATACTATCTTTTTTTTTTTTTTCTTTGTGTAGTGCTGCCCAGTTTTTGAAAGTGATGGCCGATTCACAAGCCTTGCAAGAGTCACAAAACTTGTCTATGTTTTTGGCTACACAGAACAAAATAAGGGACAATTTGAAAGAGAATCTCGAAAAAATCCCTGGCTATGAAGAACTGCTTGCAGATGTTGTGAACATTGCTGTTCACATGTATGAATCAAAAATGTATATGCTTCCAAGTGAAAAGCATATGCTTGTGAAAGTTAGTTACTTTTCTATTAATGATATTTTTACTGGTTACTTTTCTATTAATGATATTTTTACTGTCTGTAAATTAACTTTTTGCAAGCTGAATTGAGATTTAACGTATTTTGAAATTATTCAAGATTTTTAACCATTTTTAATTGTCTTTTCTGTCCTGTTTATTGATTTTAATTGCTTTTTGTCAGTTATCTTTTGTTCTGTGTATCATTAGACTAATTAATATTTGGAAAAATAGTTTTTAAGGTCTGTTTGATAGGTTTAAGTCAACAGGAAAGGAAACAATCAGAAAAAAAACAGTCTTTGACTGTCCTCCCAGAAGTTAACGAACATTGAAATATTTTTAACTTGTATTTCAATCTATATTTCCATAGGTTCATGTCAAATTTTAAACTCACTTGCTGTAAACTTTTTATTCAACTGAGTTATGACAGTTTAATATATTTAAGTACCTATCTTCTTGTTTATTTTCTAAATTTTGATAGATGTCTTTGAATTTCAAATTGAATTTAAATAAAACCATTCATGTGTTTTGACTAATTAGAAATCAATAAAATTAAATTTTACAATGTATGTTTGTTTGTATTTATTAGGGAGTTTGTGCATACCGTTTCTTCCAACGCTAACGCTATCCGCTATACGGAGTATTTTGACCAACCATGTTTCGCATTTTATGCGTGCGCATGCGCTTTATTGTCCAATGTCATTTAACGTTAGCGTTACCGTGAGTGAAACTGGGCCTGCACAAAGTCCCTATTATTGCTTACTTTACTGTTAAGATCTGTGTTGTTCTTTTAGTTTTTTTATTTGAAATAGGAAAGCTTAACTGTTTATGTAATTTAGGTTATGGGATTCGGACTGTTTCTTGTTGATGGTGATATATGTAATATAAACAAAATGGACCAGAAAAAACGAGTGAATATTGCCAAAGTTGATAAAATATTTAAAGTAAGTTGATATTTTTTATCATGCAATTCTATTTTCTGTTCTTTAATTAAAATTTTGTGTGTATGTGTGCGCTGTTTTAAGAACTAAATGAAAAATATATTATGGCTTGAATGTTTTGGGGGAAATCGTATGAATTGTTGAATGTTTTGATAAATTCAAAAGAACTGGCCAATATTGTGTGACAATGGGTGTTGGCTTCCATTTATTTTTCGTATTGCTTGAAGATGGGGTAAGAGCTTCACAAAATGTGACAGTTTAATGGCAGGGAGGGGTCGACAATGTTGCCAGGGTTTTTGCTTGGTCGCATTTTAAGCAAAATGCAAAAAGATACTTTTGCTATTTTGCTGAAGCCTTTGCTTCGAATAATAATAAAAACATATTTTATTTGTTATTTTCTTTATTCTTGAAATTTTTCTATTATAAGACCAATAAAGTATAGTATAAGCTGGATATAATGCAGTTTTATGTAGCAAATAATATTTCTTGTAAAAGAATAGAAATCACAGCTAAGACATTCAATTTTCAGTATTAATGCAGTATGTGTTATGTTGCGCTTGTACTATCTTAAAATTAAACTTGTTTTCTCTTAATGATAAGTACAATTATTAATTTTCATCTCTTTAAAAAAAAAAGTTTATTTACTGCTGTGTATTAATTCTTTAATTAGATGTCATGTCTAAATTTTAATTTTTAATTTACAAATGTAAATGAAACACATTAAGACACTGAATATGCTATGTGAATACTATGTGAACGCTGTTTACAGATCTATTGGTATTTTAGCATTTTGCTAAAGCTTTTTTTCTGATTTTAGCTTTTTTGCTAAAGAACTTTTGAACTCAGCTTAAACCCTGAATGTTGCTATGTCACATTTATGTTGTAATGAATTTTAAAATTTTGGTGCCAATTGTTACTTTGTCTTTGGATTGTTCAAAATATTTCCGCTGTTATAGCAGATTAATACACTTGATGCAAAAGGCCTAAATCCAAAACTCCGGAATAGTTCTGTCCAGAGTGGCATCCTGACAAGCAATGCATAATAACAAAGACAAAACATTGACTATTGCTGATGTTCTTCAATATTGCCAAAGCTACATTGTTGGCGTCTGCCCTCATGGGCTACTTCCATATTGAATAACCCTTATCTGCAAACAAAATAATACAACCTGTATCCTATATTGAAAAAAAATCTTTTTTTCAGAATCCAAATCTGATTTTCCCAATAAATAAAAGATCGACTCGGATGACTTCAGGAAATGATGCTGACAAAATTGGGGTCCATTTTACGCTCCCTTTAGAAAATTATAATCGGTTAAAAAGGCCCTGTCACAAAAATATAATTGTTTAACACCTTTGAGTGCATTAATTAAAACAATCGTTACCTTATATTTTAATTTGTTTTGCAAATTACTTTAAGGAAGAAAGTGAGTTTAAAAAAGAAAAAAGATTGGTATGGAAATTCTCAAAAATAGATGCTGAAATTCACAAAAATGCAGAATTTTCACAAAAATGGGCCCCCGGAAAAAATTTCTGGACCCAAACCTAAATTTAGGCTCAGCTTTCGTTTCTAAGGGTTATTGAAGTTCCCAAATTTCTTTGCTTTTAAATTAGTAACCTGAATTACTTACTTTAGACATTACGCATAATTTTTTAATCAAGATGTTATTATTATCATCTTTAATTTAAAATTTAACCAATGGGAGGGAAAAATACTAAGAAAACTAAAAGACTGAAAATTTGTCTGTGCTGTCTGCTGAGCTCTTAATGACATGTACATGAAATGTAGAAAACTTTTTGAATTTTTATTAAATAGTACAAAATAAATGAAGATGATGGCCTTTTAAAAATCGAAAAAAAAAATTGTGTCTTTTTTTCTCAGCGAGACAAGCTAGGTTTGTTGCCCTGGCATGATCAAGTGTAAAGGTAGTTGGGGTTCAGACCTCAAAGCTGAAAACCCAAATGGGTCATCTGCCTGTTCCTCGTTATCTCGCATAACAAATATTAGAAAGTAGTAAGTGGGGACGTTATAGTAAGTTATTAAAGATGTTCAGACAGGGTGTCTACTGCTCTGGAAAGTCTGGAAAAAGCCGGGAAATTGGAAAATGGGTCCAGAAAGTCTGGAAAAAACCGGGAAATTGTATAATGGGTCTGGGAAATTCACCAAAAGAATCAATTTTTTTTGTTTCGTGTCCTTTTTTATTTTTTTTACGCTTTCTCTCTAATTGTCAGACTGGAACCCAAAAGCAACTGTAACACATTTTTCGGACTGCGAAAGTATCTAGCGATGTGTTTGTATAAGGAGGGAAAAATGGGGGCTCGGAAGGGTAAAAAACAAATTAGCTTACTTGGTAACTTATGGCTTAGGACCGTATTTCCAAGAACAGTTAGTTAATTCTATCAGAAAGTGCAACTACTTCTGTTTCTCAATGGATGAAAGCTTAATCCTGTATACTTCAGTTAAAATTGATTTCAAGAAGTTGTACAAAATATGCAAATATAAAGACAAGGGAGGTGGTATTGTGCAATTTCCCAATGTAAAATCCACTGGTCAGGAATTTTTTTCCCGGGACCTCCCAAAAGGCAGGAAATTGACTTTCAGAAATTTGGTAGACACCCTGTTAGAGTCCTGGAAAGGTTGGTACTAAAAAGGCGCATGATTGTATATTTAAAACGCCCAGGCACTACTTATTCTTATGTAAGAAAAAGTCTCTCGGATGGTCCAATTGAGACGAAGTCTTAAAAAGAGCACATACCTTTTTTGTCGATGGTGTACGATGACGGAGGAAATCAAAACAGGAACGCACTCACACAAAGCTGACAGAAACTGCACATTGTTATTAATAAAAAAATATCTTGTTTATTTACTTTAAAACAATTGGGGCATGAAAAGGTGCTGGTCATTAAAAGACCCACAAAAAAAAGAAAACATAAAAGAATAAAAAGATATCACAATGGGCCATTGAAGAAGACTTAGCCTCAAAAAGTTGGTGGTCACACAGTGGCAGACAGGCAGACACTGATGCACTCTTGCCTTGCGATCGGTGAACTCAGAAATCGGCAGGTTTGCCAAGTGTGGTGACACAAGACACACTAGTCAATTCAGAGCATGGACGATCTTGGCGGATGCGGCGATTTGGTGATAAACTAGCCACATTAGAGGCTTACTATCAGTAACCCTAAACTATCTGGAAAGTTCGATTTCTTCTTGAACATTCTCCATATCACCAGAACTTTGTAGCATGTTTTCCTATGGGAACAAGAATAGGCACATCTTGAAAACTACTGTTTGCTGGAAACGAGGTCGATTTCAACACGGCAAATGCTTAGAAAGAAATGAAATATAACTTAAAGACTTGTAATTCCTTAAAATTTCGGCTGATAGTCTGAAATAACGTTACCATTCTTGAACTCATGAATCTTGTTTGTGAAATAGAAAAAATAATTTAAACTGCATGCTCTTTAAGAAAATGAAAAGTAAGCAACAAAAAGTATTATTTTTGGAAATATGGCCGGAACTTACATTCCTAACAAGGAAAAACAATGTTGACCTAACAAAAAAAACGTGGAAGAGATGAGGAAACAGTAAATATCCTAAAATAAAAATAATTTGGCTCCACACTAATTAATCTAGAATATGTTGATTTTGAAACATGGTGTAAAGTTTAAAAAGGTGCTAAAAGGTGATGTCACTATGTGACATCGTGACCTGTTATCCTCTGCATAGTGATTTCAAGGAGAGACTTATATTAGAAATGCACTTTATAAGTGATTGAGTAAGGTTTTTATAAAAATCATATATTAATGCTGTCACATTCTGAAGATTGGGGAGAGGGGAAGGGGTTGCATTATCAGGTCTTATGTCAAAGTGTGACATATGGGGAGAGGTATCAAAATTTACTGAAAAAAGTATCACATAATTCATGGAAGCCCTCTGTATATTCAGTTCTGTGATGTTTTAGTTAATTATTCTGTTCTCATAGCAACTGGAGATGGTTCCTCTGTTTGGTGACATGCAAATTGCACCTTTTAACTACATCAAGCGTAGTCCTCACTATGATCAGTCTCGGTGGCCACTGGCTAGTTCCAGCTCACCAAGTCCTCAGTCTGATCTTCTGCAATATTTACCAACTACCAGAGATGAATATGTGAGATATATCAGTGAATTAGCAAGGCACAATAATGAGGTATGTGTGTTCTTCGTTAATTTCTTGTGTTAATGAGGATGATCTTATTTTGTGAAATGATACACATAAAAGGTACTTATTATTCTGGACACTTGTTTTGGATGAAAAAGTTTTGTGTTCCATCATGAGCATCCAAACCGCTGTGTTTGAACTGCTGCTGATAAAGGATGGAATTTGTCATCTAAAACACTTGTCCAGAATGATAAGTACCTTTCATGTGTGTTATTTTACTGTCTTAATTATTCTACTTTGTACCCTGTTTGAAGATAATTCAACAATTTGGGGTAAATTTAATGAGTCATTATTGACAACTACTTTTTTGTGTGTTTGTGTTTGTAAAGATTTATTTACATGTCAAGATTTTTATTTTTCACATTTTCCTGTGAGACAATCTGGTCAATAATTACAAAAAAGGTTATTTTTAAAATATTACTTTTAGTAACCAGTTACCAGTGCCTTAAGTTTTCTTTAAGTCTTTCATGATGGACCAAGGTAACCTTGTTTGAGGGTATTTAAAGTGTATTAGCAGATACCAAATATGTACTCAGAAAGTCTGATAGATCAATATGTTTTTTAGCTTAGAAATGTACTGATTTCTTTTTTAATGGCAAAATTAGTTTTTGGGAAGAGAGAAATGTGATTATCTACAGCTTTACAGGCACTATGAGAACAAACAGAATCACCAAAGTAACATACTCTTTAAAAATTAATAAAAACTTCGTGAAACTTACAGTAATAAAGAATTGTACAGCTGCGGGAAAAAAAAAAAAGTCCCACTTGCTCTTTATTTCGCCATCGTTCGTCGTATAGCAAAGTTATATATACCATTCGTTTGCAAATAATGCATCCTTTAATTTACTATTAATTTAATTTGCATAAGGGGCCGTCTTCATATTTAATTCTGCATCAACTTCGTTTTTCTCAATGGCAACTCCATATTTTGACTTTATTAAACGAAAGAAAACCTTCAAATTACCCTAAATATAAATTTTCACCAATTTTCTACGATAATTTCTGGAGATATTGCGAATTCATTTTTGCGCGCTTTTAAGGGACTTTCTGCAAATTGAAAAATGCTATTTGTAGGTTCAAAACTTTTCGCCTTTCATTTATTTCGCTCGTGAGAATTAAAAGAAATTAATATTATTTTCAAGGAAAATATTGTTCCCATCTCTCTTAAAGTTTTTTGTACTGAGAATATCAAGGGTAGAATAGAATATTTAGTCTGTGGTCCAAATGACCCGTGAGTTCATAACTTCCTTGGTTCGTACCAGGGATCAAGCTGTAGTCGCATTTTTTGCAAAATGCGACGAATTGTGCGAAAATGCAAAAAAAAAGTATTGTCTGTCGCGAAAATGCGACAGCCATTTTTAACTTCCATGTTGTCTGAAAACTGAATTTTCTGATTCCCAGAATAGCCTTTACGCACTTTAGCGATCTTTTCTTTTTTTTTTTCCTTCTCAAAATTCTTAAGGTCACCTGTTGGAACACCCAATCAATCACCTTGAACCCATACTGTCATTACAATGTGTTGCTCACAGATTGACATTAGCTTCTAATCAGGCCACATCCAAGCATGCATATTTAGTAAAATATCAAGATATTTTAAAGAGGGTGTATACTTACTTTGAAAATTCACCTAAAAACACTAGAATTTTAGCAGATATTCAGTCAATCTTGGATGAACTATGCAAAAAATTTATTCAGGTTTCTGCTACTCGTTGGCTGTCTTTAAGAAGTAGTGTTTCTGCCTTTAAATCTAACTGGCAGGCTCTTGTGTCTGTACTTATGCAAGACAAACGCCCTGTTTCTCAAGGTTTGCTGAAGCAAATATCCTCATATAAATTTTTAGCTACGACAGCCCTAATGAATGGTGTTATGTTTAGCATAAATAAATTAAGCTGCACATTTCAGAAATCTAATATAGATTTTGAAACTGTACAAGCAAATGTTGCAGCATGCCTTGTTGGTCTGGAACAATTGAAGAGTGGCACTGGTACCAGTCTTATGTCTTTCAGTTGTGTCATTCCAAATAAAGCTATGGAACAATTTGCATACCAGGGGCATGTTGTTTCTGATAGTTTTAAACAAAGGGATATGTTTAAAACAATGTCACGTTTTTTTAATACAATCATTGAAAACATCAAGGACAGGTTAGGTGACTTAAATATTATCAAAATATTCAATATATTTGTACCTAACTGCATGCCCAAAGAAGCAAAAGAACTAAATACGTATGGTAATACAGAAATAGAAGCCATATATGTGTGTTATATGTGAAGTGTTTTCCGAAAATTCTGAAATCTCATTAAATGAAATGTTGTCAAAGTGGGCCATATTTAAGCATTTAATGGCATCTAGGTTCAAACACATGAATCTAAGGGATTTAACAGATTTCATGTTTGTAAATGAAATGCATGAACAGTATCCCTTAATGTCATCCATTGTTGAGTATGCAGCTACTATTCCGCTACATACTGTGGACTGTGAACGAGGATTCAGTGCTCTAAATTTAATGAAATCTAAAATAAGAAACAGACTTTCACTCAATAACGTTAATAATGCACTAATGATTAACATTGAAGGTCTTGAAAGAGCACAGTTTGATTTCCAGCAGCCATTTAAATGGTGGGCCAATAGGAAAGAAAGAAGAATTTCAAATATTTAAAAAATATCGTAAAACCTCAAAGCACAAGTGCCCCATTCTAAGAAATCATTTTTAATAAATTTTTAATAACATTTTTCCTTTTTGTCATTTTTGCTTGCGATGACTTTGTGTGTCATAAAAAGTTTTTCAATATGTTAACATTTTTAAAATAAGTTTTTTTTTTTTTTTTTTTTTTTTTTTTTTCCCATTCGAAGTGTAAATAGAAAATTTAATATTAATTGGTATCACATTAATTTATAAGCAGCTAATTTTCTTTAGCATTTTGCTACAGCTTTTTTGTACATTTTAGCACTTTTGCTACAGCATTTTCTGACCCAGCTTAAACCCTGGTTCGTACACATGATTTAAGGGAAAAATGCAAAATGACTGCTAAGGATTTTGAAAATCTTTGTAATTTTGAAATTGTTATTCAGTGTTTCCCTTGATGTTTCTCTTAGACAGCTGAAATATTGGCAGGAGTTAGAGGCTGCTCCCTGCTCTTCTGACTACAAGCAGGAATATTGCTCGACTCAGCTATGGTCGAACTTAAAGAATGGTTTCATGATTGAAAATTTATTTGTTTGAATTTCATGTAAAAAACGCAATTAATTTTTTGCCGACCCAATATTATCACTGTGTTTGTTATTTCACTTTCTTCATTTAATACTATCGCCTGCAATGTGCAATATTCTTAAGACTTTTGGCAGTATTTAATTTATAGTTAGATGAAAATTTTTTTACAGAAAAACGTGATTTTGAATGTTTGATAAAGTATGGGGAATTCCAAAGACCTAATGTTTCTGATATTAAAAAAGGTCACATTCATGCCTGGAAAGTTGTGGATGTTAGTTTTTCAGAAATAGGATGTTGTATTAGAAGACATACATCTACTGCATCTAATTCTATAGCTGGAAAATATTTTATTTGGGGGAATATGGTAGCGGACGCAACAATACACGCTTTATAGAATCCCCAACAAACTGTAAAAACCTCTAATTTATTTGCTGCAAAATTTGATATTTTTAATACTGGTATCTTTTACTGTGTTTTTGCACAAAATAAATCTAATTTACATTTATTTTATGCAATTTCCAAAAAATGTTCACTTAATAAATTTATATATGGTCCCTTAACTCATGAAAATAACACATTTTATTTAATATAAATTAAACTACTGAACGTAAAAATTTGAAATTTTGCACAGCCATGTAATATTAATCTCTGCATCTATTTCCATCGAAATTTGGCTAGGTCGCTATTCATAATTTTTTTAAATATTAATTTAATAATTTATTAAAAATCATAATAACATTAAATTATGTTTGGGTCGTTTAGTTCTAATAGTACGAATAAAAATAAGCTTCTTACTACCAATATTATATGAGATATGAATTGAAGTATGAAAAAATATTTTAACATAGGGGGAGGGGGATTTTGGGTGCTCATAACTCACTCATTTTCTGTCCAAATTTATTGAAAATTGGTGTCTGAGGTTAAAATGAGCTAAATTTTTGAAATATGAAGTGAAATCTAGGGGTTGCTATTGAGAAAAAAATAGTTGGTGCGAATTTTAATATGTAGATGGCCCCTTATGCAATTTTTATGCATAGCAAATTAAAGTGTGCGTCAATCGTAAACGATTGGTATCTGTAACTTTGCTGTGCGACGAACGACGGCCGAAAAATGTACAAGTGGGACTTTTTTTTTTCCGCAGCTGTACATATACTTTTACATTCAGAATTTGGTTTTGGAAGTCTAGTTCTAACTAAAAACAAAAATGCCTTGTTTTATTTTATTGTAAGGCTTTTTCATAGGAAATTCTATTTTCAACTACAGTGAACTAACTCTATTTAATATGACTCTGTTTAAGACAGATTTCTCATTTTTATGTATAATAACAAAATCTAGTTAAGTCATATGGGAATTTCATATAATAGACATTACTATACCAGTTGTAAAATTTGAGATTTGTGAACTTCTGGTTTAATGGATATTTTTTAATATGGAAAAATGAGTTTACTGTAGTTAACGAAAGCATTTAGTTAAAACTAGTGTTAACTAAATGCTTTCAGAAACTACAGTTTTTTAATTACTTACTTATGTATTATCTCATCGACCTTTTTTTTGCCAATATTTTTTTCACAAACAATGTTATTTTGTGCCATGATCGAATACTGTTATGCAGTTTCTGGTTTTGCTAATTCCTTATATTAGACAACCACTTACTTCTTTCATAAATTGCTATTTTTAAGCTTAACAGCTATAAAGTTTCGGCTTCCAAAAGTATTAAAATTATTTTGGCATGATCATTGGAAAAATATGTAAGTGTAAATATATAAGGTATCACAAAAACAATGACTGGGCTTTTATTCCTTAAATATTGATCCTAGACATTTGCAAGATTTCAGCCTTTCATCATAAACGAAATGTGTTAGGGGCGATACAATAACAGTAATAGCAAAAGTATTGTTTATTTATGCATTTGCTGTTTTAATTCGTAATTTTGTGTACAGCCTCTGAAGTGTGCTCTTCTAATGTGATTTTTTTTTCTTTTTGAGAGCCATCAGAAAGTGCCTTAAGTCAACATATATTTATTTTAATATGACTGAGCCTTTCTATGATGAAATATTGAAATTTTGTAATCACTAATTAGTATATGGTGCACATTTTACAAACTTTTTTTTTTTTTTTTTTTCGTACTAAGACCTTTCAAAAATTTAAATTTTGCGTTTATCTCTGTAAAACTGTAATCAGTAGCATAAAATTACATTTTTTTTTCTACGAAGTAACTTTCTAACTTATTATTTATGTGTATGATGTATATTCAAAGAATGAAAGTCTCTCAGTGTCTTTGGGACACCCTGTATATATTTTTGAGCTATTTGAATTTAAAATTAATTGATAAAAAATGCACCCCCCTCTTTTTTTTTAAATTCATGAAGGTTACAACAACAGTAAAAGAGACTCCTCGCACAGATTGTGAAAATAAAGAGTTAACTGAATTAGCTCTTCGAGGCTTACAGTTACTGTCTGACTGGAGCACTCATGTAACAGAATTGGTGAGTTAAGTATTATTGTTAACCAAATTTTTTATTTATTATCAATTCTGCATAAACCTATAACTTAAGTTCAGGGGGATTCTGCAGTATTGTGCGCATGTATGTCATGTCTGCAACAAGATCAATTGATCATAACTAAAGGGTGATTTTTTTAAACAGTGGGTTCTATGGTTTACAGAAAAAAAAATGTTCACCTAACTCAATTTTTTGTTTAGTTACAATCAAACTTATTGCAGACATTAACATAAACACTCGCAATACTGTGGAATCTAACTTCTGTGAACAGAGTCGATGTTGTGCTGTCAGAATTTCAATAACAAAAAAAGTTCTTTATCTGAAAGTTTCTTGCATTAAATGTATTATGCCTATTGTATTTTGAACTTTAAAATTAGTGTGGTTATAAATCATTTTTTATGTGTAATTATTTTACATTCTTTCTAATGAAGTTTAAAAAACAGTTGTTTAGTTTGTCTATTCATTCACTAACTGCTCTAAATGTGCTTGGATTGAATTGAAATTCACATATCTTATTAAATATTTACTGTAGTATTCTTGTTAAAATGATTTTGTAATGCTGCTATAAATTTTTAAAGTGCACAAAAACGTTTAATGTATTACTATCTATGAGAAATAATACTTTTAAAAGTAAATTTAAATAATGTTACTTGATTTCAAGGAAAAGAAAATTGTATATTTTCAACATTTTGTAAGTAATTGTAGAGTTTGACTTATGTTTGTTTTATTAAAAATGTAAAATATCTGAATTATTATCGTGAGGTATGATTTAAATGCGTTATTGGCATAATTTGATGTTCAAAGTTTAAAATACAGACTTTGCGAATGACACTTATATAGAATATAGTATACTCAGTACAGACTTTTCAAGTGTTAGAAAGGATCTACTCTTCAACTGTAAAAGGTTTTTTCTTTCTTCCACTAAGTAGGAAAGCGAGACAACCTGCCTAATGGAAGTACAAACTTTTTATAGCTGAAGAAGGGAAAACACTTTGTACTGCCCGAAATGCTCTACAATTTTTCTATAAATGTGTGTTATTTACATACATTATTAATTTCAACTACAGAAAGTTCTTCATTAAAATACTGTGCTAATATAGACTTTATAGTTCTTTAGAATAAGTACATGAAATAATTCCAGTGTATTTTATTTAATGGTTGATGAATAAAAAGAAAGTCATTCTTTTGGAGTAAGTAGAATATTTAGAGCCGAAAATTTTCTAATTGTTCAAGAAATAAATCTCTAAAAGTTATGAGTTTTGTAATAAAGTCCTGTATATATTTAAGAATTTAGATTGGGGTGTTTTATTTTCTTGCAGCAATTGATATTTGTGTTCATGATAATGAGCAAAAGTAAGTTGTTTAGTAGCTGTGTTACTGTAATATGAGTATAGTACTCATACTATAGAATGACCCAAAAATGCTCCAGTAATGTTTAATTTGTTTTAAGTGCAGTAATATGTAAGATGGATTGGAATGTTTCACAATTCATGCATTTAGTACTATTTATCTCTATTTAATTCTCTCTCTCTTTGTATTTAGTATTCTTGGAAATTGATGCATCCTACAGATCATCACCAAAACAAAGAATGCCCTCAGGAAGCCGAAGAATATGAAAGGGTATTACCAAATAGCTTTATGAAAATTTATAATGCAATAATTCATTAGCTTTATGAAAATTTAAAATATAATATTTCATTGCTCAAGTTTTAAACACCTTGTGTATCTCACTCGAACTAATTTTTAAAAATTTATGAACTGAAACTTTTAATTAGAAAAAGAAAAAAAAAACTATAAGTTTGAAGTGCAGTAAACTCCCGACTATCCAGCCTAGTTGAAAAAAATAATAAATGTTAGTAGTCGTGTGCTACTTGCCGTGTACTCAAAGGCACTCAAACATGCAATACACGTAGCTACTAAAATGAGAATTTATCGCATAAAATACTTTTTTTCATGAATGCAAAATCCAAGTAAACCTGAGTTTTGCTTATTTTAAAACTGTATGTACTTTATTAAAATCTACTACTACTTTATTAAAATCTGTGCGCTTCTGTCTGCTTGTTGAAATTAACGTAAAATTTAGGCCACTAGTTTACTTTAAAATATGTAACGCGTTTTTAACGTAGCGGGGAGGAGAGGGCAGAAAGTGTGTAAATATTTATAGAACTCTGGCTTTTTTATTATCCGGTCTGCTCTTCTGCCACATTAGGCTGGATAGTCGGGAGTTTATTCTATATTCTAAATTTGAAAAGTAATTAAGAATGCTCTTTTTAATTTAAATGATGAAAACAAAGTTGCAACCCGTGAATGCATTTTAAATTTAGTTATTTATTCATTTTCTCATTCTTTAGTCATCTTAATAGTGCCTTGCATGCACTATTGAGATAAAACTGTCATTAGAATTACACTGACAATTTGTATTTATTGACTACATGGTGTTTGGACAATAAACACTGTATTAAACAAAATAGCTAAAGTTGTTTATGAACTTTATATATATTTTTTAATTGTGTTTTTTCATTTTAGGCTACTAGGTACAATTACAGTGATGAAGAAAAATTTGGTTTAATTGAAGTAAGAACATTTATAGAAACTTTTCTTTCACTCATTTTGCCTAATATTATAATTTCTATGAGTTCAAAGGTAAAAGGAGTAGTACTTCCAAAAAATTTCTCCCCTTGCATATGGCATTGAATTAGCTATAATAAGAGATGAACCCTGAAATCAGTTGATTAAAAAGTCTTAAGTTAATAAACTCCCTTTTCCCTTAACATCAGAACCGTGGCATTTGAGGTATACCTCAAACTGCAAGCTGGGTAAAATAGATCCAATTTGTAAAATTCATGCTGCAATACAAAAATAATGCTGTATTTGAACGACAATGACATTCGTTTAAACTTAACATTCATATTAAGGTTAGTATTATATTAAAAGTAAAAAATATATATATTATTCTATAATTATTAGAATTGTGTTGCTTGAGGTAGGTAGGTATACCTAAAATCGTGGGCTAGGTTACATTGACCAAACTTGAAAAATTCACATTGCAATGAAAATTGTGTATGCTATTTTGCCGTTTATTATGCCATTACCATAAATTTTATTAATGATAATGCCATTTATTGATTTTGAATTGAGGATTCCAGACTCGTGGGACATTTTTGGTCAAAACTCATTCCACAGTTTCAGGTATAATGTTAAAAACAAAAATCTGATAAAGGTTTTTTTTTTTTTTTAATAGATACTTAATAACATAAGTTAGGAAAAGTGACAAGATTTTAGTTTGTAACTTAAAAAAAAAGGAAGTTTAATTTTGGGTCAAAATGATCCAGCCTCTGATTCTAATATTAATATTCTATTCCTTCTAACGTGATTAATATTAAGAGAAGTTAAACCTTTCCTTGTATTTTATTGGACCTATTTTTAAATTATGAATATAAATAATTCCTTTTGAAAAATATTTAGATTGTCACATTATAAAACCCTTGCATGCAGTTGATTTTTCTTATATATTGGCTCAGTGCTGTCTGTTTTAATACTTGTACAATTTCCGAGGTCCGCAAAATTTCCTTGTTTTACTTTTCATTTGCTTGTTGTTTTAAACAGTTGTTGATTTTTCTAGGTTATAGCAATGATAAAAGGCTTGCAGGTTTTAATGGGAAGGATGGAAACTGTCTTTACGGATGCTATTCGAAGGCACGTGTATGCCGAGCTCCAAGAATTTGTTCAAGTTGCTCTACGTGAACCTTTGCGAAAGGCTGTGAAGAATAAAAAAGATCTGATTCGCAGGTGCAAAATGATTCAGTTTATATAATTGACTAGTTGTTCATTACCTACTTTTTATTTGGTTTAGAAATAGTATCATCAATCGTGGGTTATTTTGGTCTAAAACGTAAAAGAAATTATTAGTTTTTAATACAAGATAACAATACATATGGGGAAAAGGCTACGACCATATTAACAAACAAGGTACTTTATTAAACAACAATTACACACGGACAATTAATTACAAACACTTAGATAGACTGAGCGACAGAGACGTCTTCTCTCGTCGGCTGCAGTTAACGTCTCTCTCGATTACGCAGTAGGAAAGGAACATGTTATGCTTGCTAGGCGACTGCCGCGCCACACATAATGTAACGGCGTTAGCTAAGGAGTTTGCATTGAACTTCCTACATTCGGCCATCATGACTGCTAAGGCGACCTCGCCTGAAGTTACAGAACAGTTGATTTTTATTTATTTTTTTTAAACAAATCAATAGCTTATCACTACAACAACAAAACAATCACTAGCTTATGTATTTAGGAAAAGGGAGCTTAACAATGAGCAATACCTCCTAATAAAATAAACAATATAGAGAATACAGTTATACATTACCACAGGAAGAATAATATAATGCAAAACTTGAATACTGGAATAATGCTGCAATTAAGAAGTGCTAAAATAAAGAAAAGCAAATGAATTATAATAATTAAATTTTAAAGTCATTCGAAGGGTAAAGGGAAAAAAAGGTTTCTCAATATAGTCTTAAGTCCTTCGGTGAAGAAGAAAAAAATATTGAACACAGTTCAAGTTATGTATTCAACAGTGCTGGTCCAAGGTTTCATGAACTGTGCACAGGTGGAGGTTTTGGATGGACCGTCAAAGAAAGCACATTTTTCGACATTATATGTGTCATTGTTTTTCACTTTTGTGACTTTATAGGGTCCAAGGAATTTTCGCTCAGTTTTAATCCAGGACCAAATTGGGTTCGTTTGATTGCAACTAGATCATGCAACTGGAATTGTGGAGCTTGCCTGCGTCGAAGGTTGTACGTTCGGCGATTTTCTTCTTGAACTTTGGGGATCTGTTGTTTAGCATCTTTACGAAGGTCGTCGCGGTGTTGTTCAAATGCAGCTTTTACCTCGTCGTTGATGAGTTCGAGAATTTTTAAGTCGTGTTCAGATTTCATTTTTGTGCCAAAAAGGAGTTCAAATGGAGTGGTGTTTATACTCCTTTGGAATGTCGAGTTTATGATTTGCTGTAAGGCGGGTACATGGGAATACCATTTTTCTGGATTGCCAACAGACAATTTGGAAAGAACAGCTATAATGGTAGTATTCTGGCGTTCAACCTGGCCATTAGATCTCGGTAGGCCTGCCGTGATGGAGATATGAACGATGTTTTGTTTGGCGCAGTATTCTTCAAAAGCGGTTGAGGTGAAAGCTGGTCCTCTGTCCGATATGATACGCGATGGATTTCCGAAGACCGATCTTTGATTTTCTAACCGATTGATTATTTCTGCGGCGTCCGTTGATTTAGTTGGATAGAGCCATGTAAATTTTGTAAAGGCATCTATTACCACGAAAATATGTTTATAACGCTTGGAAGTGGTGGCAAGAGGTCCTAAATGGTCGACATGGTAGGTATGTAGAGGTGTATCGTCCTTGTCAATCGGGTGTAGCAGTCCGTCTTGCTTTCCACGTTTACGGTTGTTGAGAATACTAACACAATTTTGGATGCACTGTTTAATTTTGTCTTTTAAGTGTGGAATGAAATAGTCCTTGTTTAGGATCTCTTCTGTGCGGACAACAGCGAAATGACCACGTTCATGTGCTGCTTTGATGATGTTGGCTTGCATGCTCTCTGGAACTACCAGGAGGTCTTTGCCATTCACTGTTTTATACAGATCATTTTTCACGATGTAGTTGTCATGAGCTGCGGTTTGAAGAAGCGTTTTTATCGCTGTGATATGTTCATCAGTCTGCTGTGCTTTAAGGAACTGAATATTAACACTGTTCTGAATGGTCATGCAACAGGGATTACGACTAAGTGCGTCGACATGAGCCATTTTTGAGCCGTTGCGATGTTCTATAGTGAAGTTAAAGTCCTGAAGGTATAAGGCCCATCTGGCGATACGGGTGTTGAGATGTTTTTTATTTAAGGTTTTGACGAAGGCATCACAGTCCGTGATAATTTTGAAGTGAGTACCTAAAACGTAAATCCGAAACTTCTTTAGAGCTTCAACAACGGCAAGGACTTCCAGCTCAAAACTTGTACACTTTCGTTCACTATCAGAGGTCTTTTTGGACATGTAAAATACAGGATGAAAAGAGTTATCTTGCATGGATTTTTGCATTAGGACTGCCCCCAAGCCATCTATTGACGCGTCAGAGTGAATTTCAGTGGGAGAGTTCTGATTAAAAATACTTAAAACAGGTTGCTGTGAAAGTAAATATTTTAATTTTTCAAATGCGGCTTTTTGTTCAGCCTGGAATTGAAAGGGGGTGTCCTTACGCAAAAGGTCGCTAAGAGGTTTTGCTATGGCAGAATATGAAGGAATAAACTTTCTGAAATATCCGGTGAGACCTAAAAATCGGCGTACATCTTTAATATTTTTCAAATCCGGATAATTTAGGACAGCTTTAGTTTTCGAGGGGGAAGGAGACAGTTTACCGCCTTCTACTACATGGCCTAAAAATTCTATTTTAGTGTGTAAAAACTGGCATTTGCGGAAATTTATGTCTAATCCATAATCACGGGCTACATCAAGGACAATTTTTAAGCGTTCGAGAGCCTCAGACTCACTAGTAGCTGGGATGACAACATCATCCATGTACGGGAGTACAATGCCCTTAGCAATAAGTTCACGAAAAACGGCGTTTATATAACGCATAAAGGTAGATGGACATGTACTAAGGCCAAACGGCATAAATCGGAAGAGATATTGGCCTTTGTGTGTCACAAAACTAGTATAAGGACGGCTTTTTTCGTTTACGGGAACGTGGAAAAATGCATTTCGTAAATCGAGTGTAGAAAATATTGTGGCATTTTGAAGACTATCTAAAATGTCTTCGATCAACGGAAGGGGAAAGTGATCTTTGACTATTTTGCGATTTAATCGTCTGTAATCTATGCATACTCTAGGTTTTCCGTCTTTTTTTGTTACAACTAACACTTGGCTTGCGTAGGGAGATGAACATGGCTCAATAATTCCATTTTCGACCCATTCGTCAATTTGTGCATCTACTATATCACGCTCAGCAAATGGCAAACGTCGGGGTGCGTGGAAAATTGGCTCGTCGTCAGTGAGCACGATGTCAAGTTCAACGTTAGCAGTTTTCGTTTTATTGGGTGCATAATCCAACAACAACTTCTCAACGTCAGCGCGTGTATGACTGGTGACATTCGGGCCGATGTCAAAGATGGGAGAATCGTCAGAAATTGACATAATAGAATTTTGAGGTTCTACAGGATCAGATGCCGTTGGAAGTTTTGAAAATATTACGCCTGCAGGGGAAATGGTTAAATTTGTTTGCTGTATTATGTCACACCCGATTATGAGGTCATAATTTGTGCAAGCATTCGGCACTACAGAAATAGTAACCGGAAAAATTTGGTCGTCAATAGTAACATCACAGTCAAAAGTACCAATGACATTTGTTCGCGAAAAACCGAAACCCGTCAATACTTTAGTGTTATTCAATAATGGTGGAGAACCTATTTGTACCCATGCAGAATGTCGAAGCAACGTCAAATTGCTACCTGTGTCCACAAATCCGGGGAATTTATTGTCAAAAATAAGAACTTCCTTACACATGTTTACAGAAGGAAATTCACGTACGGTATTTACTTTTGCTGGTGAAGTAGAACTATCGTTTCGAATAGCTCGGACGCATTCAGTCGACTTGTGACCAAAAAGATTGCATGCTAGGCACTTCGGGCCTCGAGAGCGATTAGGACACCATTTAGACTTGTGTCCGACGTCATTGCAGTTAAAACAACGTTGCAGGGTGTTAGCTGTGTCAGAAACATTAAATTTTGAGGGTTTTCGTTGTTGGTTTGGTCGTTCTGTACCGCGGTTTGAGCTGTCAGGTGAGTGACGAAAATTCGACGAATTTGATCTATTAGCTCGCATGTTATTAACAAAAGTTTCGTAAGTTCTTAATTTTGTCTTAAATTCGGAAAATGATGTTGTCCCATAAAGGATAATTTTGTCTGAGCGGGAACCTTCAATACCGTTTATGACGTACTGAATAACAGAACACTCGTCAATAGCGCAATCGCATCTATTTGCCAATTCGCGCATGGAATTAAAATATTGAGTAAATGTTTCGTTAGGGCGCATTTTTCTTTTTTCAAGCTGCCGATGAATTTCTATTGACGTGACTGTGTCTGAAAACTCGTTAATTAACGCAGATTTAAACGTATCGTATGCATTTAGATTTCTTTGCGACGACAGAAATGACTTCGCGGAACCGGTAATCAATCTTTTTGCAAACACTAATTTTTGTTGATCACTTATGCAAGGGAATAATTGGAAATTTTCCTCCAAGTCTATAAAAAAACTTTTAATTGAATACAAATCATCTCCTGAAAACTTTCTACTATTTGCAGATATATCTCTTAAAAGATACCAGAATTGATTAGTCATATCCGGAACTGCGCTGGGGCCTAGAATGGGGAACTGTGCATTTCTCGGTTGGGTAAGGTAAACAGAGCTTGGGTTTTGCATCGCAGGAACACTGTTTATGTCAGAGTGCTACTCGCTTCTGCCGATGTGTTAATAAGTGGATGGTCATGTTCTAAATCAGAGAGATAACTGGTGTCGAGAGAATTTTGAAAGTCTTGCAAATTTGTTAGGGCATTAAAAATGCTGTTGCAAATATCTTTTTCGTTTGCATTTGATTCCAAATGTAATAAATTTGCCACGGAGATAAACTCATTTAAGGAGAAATCTTTTAATATCTGTTCTTTATGTTTTTCTAGATCTAATTCGATTGGGAAGGAAGAGAAATTATGTATTTTGGTACGGGAAGAACGATCAAATTCTTTAAAACCAAGTATGGTGTTTAATGCTTTAACAGTTTGAGTTTTGCCAAATTTCAATGAGTTTGCTATTAAATGTATGTCTCCTAGTTTTAACGACATTTTGAAAAAGAATACACTTTCTGAATGTAAACAAAAACTAGAGAAATTCTGCACAATTGTTTAAAAGGATAATAACGATCTAAATTAAAAGAAAAATCTAGCCTACTTGAAATGGGGAGCAGTCCAGCAGTTAATCCACACCTCAAACCATGTATTTAAATTCGTCAAATTGCATTCGTCAATAAGAGAGCTTCTGAAGCTTATCGTCTTTTAGGGAATACACTGGCTTGTTGATGTCTAGAGGAATTCTCTGGAGTGTGAGAGGACGGTCGAGCCCCCAAAATATGGGGAAAAGGCTACGACCATATTAACAAACAAGGTACTTTATTAAACAACAATTACACACGGACAATTAATTACAAACACTTAGATAGACTGAGCGACGGAGACGTCTTCTCTCGTCGGCTGCAGTTAACGTCTCTCTCGATTACGCAGTAGGAAAGGAACATGTTATGCTTGCTAGGCGACTGCCGCGCCACACATAATGTAACGGCGTTAGCTAAGGAGTTTGCATTGAACTTCCTACATACATGATAAAGTTTTTTTGGATTGAAAAATATTTCATACCCTGTTTGAGGATAATTCAATCCTGTGTGGCATAAATTTAACTTTGTGGCAAAACTGGAGTTTTGGTAAACATTTATTTGCATAGAAAAATTTTTATGTTACAAACTTTTTCTCCTAAATGTCAGTCAGGAAAGAATTTTAAAAAAGATAAGTGTCAAAATATTGCCCTTTGTAACTTGTTACCAATGCTTACTCATAGTTTGTCTTTTTAAAGTAAATTTTAAAATTTTCATAACTAGTGTCATAAACTAGGTAAAAGCTAAAAACTAGGTTTTCAAGGCTACTTTCTGCTAGGCATAGTAGGCCTTAAAATGAAAAGTTTAGCATTGGTAAAAGTTATAAGGTAAAGGCTAAGAACATGTTTTGAGAAACTGTTTTTCAAAACTAGAGCTGCTTTATTGTGTTTCAATTTTATAAGCTAGGTGGTTAAAATAATCCAGCTTATGAAATCTATTTCAATTTGTATGGAATCAAGTGAATGGACCATAGAAGATCCAAGCTTGGGCTACTTTAGTTCAAAACTTTAAAAACAGTAAATTATTAATATTTTAAAACAATGCGTTTTATTTCTTTATACCATGGTTATTCTTAAAAACTCAATTTGGTCATTGAAAATCCATATATTATTTAATGTAGCAACAGAAATGTTAGTGAAAACACATGAAAAAAATGTCCCAAAGTAGCCCCTGTTGATGGAAATGCTAAATTACAGCAAAAAGTATCATAACACTTGAAGCTATTAAAATGGTATTTTCTTGATAACTCTGAGAAATATTGAAAAATTCTTTCTCACTCAAAAAACTTTTGCTATAAGTGGTAAGTAATATAAGTTCGTTTATAGGGGTGTGAAAAAGAAGTGGAATGTACCCTAATTTCCGGAAGAAACACTGCAGCGTTTAGGTGTTTAAAACTTTCAGCAGGTGCAGCATTTCTACCACCTGCACTAAACAAAAATATCATGAAGAATAGAGATCAACTTTCAAGTTGCAAAATCTTAGGAGCCACATATATATTAAATTATAATTAATGCAAAGAAAAAACTACTCGCCAGGGGATATTTTTTAGTTTCCTGGGCGACTGAGTTTTTTTCAAACCATGATGAAGAAATATAAGGTTATCACTTTGGTGCTCGACAAGGCCAGTCATTTGTTTTCTGCGAACTTTGTTGTGTTTATCTTGTGTTTTATCGCCTCACCATGGCACAGTGGTTATGGCACTGAAAATGGGAAAGTGTGAAGGTCCCAGGTTCGGGTCCCATCGCTCGGCTGTCGATCTAACGGTCTGGAGTTTTGGTAGGTTTTCTTCAGATGTAACGGGAATATGCTTTAGAACCCCTTAGAAAGTCCTCCTACCAAGGCACCTTCCCCACCCCTCTTGGCAGATCGCCCTAGTGTAGCGTTTCCATAATCACACACAACTGGTGTTTTATCTTTTACCCCTAGGCGCCACATTCTGTTCATATCCTCTGCTAGATGAATCTTTCTGAACCCCTCCCCTTTCTATAGTAATATTGTAAATCTACTGTGATTTTTTCCTACAGGACTTCACCTTTGTTGCAGATTGCTGTTGCATCTGTGATCGCTGTTGAATCACAGATGCATAGCAATCTGATATTCTTCCCCCCTTTTTTTAATAGCTTAATATGGGTGTTAGGCATTTTTTAATAACATAGTATGAGTATTGCATATATGAGCTTCTTTAGTGTGTGAGTTTTAAGTACACTCATAAATGTAAGTCCATTTTCACAATTTACCTAAAATTCTCGCACACAATTTTAGTGCAGCATTTATGCCAATGAAGAGTTTCTGTCATTTTTAATTATTTTTGTGCCATTTTCTTTGAATACAACATTTCTTCCAGAAATTCAATAATTAAAAATGTTTTAATATAAGTTTATTGCACTTTTTTTAAATGTTATCTTCTTAAAGACATGGTAAGCAGTTGACTAAACTGCATTAAAATTTCAGAAAATCTGAACTAGCATCAACTTTCAGAAATGTATTGATATCATGATTTAGTTTAAGTTTAATGATTAATTTTGAAACCACAGTGCATACTTTTCTTTCTCTAGGTGCAATTTTTGAATGTCTATCATGTTCTTAAAAACTGGGAGTTTTAAAATATATTTGTATTTCTAGCATAATTCTCTCTGTTCGTGAAACCTGTGCTGATTGGCTAAGAGGAACCGAACCTCAAGATGATCCTGCTCTTAAGGGTAAAAAAGACCCTGAAAATGGTTTTGAAATCAAAGTACCTCGACGTAATGTTGGTCCATCTAGTACGCAGGTATTTATTGCTTATTTTTTCTTTTCTTCTTTAGTAATATTAATAAACTTCTGATTCTGGATAAATAGAAACCTTTCTGCTTAGGGTAACTCAAAGTAGCTGACATGTTTTGCAAATATTATTTAAGATAACTGCGGTGCTTTAGTGCCCACTGATTAACTAAACATAAAATTATTTGTATGTTTAAGCATTATAAACAAATATTTAAAATCTATTTGTTTAATCAAGCTATTGCCTTACAATAAGATGATAGCTTGTAGACCAATTAATATTGTGTGAATTAATGTGAACAAAAGGGATAATTAAAAAAATTATGGTTTGCAAATAATAAAAAATTGCAAAAAGAGTTATGTTATTTTAACCCTGATGAAATAATATGCTCTTATGGGTTGTCCAGCACATTTTGGCATTTAATCATCAGTTGTTTTGCAGTTTTCTGATATTTTCTTATCTTGAAACCATATTTGGATTACAGCCTCAATTAATTTTGTTTTATTACGTTGTTTACATTAATTCCCAAAATTATGTATCTTGTATGTATTTAATAAAATTTAAAATTTTGAGAACAAATTATTTGATTTTATCCTGTTTTTCCCCATACTTCCTTGATTTTGCTTGTCTCAATTATAAACTTTTCATATCTCTTGCTGTGAAAAGATTTGTTAATAATTAACAAAATAAGAGTGTGTATTTTTTACTCTAAATGGGATAACAGTTAATGTTATTTCTAGTATGAAGCAAAACTACTGTCTTTATGTAGGTGGGTGATTAAATGTTGTTTAAAAAGCTTGCTCTGTAATATAAATAAAACATTTTTATGTCTATACCTAGTTCATGAAGGTCTGACAAACTCTTTTTATACGATACCTTTTTTCACTTTTTTTTTTTTTTTTTTTTTTTTTTAACAGTTGTACATGGTTCGAACAATGTTAGAATCCTTGATAGCTGATAAAAGTGGTGGTAAAAGAACTTTACGAAAAGATATTGATGGCCCTTATCTTGTTGCAATTGATGTCTTCCACAAATCTTCTTTTTACTGGAATTATTTGTTAAATTTTAGCCGTAAGTAAATAATTGCCTTTTGAAATATGTTTAGAATTTCATCTTGAGTGATTATGAAACCAATATTTGTTTGGTATTGAAACAATTCTGCATGTTTTTAATACATCACAATGCCTTGCTGCATTTCTGTTCTTATGACTTTTAAAAGTATTTATTTATTTATTTTTATTTATAGAGTTTGAAAAATTGTTTAATTTTTGCCTACAATTGCATGCTATTTTTCTAATTAAAACATTGTGTGCTATCTTAACCCCCTGTGTGACAATTTTCTTGTTTTAACTTAATCAATATTTTAGATTATGACTGTCTAAACCATTTTTTAATGAATTTTATTTGTAACAGTCGGATTTGATGTTTATATGATAACTAATTATTATTATCAAAATCTTTTTCTTATCTATAATTTCAACTATAGCATGGTAAGAATATAGATTTAGCTGAAAATCTTTCTTATACAGGATGTCCCAAAAAGGTGGCAACAGGCTTTAATTCTTTATCTATTAGAGATAAGTGGGCAGTGTGAATTGAAAAATTAAAGTCGGAAATAAGACTGTTAAGAAAAAATTCTTCTCGTTCATTTACAAAAAGTACACTTTATAAATTTGTATACAGACCCTGTACACAAAAATTCCCAGTTAATAAAATCTGCCCCATACACTCATAAGGTGACATACAAAATTTCACAATTATATCTTTAAAAAGTGTCAGAGATATGAAGATAAATATAACACTGACTTAAACCACTCTTCGATGGCTCTCCGAAGGGAAAAAATCACGTCGAATGATCGCAATTCAGGGGTCATACAGAAATTACAATAGAAAATCTTTTTTTTTTCCCCACTCTTGCAATAAACGTTTACATTCAAAATCATTTATAGTCTCTGATCCTCTTTTTTTAAATATATCTCTGCGGCATTGTATGACGAAAGGCTCAAATTTGATACATCCCCTCATGAGTGTATGGGGCATATTTTACTAATTAGGAATTGTTTCATACGGAGAACGTATACAAATTAAAAAAAATTTTTTTTTTTTTTGGGGAAATGAACAAGAGAAATTTTTTCTTAACGGAGTCTTATTTTGGACCTTAATTTGAACATTTTTTTTTTTTTTTTTTCAATTTACATTGCCCACTAGGGATCAACCGATACCACATTTTTGCCGATGATTTATATATGATCCCCATGCAAAACAATTTCAAATTAATAAAATGTGCCCCATACTCTCATTAGGTGACATACAAGATTTGAGAATTATACCTTAAAAAGTGCCAAAGATATGAAGATAAATGTAACTCTGACTTAAACCACTTTTCCATGGCTCTCGAAGGGGGGAAAAAAAAATCCCATCGAGTGATCGCATTTCAAGGGTTGTTCAAAAATTATGAAAGAAAAATTTTTCCACTCTATCAATAAACTTTTCCATTCAAAATCATGTATAGTTCCTGATCATTTTGCTTTACATGTCTCTGCGATGTTGTATGATGAAAGGCTCAAATTTGGTTCATCACCTCATTAGTTTATGGGGCACATTTTACCAACTAGGAATGTTTTTGTATTATACAAATTTAATAATAATTGTAACTTTTTGTAAAGGAATGAGGGGGAATTTTTTTCTTAATGGTGTCTTTTTTCCCGATCTTATTCTGAACATTTTTTTAGTTTACACTGCCCACTTATCTCTAATAATAAAGAATTAAATCATGTTACCAGCGTTTTGGGACACCCTCTATAATGGTTGGTTACCAGCTTTTTGGGACACCCTGTATAATGGTTGTTAAGTATTTTCATAGCAAGTAGTTCTTCAAATTTATGTATGAGATAGGCTTATTATGAGTATTATTTATTTAATTTTCCTTACTGTTGTGTTAAAAAACTTACATGAAAGTGTATACCAATATACTTATTTATACACATTTTCTAGAAACTCTTCAAGAATGTTGTGATTTATCTCAACTTTGGTACAGAGAATTTTACTTAGAAATGACGATGGGTAAACGGATTCAGGTAAAAATGATTTCTTAAGATTAACAGGGAAAATATATGCATGTATATTGATTTTTTATTCATTCCTTTTTGCATAGTTTGCATACATGAAATTTATCCATGAAATTAGGTACAAAGCAATAATTTAACAGGAACTTATTACTAGTTAATCTGTTGCATAGCATGTATGCAATTGATGTTAACCAGAAATATCATTAAGTATAATAAATTAATATGTAGTTGTTACGCATGGCAAAAAAGGAACTCGTTCCATAAACATCTGGCCGCTCATATATACATCAAAATACAAATTCACTTAAAATATAGATATAAAAAAATTATTAAAAAAAAGGACAATATTCAGACATCAGAATATCTATAAAATTACAGGTAAAATCTCTAAAAACCAATTTAAAAGTATATTATTATTATTATTTTTTTTTAAAGAGATTTCACCCATAATTTAAGTATAATAAAGTTTATTAATAATACTATAAAATATTATAACATTTTCAAACAAGAATAGAATATAAATTAATATGTATTCTATTCTTGTTTGGAAAAGTTATAAATAGTATTAGTAAATGAACTTTATTATAATTAGGAGAAACATTTCAAACACTAAAAAGAGAGGCTCCAGTATTGGTATCACTGATTTAGTTTACATTTTGATAGATTTAAATGGATACCAAATTAATATTTCACTTGCAGATAAGATAAGCCCACTCAGAAATAGTTTCATTAAAAATTGCGTACTGTATTAATTTGTCTTGAAATTTAAAAATTATGGTTTGATTAATTCTAAAGAAGGTGATAGAAATTGATGATGAAACATTGAAAATAAGAAGTCGGGAAGCAGTTTGGATGTAAGAGATAGTGTGAAGTCGAAACTAATAATGTAAAAGTGACTATTTTTGCACAGCATTTTTGGAAGACTGTTCCTTTAAGTGTTTACTACCATGTAAAACAGTATACCTGCTGAGAGAGAAAGCCTTTATAAGACTACACTTGTCTGATTAAGTTGCTTAAATGCTAGCTACGAGGCCTAACTTTAATAATAATAATACTGTAAAGGAACTTATTTTCATGAGGCTTTAATTTTTGCGAGCCCGTTGTAATTCCAAAAATTAAAGCCCTGTGAAATACTTTTTTTTTCTTTTCTGATTTGAATAATAATTAAAAAATCAGAAATTTTTCACTTACAAAAATTTAATGATTTATTGCACTGTTGCAAACTCTTTCTTGACAATTTACAACTATTTCTTGAATTTAAAACAATAATACGACTAATAGAATGCAGCTCATTCACTTACTATATTTATACCAGTTTCTTTGAACACATTCAAAATGATGAGGGGTGACGGACTTTTCGGACAAAAGGAAGTTTCTTAAAAAGCCTTATGCAAAAGAGGATCAATATTTAGATACTATGGTATTTTTCAATTTTCGGCTCTATTCAAATAAAATCCGCAAAATTTTCAGCTTGTAAAGTCACCGATATCTTCATTTTTTCGAAAATTACTGCTCACAAAAATAAGTGCTTTTACAGTAAACAAATTTCCATGAAGCATGATTGGGATACTTTCCAGCCCAGAAGCAGAATTATATCCAGTGTTCTGCAACATAACTTCAAACAGTTGCAAATGTTCTGCAGGCATTTTGTCCAAGTCTAATAGATCACGATAAAATGCAAAATAGGTATTAAAGTTGAGCAAAAAGTGAAGAAAGAAGGCATGGCATAAAGGACACATTGCTTTAATTGCTCTGCAGAACAGATCATTTTATATCTTCTTTCTTTTAAAAGATAAAATGTTCTGCAAAGACTGTGATTGTTCTGCGACGTACGTTGCACTTTTACCCACTTTCTGCTTTCAGGCTTTCCAGTAACAGGAAACCCCCTCATTATCAACCGAAAGTTAATTACACCTAACAGCACCAGTTGCTGTGGATATGAATGAAATAATGAAAACTTAAAAAAATAGACACGACATTACTAATTTTGACATGTTTTTTCAGATTACTGTTAAGATAAAAAAAATTAGGTTTGTCGACTTCAGCATATTTGAACTGTTACCCTCTTAATAGAAAAGTACTAAAATTTGTTTATTATGGTCTTAAATTATAAGGAGGTTCTGTCTGAATCTTTTGGACCAAGAGTACTGATCCACAAATTTTATTAACTGGAGCAGGAGAGGAAGTTCTTTCTACCATTTTACTTTGATTCTGCTTTCTAGCAAAGCATTGTGTAACTTTTTGCATTGCTTTTTTAAATGGCGCATTGCCAAGACAATCTGAACCCTAGAATAGGTTGCAGAATGTTATTAACCCTTTGTAGTGCAATTGCATTCTCTAGGTTTTGTTGGTTCCTGAAGTGAAAAATAAATTTCCAACATTAGTTTTATGAACAATTGTCTAATAAATATTCATAAAAAAGTAAAGAATTGTTTATCACGCTTTAGTATTTTGCAAAAATCAAATGCATTAGTCATGAAATAAAAATAAGATTGATTAATGCTTATGTAGTAGTTCTGTGACTGATCCTGAAAGTGTTGAAATTAAGCAAGGAAAATGTGTATCTAACCATCTACTAAAAAGTTAGCTCATCAGTCGATCAGTCATTGAGATTTTGAAAGAATAAATTTTGGTATTAATGCAGTAAACTACAGAATCAGTATACTTACTAATGTATATTTTGATCAATACCGTTATGTAAATTAGAGTACTTTTTTTTTTTTTTTTTTTACAGCACACAAAATTTTGATTAATGTGGAGAAACTTGCAAAAAATGATACAGATTAATGATAAACAATAAAACAGAGAGCATTATAAGTGTATGTTCTCAAGTAATTAACAATCTTTAAAAAAGAATGAGTAAACTGTAGCATAAGTAATCATTAATCTATGTATGCACAATTTATGCTTTGAATTTTTATTTTCTTTCGAGATTTTACTGCATGAAAAATGGAAAACATTGCTCTAAGTTCTATAAATTTTAAGTACTAGTAAAAATAGAACAGGTGGTAATATGAAACTGCATTTTATTATTTGCTTCCCAAGGCTAGCATTTCATATAATAACTTTTTTGACAGTAATCACTAACTGTACTTGTTATCTATACACCCTAAGGTCAAATTATTCTTCTCCATTAACTTTTTGGGTTATGAAGAATGTTATGAAAGTAGTCAAATTGGTGTCTCTGACTTCATGGTAGGGTAATTAATATGGAATCCTTGTGTTTCCTTTTCAATTTTGCTAGGAAACATCCAGAAACAACTTCAATATTAGTAAAATATCATTTTATTAAGAAAAAGAGGAAATTACATAAACCATGATAATTAAACTTGTAAACTTAAAAATTACTATTTTGTATGACAAACTTAGCAATTTGTGTCCATGCCAGCACATTCATTTACAAAAAACTGGGGTTTAAAAGAACAAATAATGAAAACTTAGTAAAACAACACTCATAAAAGATACATATAAATCTCTTCTGTTTGATAAGTACCTTTTATGTGCGTTATTTTACAAAGTTTTTAACTATTTCAGCACATTCATTGTTAGTCCAACTTGAGCACTAACTAGGGAACCTTTATTCAATTCATCTGTCTTTTGAAAATTCATCAAAATTCGTCAACATCAGTGTCAGTAAAAATTCTGATTTATTTAAAAGAAGAGATAATTATATAAGGAATTATAAATACCGTAGACTCCAGCCATAACACGGTAGATACGTTCAGTGTTATACGGGTCTTGAGGCATACTCCACCTGGAGTGCTGACTGCGTGGTATAATTGCAGCAAAATTTATTTGCACTCCATAGGAAAACATTGATGTTTGGTGTTGCCATTCAAAAGTTCATTTCTTATTATAGGAGGTAAAGCATCATAAAATCAGAACATCTTTATCGTCTTTTTTAACATGTTATACAAAAGCGATCACAATTTTTTTGTTGTGTTCTAGGAATCTGTGTTGTATGGACCCATGTTATAGGGGGTCTACTGTTAGTACAGACACACAAACTTAGTGGTCTGTGTCCATGTAAGCACACTTTGTTGGAACTTGAGCTCTAAGTAATGAATGCTTATTCAACACTTTTTCTTTTGAAAATTGTCGTGAACTGAATAAACAAGATGCATCTGATCAGGTCCGGATTTACCTATTGGAAACTCTTGTTCTAATAAATTTCTCAGTTCAGCATCTTGGATTTGAAATGTTGAAAAAAAAAATAGTGATGACAGAAAAAAACAGATTGACGGTTATAAACTTGTTAAACAATATGTTGTGAAGAACTAACTACTTTTGGAAAACATAGTGAAAATTCCATTTTCAATTTACCTTAAAAGTTTGGAAAATTGCAGTTCAGATAAATAAACTTTCCCGCTGGAAGGCACATTGTTAGTTAAGCTTTATTGTTGTCCTGTATAATAGCATTGTGTAGTTGCAGTTTGAGTTATGTAACCAATTTTTAAAGGTTGCTTCTGTATAAGATATTGAGAATGTTCCATAATACCTGCATGTTCTATATTACCCCTAATCCACTAATAATTATAAAAATCAATATTTTTAAATTTGATTTTGCAGTTCCCAATTGAAATGTCTTTACCATGGGTGTTAACTGAGCATATTTTGAAAACTAAAGATTCTTCAATAATGGAGTAAGTTTTAATTAAGGCTTTGTGATACTTACATTGGTTTGTGTTTTAAGAATGTTTACTCTTTATTTCTAGTTTGATTTTGAATTGTGTAAATAAAAATATTTTAGTGCTATGTATGTTGCAAACTTTTTGTGATGTTATATTTTAAAATAATGATATTTTCCGACAATATCTTCCTATTACTTTTTCTAACATTCCCCATTTTCAACTTTTTATAATCTTTATTTTCCTGTTTTTATGTGCTTTACTGTCATTTAATTTTAGTTATTTAATCAGCTGTTATCCATCACTTAATTCTTTTCAAGTTCTATAAAAGTTCAAAATTACCGGAGAGTTTTGTGAATGAAAAAATTTTTGGAGTATTATTTTTCATTTTAGACATGCTTAAAGTTTTCTAAATCATTTTCCAGAAATAAAGGTCTGCATTATATTGTGAGATAATGCAGAATTTAAGAAGACATATTTATCGTCTCAACTTTGTTTCAAAACTTCTTTCATACACTTATGCTTCAGAACTGTATCAACTGTGTGTACCCTTAATTTGTATATCCCCCACCCCTCCAACTAAATTGTTTATCCTGCTGTAATGACTTGTGATAGCTCCATAGTATTTAAGTTTATTCCAGTTAAAGGAATGAAGCATTTTTTTCTGCAACCACCACATATCCCTACTCCACCATATAACCTCTGATTTAAATTTATACAAGTTCAACATTTTCCCCTAAAATCTGAGATCTGTTTTATGTTTTTACAGGTTAAGCAAAATATATTTTGTATTTGCGATATTATAGATCATTTACTTAAAAGTTATCTAAAATTATCTCAAACAGTATTCATGCTGAACGTCTGTGAAAATGTATTCTTGTTTTTTTTTTATACCTTATTTTATGCGTGATTTAATCCTGTTTAATTATTTATTTATTTAAGTAAATGATTTTTTTTTAGGTCTGTTTTATATCCACTGGATCTATATAATGACAGTGCATACTATGCTCTGACCAAATTCAAGAAGCAGTTTTTGTATGACGAAGTTGAGGCTGAAGTTAACTTATGTTTTGATCAATTTGTTTATAAGCTGAGTGAACAGATATTTTTATATTATAAGCATCTTGCTGGAAGGTAATTAATTTCAAATAATCTTATAATGGCTTTTGTTAGATCTAACAGCATATATCTTAAACTTAACTTTCATGAAATGCCATTTCTTAAAAAACTATTTTTAACAAAGTGTTTTATCGTATGTATATCTGTGTTCCATGTTAAAAATAGATTACTACAAAATTTTGCATATACAGTAGATTCCAGTTATTTTGGACATTGATTAATCAGGGTCACTGTTAATTTGGGACAAGAGTGTAGGAACTGTTGTGCCAAATGATTACTTTTACACGTTAACTAATAAAATAAAATAAATTTCTTAACATAACGATTATAACTAAATTGCTTCAAAATTATTCTTTCCTAGAAAAATAAAACATCATTTAAGTATTCTGCAATATCCCAGGCAACACGGAATGTACGTGCAAAATTTCCTGAAAAAAAAAGGAACCTGAAAAGTAAATCCTAGAAGAACTTCTACAAGAAATTTATACAAAGTGTGAATAAATAAAGAGGAGCCATTTTTCACAAACACAACTTCACATTTATTAAAGGCTTTTAGATCTTTTACATTAAAAAATTAATCATAGACAAATTACTTGAAATCTTGAAAAACACAAACTTTATAATGCGCCATTTTCCCTTACCCCGAGCTGACAAAAAATTTAAATTTACCTAAACATTATATTGAGCTCAAAAAAAAAAAAAAAAAATTAGAGAAAGGAAAGAAAGAAATAAGAGAAGACTTATTGGTTGGTTGATCGAAGAAGGGGGCCCCCGTCAGCCTTTTTAGCAAGACATCATTATTCTCCTCGCCATTTTCCTTTTACGTGCCATCCTCTAGACGGAGATCCTTCAGCCAGCCAGTTGATGTTCACAGTGACCTTTTCAGTCAGAGACCACAGCAGCCAAGACAGAGAGGACCATGCTTGCCTGTGCCTTAAATCACCTTTTTGCTTCCCTGTATGGCACTCTCCGCTCGATAAGTAGTTCGGTCGTAAGATAAATTTATTATTGTTGAAAACTTGAAGATTTATTATTGATGAACACTGAAACTTTAATTTTGACGATGATAAAAAGGGTGAAAGTTGTTCTTGTTGCTGTAACTATTGTAGAAATTCTCATTTTCGATTTAAATTTGAAATAGCGTGGGTCTCATCTCTGTATTCTTGCGCCGAATAAATCGATGTTCATAATTATTTGATGTTATTAAAAATTAGAAAGAAGGTTAAAGAATTCTAGAAAGGATAATTATAGTGAAAGAAAAAAAAACTTAACTGTAATTACAAACAACTTAAATTTTTCTAAGGAAAATTACCAATTTCCCAAATAACATTTTTATGAAAAATAACGTCAGCTATAAAAATAATTTCCAGCCCTCAGAAGTAATGCCAGCTCTCACAAAACGTACTTTCATGTATTTAAAATTTAAAAGAAAATTGTTGTACAAATTATTTTAATTACTTGAACACATATATACTATTATATTCTACTATGATGGCAACACGATTGCTAGCATTAAAGATTGTTGCATTTGGCGCTAAAACGGTAAATATAGTACAAGTAAATAAATAATTTTAAAAAAAGGTGAGTCAGCCATGCGTCATCAAAAGTTATTTAAACACACACTTTAATAAATTTTAAACACTTCATTATTATTTTACTTCCTTTATGAATACTGGTATATAAGATAAAACAAAACCAACTTAATAAACAAAATGCTTAGTAATTTTAATTTTACTTGACTTAAAATTCACTAAATAAGGTTAGGATTTTTAATTTAGTGGGCTATTAATTTAATTTTACTTTAATTTGAAATCGTAACAAATATAATTAATTTAACTTTACTTCAAATTGATATCATAACAGAACAAAATCAAATTATTATTAATAGTAATAATAATTGAAAAAGAGAAAACGGTTTCATTTGGTTAATTAAGACAAAATGCCATTTATTTAGGACAACTGAAAGAAAAATTATTTTAAATTTGCTTCCAAAAATAAATAATTTTTTTTTTCTGATTTATGCAGTTTTTGTTTTCTCATAGTTGATCTTTTTAAATTTATGCTCTTTTGTATGTTCTGCCCTCTTAAGAACAATTAATTCATTGCTCATAAACAATTTAACAGCTAAATATATCTCTCAATATTAGTCAACATTTTTCCAGCTTGTACATCCAATACCTTTTATGGTCATTTATATGCACCTTTTTTAGCATGCTTGAGGAAAAGAAATGATCTGTGAAGGATAAGGCAAATTCACAGCGAAGCATTCTTTAAGAATAGGTCATTTTCCACACTGCTTATTCACAAAGACTTGTTAGTATCCTCAATCGCAAATCAGGGGTAGTCAGCATTTTTTTTATTACTCCCTTCTAATTAAAAAATTGAAAAAAGCAACAATAACATTACCATATTTTTAGAAAGGGTTCTCACTTTCTAAAAATATACTTTTTAAAAATATGGTTATATTATTGTTGATTAAGTGAGAACCCTCACAAATTTTAGCAGGGGCACAAATTTAGGGTAGTCAGCATTTTTTTTATTACTCCCTTCTAATTAAAAAATTGAAAAAAGCAACAATAACATTACCATATTTTTAGAAAGGGTTCTCACTTTCTAAAAATATACTTTTTAAAAATATGGTTATATTATTGTTGATTAAGTGAGAACCCTCACAAATTTTAGCAACCTTTAGTTAAGTTTGGAGTGTTAGGGGGGTAGTCGGTTTATTGGAGTGTTTTTCTGTTAATTTTAAGCTGTGATTTTAACATTTTAAAGGAAATTTTGCTGTATAATTTTGTGCTGAAACATATTTCAGTATTTTGCATCTTTTGAAGGTTATAGTTAAGTTTGGAGTGTTGAGGTTGTTCAATGTATGTACTGCAAAAATTTCCACAGCTGGAAATCAAACCCAGTACTCCTGCTTAACAAGCGGGGCTCTACCACTGAGCTACTCTGGTATAATTTCATGAACGGTCTATTTCGAAATATTTTGATAGAAAAAGTCGTTAAAAACCTGAGAAATTTTAAAATGTGAACTGGAAAATTATCGTAAGTCTGCATTTATAAGTACAGTGGAACCCTAATCTATCGTTCCCGCATTCATCATTTTCCCGTATTGATCGTTTTATTTCTATGGTCCCTGCACAAACTGTATTCAAATAACGTTAACAAAACCCGCATGTATCGTTCATCAAAAATTCGCTTTCCCGCATTTATCGTTGTAAAATGTTTCTTCCGGCCGAAATGAATTTGAAGATCAAGTGGATCAATATGGCTTACAAATCGAATAACTTCCTAGTATGATATCTTTCAGTTGTCTTGGGTTGATGATGGTATAGGTGAAGAGTTCTTCCGTCTAGCAGGGATGAATGAGTATGGTGTGAAATGTAGTGATTATATTTCCACTGATTTAGAAGTAGCAACGTGCGGTATCCTAAGAATGGAAGAAATGTGACGCAAAAAATGAAAATAATCGCAAAGAAGCTGAGAATAATATTCATGCCGATAAGACTGAGCCAACACAAGTTGCTAGTTTATCCTACGCAATAAATATTTGAAACTGTATGACTTTTATATACAAACATGAATACACATAATAAGACAAAAAAAATATTGTAAATCTTGAAAATTTTCTTTAATTAAAAGATTAATGAAAAACCCAGTGTAAAATTACTTATTTTTAAAAAATAAGTATCGCTTAATTTCTACACAACTTCAAATTGTTTCTTTTACAGTTTGGTAACAAATTTAATATTTTTGGTATACCGTATACATTGTGTGTATTCATAAATACTGTTTTCTTCTCATATTGATTTTAACCCGCATTCGTCGTTTTCCCGCATGCATTGTTTTTTACTAGGCACCCCTTGAAAAACGATAGATCGAGGTTCTACTGTAATTGTACTTTGGTAGAATGAATCATGAATGCTCCTAATATGACTGGATGATGCATGTGCCATATCAGTGCATCCTGATATGTCACTTATAATGTACATTGTACCAACATTTTATTACTTTATGCTTTATTGTATTTTCTGTTTTGTATAGCATACTCCTAGACAAAAGATTTCGTGCTGAATGCGCTAGCTATGGAACTTGCTTCAACTACCCCCCAGCAAACCGTTATGAAACCTTATTAAAACAACGACATGTCCAGCTTCTGGGCCGCTCCATTGACCTGAACCGGCTGATAGCTCAGCGGGTGAATGCAGACCTACAAAAGTCTTTGGATCTGGCAATTAGCAAGTTTGAAGCAGGAGATATCACTGGAGTATCGGTTAGTTTTGGAGCATAATGCTTTTATTTGTTTGGCATATGAAACGTTTTCTTTGAAAATGATGTTAGTTCATTTATGGCAATAAGTTTGTTAATGATAACAGTGAATCTATTAACAGTTCTCCCAAAAAATCTTCCAAAATGTTCATCATTTGGCCACTATAAATTTGCATTATAAATTGTTTATATCTTATTTATATGTTGTTGTTGTTAACCATTCAATTAAAAATTTTAAATATCTCAATATAATATGAAAGGGACTTGCATCACTTTCAAAGAAAATGGCTCATATATTTTGCTTATTCTACTCTTGTTATATAATTTTTCTACTTTTCAATCTGTATTACAAGTGTAACTGAAGGTACTTTGGCCAGTAGTATATAACATTGCCTTAAAAAAATATTAATGTTTTGTGAAATAAATAATTTAAAATTTCATATTTAGTATATTAATAAAGTTTACCAATAGCTAATTCTTGTTCAGATTAAAACAAAATTTTACTTGTTTGTACTTTGGCGTATATTTGTCATTCTAGCTTTCATATTTTAGAAATTTAGTTTAAGAAAGTCATTTAAATCATGATTATTATGTACGACAGGTTAATTATTTAAAAAAAAAATTAAATGCAGGAAAACAGAATTGTAGAAACTTTCCATTCATTTGAAATTCACTTAATTTTATCTCTGCTTGCCAGTCATACCTTTTTATGTATCAAAAAGCAAGAATAGTTATAAAACCTGCAGTTTCATTAAATAACAAAAATATCAGTCATGATTTTTTTTTTTTTTTTTTAACTTTTGAATATCTTGTCATATAGCAAAATATTACATACACACAATCCAATCACATGCATGTCATAGCATCTAAAACTGTATTTGATACTCAATAAGACAAAGTATCTATCTTGAGATTGTGTTGTGTTGGCAAGAAAGTAAATTTTGATTTTTTATCGTGTAGGGGGGTAGTCGGTTTATTGGAGTGTTTTTCTATTAATTTTGAACTGTGATTTTAACATTTTAAAGGAAATTTTGCTGTATAATTTTGTGCAGAAACATATTTCAGTATTTTGCATCTTTTGAAGGTTATATTTTATTTTTTAACGTTTATGTACATTTTGTTTATAATTGCATATGAAATATGTATACAAATGTTTCAATTTGTTTAGATAAGTGTATTGTAGTTTTGAGTTTATTTTGTTCCTTATGTATCTATGTATGTTTATGTTTTGTTTGGTGAGAAAAAAAAATCGCCAACTCAGCCTGCACCCGCTTGCAGTATTATTCCCAAGCTATATATTCTCTAAATTATATTCTCATGTTTTATGCTTTGCTGAAGTTTTTGTCCCCATAAATACATAAAGGCTTCAGTTTTTTTTGTTTTTATTTTTCCCAGAATGTAATTTTATAAAATTAATAATTATAATAAATTCTATATTCTTAATTTCAGGAGCTTGAAGGTTTAATCAGTGTTACTAAATTGGCTCACAAGTTGCTGGGAAAGTACATAACTCTAGATGATTTTGATGCCATGTTTCGAGAAGCCAATCACAATGTCTTGGCCCCTTACGGACGAATTTGTCTACACGTGTTTTGGGAACTCAACTTCGATTTCCTTCCCAATTATTGCTATAACGCTGCTACAAATCGGTATGTATTGAAGCTTTTCTTTTGATGTTTCTGAAAATTTTTAATTTCAATAGTTGGCTGTAATTTTAATTTTTGTAGAGCATAATTTTTTTATCATTAGATGTACTGGAAAGTAATGCCTTTTTTTTCACATAAAATTCAAGCAAATAAATTTTCAACAAATATTGAAATACAAACAAGCTGTACCTAATCATATTACTTGTATTTGTGAAATGCTTCAAAATCGATATTTAGATATTTCTGTGTGTTGTATTTTGGAACAAGAATTTTATGGATATCTCTTTTCTTTGAGATCACAGAGATATGTGAAAAGAACATTTTGCCCCCTATTCCCCCTCAACACTTTTGGGGGAATTTTGTTAGATGCTCTATTATGAATTCTCAGAGTATTGGGAGAGCATATTGGAGAGCATTTTACAAAATTCATAACTTCTTAAATTCAAAGTTATGAATTTTGAAAAATGCTCTCCAATATCACACCTACACTAAAAATCTCCCACACTTGCAAAATTTTGTATTATTAGCTTTAGTAGTTTTGGCTAGAAAAAAATATTGACATACGAAAAATGGACAGATCTTTCCAGTAGACCTAGACCTAATACAAGGGAACAGAAATTCATTTTGCTTTGTTAAATTCCTTGGGCAATCTGAAATATATTTTAATGGTATTAAAATAAGTATGGATATATAGTTTAAAAGGACTTAGTTTATGGACTTAGTTTAAAAACTTCATAAATTTTCATCTCTGGTGTCCATTTAAAACTTTATAAAGCTAAAAAATTAGCACTATCAGTTGGACTCCCTGACCATCTTCAGGTTGTCATCTGTTGATTTCCTTCTTTGGAAGAAGCTTCTGCCACCTCTTGAGTTGTGCTTGCCTCGTGTCTTTTGTCACTCCCTCTGTATTCACAGTTTCCAATGCTGTGGGATAAAAACCATAACTTCTACTTTTTTATAATCTGCTAAATTTTCAGTATTGTTAATTTGATAAAAATACTACCATAACCTCCGGAGAAATATATTTTGGCTGCCGCCATCACAGCAGTCTTCAGTCTGACGTTCCCGTGGGAATGACGCTCTTCCTCTCCTCCTCTTCTTCTATTATATAAATATTAACAACAGAGGGCAGCATCAACGACATGACGCACGCCAGCGTAGACGAAACATGGAATGACATCATGCGCAATAAGAACGGCGATCGTTCTTATTGCGCATGATGTCATTCCATGTTTCGTCTATGCTGGCGTGCGTCATGTCGTTGATGCTGCCCTCTGTTGTTAATATTTATATAATAGAAGAAGAGGAGGAGAGGAAGAGTGTCATTCCCACGGGAACGCCAGACTGAAGACGGCTGTGATGGCGGCAGCCGAAATATATTTCTCTGGAGGTTATGGTAGTATTTTTATCAAATTAACAATGGAATACCTCCGTATTACTTTTTAACTTTTTAATTTTCAGTATTATTAAAGTTTGTTTCTAGTAACTTTGTAAGGACAAGATGCGAAAAAGCTGTAATTTTTTTTAATTTTACATCACAGAATTTTTTTTTTTTTTTAAATTCTTCTGTTTGTCATGCTGATATAACACCCAAAAGTATTATTATCTTTAAAAACTGAAATTAATTTTGAAAATTCCTGTCATTTCCTGTTGATTAGTATGACCTTTACCTGTTCTTATTATTTTTGAAAATGTTTCTGTTTGGCTTTATATAGAATTTTATATTTTTTTAAAACCGAAATTAGCTGTTTTTTGTGTGGATACCTTTGCAGAATAACATTACTAAAATATTGTGTTTTTTTCCCCCCTCATTATCTTGATAAATAGTATAAAAAAGGTGAGGGGAAATAAATTATAATTGAATGTTGCCCTCTTTTGTATGAATAACATCAATACTTACCAAGATGTTTTTAAATTTCACAAAAATAATGAATTCAGTATTTTTAGCAGTTTTACCAGGACATTCAAAATTAATTATGTACATTAGTATTGGAAGTAATTCTTTAAAATGCATTAAAACTCTCTAATATGGCTGGAAAGAGTGTGCATGTATGTGTATATATCTACACCCTGACTTTTATACCGTTTCATGAATTGTCACAAAATTTTAAGTATGCAATGGATGCTTTATTCAAAATGTATAGATTTTTCAAGCCAGAAAAATTCCATCAATTATGCTGAATTGATATTTATTCTATGAAGTACTTTTAAGATGTAATTGTGCTTAATTATTTGTTAAAGTGTATGTAATGGATTATCTTTTTACATGTTGGGTAATTTATGCTCAATGCTGTGTTTGAAAAAAAAAAAAAAAAAAAAAAAAAAAAAAATACGCTATTTTGAAATCATGTAAAAAGATAATCTATTGTACACACATAAGACTCTTATGTTTAAAGCATTTTTATTATTGTTTCCTTTGACTTATTCTCTTTTTTTATTTCTTTACAGATTTGTGAAAGTGAAAGATATAACGTTTACTCAGCCTGTTGCTCGAGATAAACCACCTGCAGCTCCCCCTCAATACTTTTGGGGGACGAAGGTAAATTTTGTCTTTCAAAACCACTTGAACCATTTTCCTCTTTATGTCTGGAAAGTGTGACATACATTTTGAAATATTTGCTGGTGATATGGTCAAATTGTAAAATCTTGGAATCTTGGTTTTTTTTCTATCTCTCTTTTATTCTCTTTCTTTCTTCTTGATTAGTTTACCTGGGAATTTTAATGTTTCTTAAATTATTCTGGGAAAATTTTAGTTAAAAGTTATTCTCCATAAAAAACAAATTGTGTCATGAGATGTCGTTTCACATAATTACGATCTGTTAACTGGGTGTGACATTTTTCAGGCTTTGAATGTTGCAAATAGTACAATCTATGGCATGTACAGTGGTTTTGTGGGTGCTCCTCATTTTCGGTCCATTTGCCGCTTGCTTGGTTATGAAGGCATTGCTGTAGTAATGGAAGAATTGCTGAAGATTGTAAAAAGTTTGGTATGCATTATATTTTGTACTTTTTAAATAATAACCTTTCATAATGTAAAAAAGAAATAAATTTCTTTTTTTGTTGGAGGCCACAGTGCTTTCAAAATATTGATTTTCCAATACAGTAAAACCTCACTTTAATGATATTTGATAAATCCTCTATAACAATAAAGTTTTGTGGTTCCGCAGAATTTCCATTCAATATAATCCCTCATCAATATAGCGATACACCCCTCTGGAATGATAATTTTATTGGGTACCTTAACCATTTGACTGCTATCCATCAAAATCCTCATACACCCTCCAATAAAAGTATTCGAGCAAGAGAGAAATTTCCTATTTTAGATTTGCGAAAAATAATTGAGTGTTTGAAAAACGCACAACTTAATAGAAATATGGAATGTCATATTTATGCATAGCCTAACTCATATTCTATGATAAATAAATTTTAATATACGAAACCAACATAGGAAATTTCTCTCTTGCTCAAATGCTTCTTTTGGAGGGTGTACATTCCAAAAGCGCAATAGCGCTGCATAGCAGTCAAACAGTTAAGTATCATTGTATCAAGGTTTTACTATATTAGTAGCACAAACTTTATTGAAGGGTTGATATTCTAAGGAAATGTTGGTATCTTTTATGTGTATGCTTTTGGTCTGTCTTTTAAAATATCATCTCAATATCCATTAGCAATTTTTTTTTTTTGAATGCTTTTATTATTTTTAGATTCAAGGAACTTTACTTCAGTACACTACTACATTGATGAATGTCATGCCAAAAAGCTGCAAACTGCCTCTGTATGAATACGGTTCCCCTGGTAAGGAACTGAACTCGTCTCTATCGTCCACTCAAACTAGATGGGTTGGGGAAAGAGCCTTGAAATTTCTTAAAAGTTACAATGTTAAAAATGTGGAAGTTCTTTGTTAAGGTTTCTTGATTAATGTTAAGATCAGTAAAATTTTTTATATGTTATTCCTTCCTCTTCCCTTTTTTTTATGCAAGATAGTGAGATGAGGTGAGTCACTTTCACTTTTTCTTTCTGTTGGCAACACAAATCACACACAACTCAAATTTTCTTATTAATGATTTTGTTTTTCATGCAACTTTGAAGCCATATTTACTGTAGTTCTGATGTTAGTTATTAGGACATTTTGTTCTTGATTAAAAAAAAAAAAAAAAAATCATTATCCAGCACTTTTTAAAGATATATTCCATCAATGTGATTTATCTTATATATCAGATGAAATGAGAGAATTGCACCCATGTTCAAACTGTGCTTGAATTTTAAAATTGTAGGAATCAACTTAAAAACACTCGAAACAAAAGTCCACCTAAATAGTGCAAAATGCATTTTAAATGTAAAATAAATAAATGTCAAAATTACAATTTCTTTCTTTTTTTTTTTCCCTTATTCTGTTGTTATAAAACATGAAAATTTTCAATTTCCTTGTTTATATTTAATTTTATCTTCTTCCCCAATTCTAATAGGTTTATTTAGCTAAGATTTTTGAAAAGTATATCCAATTCAATGCAAGTTCTTCTAATAGTTAGATGATGTATTGATCTTGAATGATCCAAAATTTGCTACCTATGCTTTAATTTGCTAAATTAAATGAAAAGGATACTGCTTTCTGTCTGAGGCTATTAATGTTACTGTTTTGGATTTCTAAGATCATGAACATAATCAAGTTAGACTAATAATTGTTTTTATCCTTAAGAAAATAATATTTATTAAATCATGAACAAAATAAGTAAAATAAGTAACATAGCAAGCTAAGCAAATCAATGGTTATGTATTATGCATCCCCTATATTTCAGTTTTATACCTCTAAATCCAGATTTGTAAGGGCGGAAGAGATTGCAAATCAACAAATAATTGCAGTGTTCACCTCAACAGGGTTCATACACCTCCTGGAAATCCTTAAAAATTCCTGGATTTCGATTTAAAACATTAAGGGCCCTGGAAAATCCTGGATTTTACTAATTTTTCTGTAGACTCCTGAAATTTTAGTATTAACTCCTGGACATATTGTTTAGTTTTCTTTCTAAAATTTAAAGTGCAAAAAAAAAATTTCGTAAGAGCAATCTGCCGAAATTTTTTTCGACTTAATCCACCGCCATGTTTATTGATGTTCCTGCCACGGACTTGGAGACAAGGATTGTAATCACTTCAGTGGGCGGAAAGCTTACTGCAAAAAGTTCCAATGATGGCACGATTCGCTGTAGACATTCGTCCCACTCTCCTCATATCCAATAATTTCGTTCCTGAACTAAGCCTGTTGACATTCTCAAACTCTTTTATCGCCAACTGCTAGCTCTTACGTCACTGTGAAAGTATCTCGTGATTGGTGTATGAGCTGTATGCTCTTATCTCTTCTTTGGTACACGGGGTACATGTTTACAAACCTCGCTGTTTGCGGCAGTGCATTGGAAATAATCTGTACGCATGTGACAGTAGTAAAATTTAAAACCATCCTGAGATTTTCATCCTTTTCAATTTGTCTAAAGATGCTGGGTGGAAAATGCATTTTCAATGATGCTTGGTTAGAAAAGGTATTTATGTATACTCCTGGAAAAAGTGTGGGAACCCTGCCTCAAGTAAAATTAAAATGTTTTTCAAATCTTTTGAGAACTTCTCTATGTCTTGATTATGATAATTCAGTGTAAGAGTATAAAGAATTGCACCTCGGGGTTGATGCAGACAAAAATTGGGTTTGCTTTGTGGCCCCTTCATAAAACAGGGTTCGTACGCCTCAGGGAAAACCTGGAAAACTCGGAATTTTTTTATAACTAATTATCTCAGGGAAAAGGTACTTATTTGTATTACTAGTAATATTTTATTGCTTATTTTCTTCCCAGTTCTAGTTAAGTTTCACCATGCTGTACTAGGAACATTTTATTCAATATTTTTAGTAATATCTGTTTATGAATATGTAACTAGTTCAAAGTATTAAGTACATAAATGTTAATTAGTTATTTGGAATACTGATCATTACCTTTTATTTATGCTTGCGATAAACCTGGAAATTTGTAGGAATGTGTCTGGGAAACTCAGGGAATTTAATTTCAGTAAATCAGTATGAACCCTGTAAAATTACAGTCTATTAAAACGGCCCTTCATTTGCATTTTACCGTATATTTTAATCTGTTTTATCAATTATTTTAACAAAAAAAGTGACTTTTATTAAAAACTGGCATGAAAACTCACAAGAATAAGTGTTGAAATTCACAAAAATAAGCAATTTTCACAAAAATGGGGGAAAAAATTCCTGGACCGACCCCTGAAAGTTAACTTCTTTTCAGTAGTAAATATATAAGCTTTTGAAATGAATAAAACTTATTTAACTCATTGAAATGATTTTGTAACATCTGTTATTAATTTTTGCTAAATATTATATTCACACAGTGTTTATTACTCGCTTTTTTTAGGCGTTTTGCATTATTACCAAGCGTTACTCACGGACATTGTTCAATACTCTGATGTAAAAACTGAAATGTTTCAAGCATTCAGAGAAGTGGGCAATGCTATTCTTTTCTGCTTGTTGATAGAGCAAAGCTTGGTGAGTGAAACTTATATTTATATACGTATTAAAAAAAGTATTTACATTTTTGCTCTTTGCAATACGAAGAAAGTGTGTGATCCAATTACATATATTAAATCTTTTACGGAGATAATAATGCATGAGTGCAGGCCCCGATTATTTCACGGGCACTTCGGGCATGTGCCCATGGCACACATACAGGGCACCCGTTCCCTCTCTCGGCCTAGATCCCTCTTGTAGATAATCAGCCACATTCCCAAAATCAAATCAAATCAGTTAAGTGCAAATTCCTTGTTTCAAATCGGCTAAGTAGAATACTAAAATGCCACAAAAGATAAGTTCTGAAAATTATTGTAATGTAAAATGATTATTTTAAAATATTTTATAAGACTTTGGGATTAACAATATCAGATGTTTTAATTATTCAAAATGTACCTGTGGATTCTTACTTTTGAAAATGACATAGTCTTAACCAGTCTGAACTCTTGTGACAAATTACTTGCAGTAAAACTGTTATTAGATTTTAAGAAATTAGTGCAATAGTAGATCAGTTAGTATGAGTATCAACACTGAGAAACTACCAGGTCATGATCATTCTTTTAAAACCAGAAAATACCCTATAAAAATTAATTACATTTCCCCACTTTCATGAAATCAGTTAACATAGGAGATGTGTATTGGGAAATATGTGTTTGTGAAATAAGATATGTAACATTAATTAAGTACTTGTACTGGAAGAAAAGAAAGTTCAAAAAAGTTGTGTTAAATCTATACCAAACGAAATCTTTAAAAGTTTTTAAGGGGTTAATGCCTGTATTGCATAAATATCTTTTTTTTTTCCTTTCATATTTCTATGCTTATCATTTGTTACCTATTTTCAGTCTCAGGAGGAAGTATGTGATTTACTTCATGCTGCACCTTTCCAAAACATACTGCCAAGGCCATATTGTAAAGGTAAGTTTGAATGTGTCTTCATGGAGATCATGCAATATTAAATACTGACATAATTCTGGTATGCAGAGTGCTTGTAACTTACTCATCATATTTCAGTTATTTTAGTTTGTTTATTTATTAATTAATAACTCTATACCCATTTCATCCACAAAATTATCTCTGAACATTAGGAAAGAAGCTTCCTAAAGATGACACTTATAACATTCAGAAGAAAACACATTCCAACTGTAGCTGAGAACTGCTTTATGTGTTTTTTTTGGGGGGGGAAAAAAAAACACTCTTTAGAACACATCAAGAGTGAGAATTTTATGCAGGGTTTAAGCTGAGTTCAAAAGTTCTTTAGCAAAAAAGCTAAAATCAGAAGAAAAAAAAAAACTTTACGAAAATGCTAAAATACCAATAGGTCTGTAAATATGAGTTCTCATGGTATTTTCGATGGCTTAGTGTGCTTCATTTACATTTGTAAATTAAATTTTAAAATTCAGGCAGGCCATCTTAAAAGAATTAATACACAGCACTGAATAAAGATTTTTAAAAAATTGAAATGGATTAATTGTAAGACAGTACAAGCCCAACATAACACATACTGCATTAATACTGAATATTGTTAAAATTTATAGTAAATTGAATATCTTAGCTGTGATTTATATTCTTTTTCAAGAAATGTTATTTGCTATATGAAACTGCATTATGTCAAGCTTATAATATATCTGAAATATAATAGAAAATTTTCAAGGAAAAGAAATAACAAATAAAACATATTTTTATTATTATTCAAAGCAAAGGCTTTAGCAAAATAGTGGAAATGTGTAGTTTCATTTTCGCATAGTCTTTTTGCATTTTGCTTAAAATGCAACTGTATCATCAAAAACTGTATCATGAAAATGCAACTGTATCAACTGTAATGATTTAAATTCCTTCTATATTCTTTGAAAATGCTTGAAAATTTACTGCATGATTTCAGTGCTAATTTTTATCCCTTTTTCTAATTTTACATGGAAGGGTTTTCTCTTACCAACTGTCTTTTAAATGATAAAAAAATCTTCAACAGTATGTGGGGGATATTTTCCTGAACATTGGAATGCATAAATATTTTGCAAACACATAACACAGTTCACATTATATTTTTGTGAGTGTATTTGGGAAATTTCTCTGGATTTCGATGTGCATTCGGCACAGGTTGATATTTGTCAGGCAAGTATTTGTTTATGGCTTCTATGAGGAATACACAGCTGAAACAACAGACAACCGATGCATGCTCTATTAAGGGCACAACTTTTGATGCAATTTAGCATAGGTTAATGTAGTCTAAATCCCAATAAATTTTATTTCTGAGCAGAGGGGAGAACTTTGCAAAACTTTTGTGGGTGCTCTAGAAAGACTTTTTTTGAGGGGTGAAGGGATGATTATAAAAGTGTTTTTTTCTTTGAAAAAAAAAAAGCAATATTTCCTGCAATAGCTTTGTTTTTTAATGCACAAATGGGAGTAAAAAATATTACAAAGTATAAATCAACATGTTTTACAGTTTAAATGGATTAGTCTTAATTAATGGGTGTTCCACATCCAAGTGATTTTGTCTGAGGGTGCTTGAGCCTCGGAGCATCCATGAAGTCGGCACCACTGTTTCTGAGTTTTTTTAAACAAGAAAAAAAAAAAAAAGAGTGTATATGTTAAAAAAAAAAATCTTGAATTTATAAAATAAGGAACACCCTACTTTTACATAAGCTGTTATGCCACTGTGTTTAGTTTTAAGGTTATCAGTAAATTTTGAGGGCATTTTTCATAAAGACTGCCTTAAATGAAAATTGTAAAAATTTCAAAAAGTAATTAAGATAACACTGCCTAAATTAAAATCATAATGCAGAATAAAAATTCAGGGAAAATTAGCATAGAGCAAGGGAAGTTAAAGCTTAGATATCTCTAGGAATCCCGTTATTGTTTTAAAGGAAAAAAAAAAAAAAAAGAATACCATAAAATCCTGATTATACACTCCTCCCCCCCTCAACTTTGAATGATTTTGATTTTCCCTCCTAAAATATATATATATATAATGCAGGGATGTTAATTCTGCGCCGAATACGTCATTTTGACTCTTTGTTAATTTTTTGCCACGCTTGCAAACTTTGCTTTTCTTATCTGCATTTATTGTAAGTGTTGACTCTAGATTGATTTTGCAGGGCGCAGCGCCCGGCGGCCCTTTTATAGTCTTTTTAGCGCCCGGCAGCCCTATTTCTCATCTTTATATGCCCTCCTGCTTGCGGCCCTTTCACGAAAACCGTCTATAAAATCGGATCTTTCCCACAAAATGCCTTTTTCAAATACTCTATTCTTTCAGATCGAAATACTGTTACTGCCTTTTTCATTGTCTTTGCATTTGCGCGAGCCGTGTAACCCGAAAAGGAGGCCTCTCTAGTATGTTTTGTTTTTGCTGACTCAATGAGAAGCCCGATCGGCCCGGCAGTACTACCTGGGCATTTCACTTAGGAGTTTGGGGAAGAAAATACGGTTGGGAAAATCAAAATTTTCTTAAGTTATCTAAAAATTTGCGATTCCATCTGTCAATCCTCAAATATCGGTAGGTACGTTTGATAAATAAGTAGTTGCTAATTTTCAAACAATCATTATTCCAGAGTTCGTCTTTAAAAATCTTTACTTGGTAATCATTCAATAATTATTGCGAACAAAAGAATTTAAATAAAATTCTGATTTATATTATTAAATTTTATATATCCTGCACTGCAGAAATTTTATTATTTTTATTACATGCTAAACACATCTATCCTAATCCACTTACACTGACAGTCCTTTACTGTTTAAAAGTTTGTACCAATATAGGTGAAATATCATATATGAATGTGATCCAGTAGTGATAGGGTGATAAAATTGAGGAACAAAAATTAACAGTCCCTCTGCCTTCCCCTACTGCCTAACAAATCATGTCTGGCTAAAAATTTCTGAAACCTTGTTCAATAAATGTACTATTCTTATAAATAATAAACATCTACATCACGTAATTTTGAGGGAAAAAAAATTAAGCAGAAAATTCAAAATTACTTAGATTAAAACTTCTTTTTTTTTTTTTAAATCAAAAACATCTAGTTATGTACAGATTTAATTCACATATTTATGTCATGTTTAGAGCAAAATATTATCAACAAATCATTTTTCCTATTTCACTTACACTTACTTCTACAGGATATTTTCTCCAAAAGAAGGGGGGAGGGGGAAAAACTAAAGACAAACTGGAAAAAATCTAACTATGCATTATAAGTCAGAACACATATTACAATTCTGCATGTTAAATTTTCGGGGATCAGATAGTTTCAAACCAGTTTCTAGATATGTTATCTACCTGTACATTCTCGTGGAACCCCAAAGTGCCCTTTTTGAGAACAGGGTGCCCTTTTTGAAATTTCCCCCCAGGGGGCCTTTTTCCTAGAGTCAACACAGTGAGAAATCTTCAATTTTATGCTCCAAAATCATGTTAATTCTGATCCGAAATCTTAGTTTTCCTCGCGGAAGCAAAATTTTTTGTGCTCCAAGGTGCTCCAAATGGAATTTTTCTGCTCCCGAGGTGCTCCCAAATGAAATTTTTTCTGCTCCCGGGGTGCTCCCAAATTGAATGTTGGAGTTAACATCCTTGAAAATGGATGCATATTTCAGCCTCTGGCAATGAATTCTCTTTTTCCATACTTTCATTTCAGTATTATAATCGGGATTATTTGTAAAACATAGATAAGCCCCTCCCCTAATTTAACCAATTTTGAATTTGCAGAAGTGGGGGGTGGGGGATGCTTGTAATCAGGATTTTATGGTATTTTCAATTATTCTTAAAATTTTCTTGCTTTGTGTCTCTAAATTTAATTGTGTCAACTAAATTGTGAACTTGTATAAACCAGTTGCATAAAAATGCCTGAATTGTAGTATACTTCTTATAGATGGTGAAAAACCTGAAACAAAGCTAAAGCGACTGGAAGCTAAGTATACTCCGTTGCAAGTGGTGCAAAACGTGGAACGATTAGGCACTTCTAAGCAAGCAGCTATTGCAAGAGAAGGTGACTTATTGACAAAAGAGAGACTTTGCTGTGGTTTGTCAATTTTCGAAGTCATATTGACTCGGATAAAGTCTTATCTCGATGACCCAATGTGGAGTGGCACTCCACCTATGAATGGTGTGATGAACATTGATGAGTGCACTGAATTTCACAGATTGTGGAGTGCTTTACAGTTCGTCTACTGCATTCCTGTTGGAGAAAATGAATTCACTGTGGAGTATGTTCGTTTGTGTTCATGTTAAGAAACTAACTACAGTCAAGCAACTTTCTGAAACCCATACCTTTTTTTATTGCATAAAATGCATTTTTGAAGGTAGAATTAGCAGTTTCCACTAGATGCAATACAGTCAACTCCGGTTATAGTGAACCTCTGGACACCATCAAATTTCGTTCACTATAATCGAAGTTCACTAAAACCGATGTTTCCCCCATGTTCAGAGCTGCCAAGTCTCCGGCTTTTTTCGGGAGATTTTCCACCACTAATTTTTAAGGACAAATTTATGCTTAAAATAAGTCCAAATATTTAATCCAAAATAAAACTGTTTAAATATTGTGGTGGGAAATCTCCCGGAAAAAGCCGGAGACTTGGCAGCTCTGCATGTTGAACAAGGAACCTTATACAAAACTAGAAAATAGTATTTTATACAAATACTAAATGTTTTTTTAGTAAATCGGCATAATTGATGGCATTTATGGTTCTAGAACTATTTGTTAAGTAAAATGAACACAATTACAGTGCAGCATCCATAATCCGGGAACCTATAAATCCGGCACTAGTCTCTTTTTTTTTTTTTTTTTTCCCCTCCCTCAAAGGGATCCGGAACTTCTAACACTGATTTTAATTGATGTATTATGGCTATCTTAATTTTTTATTCTTCTTCAATAGATTGTTTTTCACCGAATATTTTTCTTTTTGTTTCGTATTTCGGCCCTAACATTTCTTTGCCGATCACCATTACTGCTGCAAATATTTGAATCAATGCATTATCTACTACCGAGATAAAAACAAAAGTAAATACGGCTGGGTTCGCCGTATTTACTTTTGTTTACATGATGCTTATTACAATTTAAATTCATTACAGTCAAAGGTGCAGTGTAGCTGAATGAAGAATTCAAAGATAATGCGAGTGCTTTCATAGAACATTAATATGTATGAGTTGTTAAAACGAGACAGCATGTTTAAGCATCATCGTAAGCACGTGACTTCGGCTCCTTTCAGACACTTTGCCTTGTTTCTAGAGACATCCTGTCACTGTGCGAAATGCAATAACTATCGCGGGAAGGAATTCGCCAGTACTTTGAAAAGCAAAAGGGAAAGGAAGGGGGAATTGGTATGTTTCGACGTAATTAAGAAGCTGTGAAGAGACTGAAGAGAGTAAAATTCGGAATAATTCAGCTTGCAAAATAAAACTCTAGGGTACAAACTACGGAGAGATTTAATAAATTCGATTTTATATCTGAAAGTCAACTGATGAATGTGCAATTAAATACCGAAAAAAAAAAAAAAAAAAAAAGAAAAAGAAAAAGCAAGTCAAATTAACCGATGTATTTAATGTAAATACAAAATCTAATTAGATTTTAATAATAATTTAATACACTTATTTTAAATTAGTATTTAAATAAGTTTCAGCTACTATTTGTGTTATATTTTATGAAAATGTTCCAAAATCAACAATCTTTTCTGCTTTATAGTTTTTAGTTTGAATTAAACACTAAATTACATTTGTTCCAGTGCAGTGTAGTATTTTTTTTTTTTTTTGGCAGTTTATACAGCGATCGTATGCATATTTTAAGACTACTTTTCATTGATAAATAATACACTGGTCAATAGCACGTGAACGACTATGATTTTAATGGAAATTTTCAACACATCTGTAATCCGGAAAAATCGGTAATCCAGCACCGCATCATTCCTGCCAATGCCGGATTATTGGTGCTGCACTGTAATTACATTTATGGAAATAATGTACATTCCACTCAGTTGGCAGAAGGTGCTGTTAATGCAAAAATTAGAATGCCTTACAGCAATGAAAAAAAAATTATGACCCTCTCTCTTGCTTAGTGTAAGTATGCTAGCCTAGACGCTGGCAATTCTCCTGCATTTCAGAACAGGTGCTTGATAATCTTTCTCTCTACTCGAACTCAAAAGAGACACTCTTCGTAGGAATCAAACATCATCTCTGCTGTACAAAAAATTTTAGGTTCACTATAACCGTAGTCATGGTTCACTAAATCGAAAAATGCTACGAGCATTTCTTACATACATGAATTGGGACCAATAAGATGCATTCACTATAGCTGAATGTGTTCACTATATCTAGAGTTGACTGTATTTATTTGTTAATTTTAACAGAGCCATTTGTTAGTCAATTTGCTATTTAAAGTGGAAGACGGAAGTTTTCTGCCACAAATTAAAATAAGTATTGTTATTATTCACTCAGCTTGAAAATAAATAAAATAATAGATACTATATATTTAATGCTATAGTACAATATTAAGATGCTTTACGGAATTGAAACACCTGCTGGATACAAACTGTGTGAACTAGTAAAACTAATGGACTTTTATTTCTTATTCAGTATTATTTACTTTTTATTTTCACTAATAAAAAAATTATAAAATGTGGTTATAGAAAAATTAATCTAAGTAATAAGTTTTTTTTAAGTAACTGGAATGTTCTTTTTTTTTATATGGAACATTCATCTACTAAAAAATTAATTTTAACTTTGTTTCAGGCAATTATTTGGTGAAGGATTGAATTGGGCTGGGTGTGCAATGATCATGTTGCTTGGACAACAAAGACGGTTTGAAGCATTAGACTTTTGCTATCATATTTTGAGAGTGCAAAGAATTGATGGTAAAGATGAAGTTGTTAAAGGAATAGTAAGTATTCAGCAAAGATAGATATCTACTTTTCTACATTTTTTTTATAGAGTTTTATTCAGAAATGCACTTTTTGCTTACTTGATATTTGGTAGTATTTATAGGATTATTTTAATTCTTCAACTGTACTTACAGTATTCCTCCCTCCCACGCACAGACTTCAAAAGTACTGTAAACAATTTTATTAACTTCAAGTAAATTTTAAGTCATGTAATTTAATATAAACTAGCTGGAACCCATCGAATTTGACAGTCACTTTATTGACCGTAATGTTTCAAAAATAAATGGGAACAATCATGAATGTCACCGAGGTCTTGGACAAAATGGATAGGAACAATCAAAGAGCGATGTGGACGTGACATGACGTGTGACAGAAAGTAAACAAAAAGTTTTGCGCCAGTTCTTACTTTAGCAACTGTACAATGGTGATGAAATTATTGAAATCTTTAAAATTTATTTTTAACTATCTTTATTGAGTAAAAAAAGACGAGTACATATTAAATGACGACTGAGCACAAATACAGTCACAAATTCTAAGAGTATTTCGCTGAGAACGATATTTTGGGTAAAGGCATTGACCACAGAACGTCCAGGTGACTGCTCGTGAGTGATCTTGACTGCCACGACATTCTTTGATCTAACTGTTGAAAGAGCGACATAAACATTTCATGAAAAAATACGTGTTCAGGAAGGTAAATGGCAACAGTATGAAGTGAAAATATTAAAAAATGTCGAAATTCTGCAAGGGAAAAAAAAAAAATCTATCTGCCAAATGGTGATCGTGCGCTCCATGCTTTATTTACCTTTTCTCATGCTACACTCAATGGTAAAGATCCAATATCAGATAGAAAACTGAAAAATTACAGAAATAAGAGATAAAGTGCTAAAATAAAGGAGTTTATAACTGCAGTCAATGTGGTTAATAAACCAGAATGTATTTCTATGTGGAAAAATATGAAAAAAATTCTGAAAAATGTTCATATTTTAAATACACACTAATGTGCTATATCAAGGTGTCTACCAAATTTCTGAAAGTCAATTTCCGGACTTTTTCCTGACTTTTGGGAGGTCCCGGGAAAAAAAATTTCTGACCACTGCAGTTTACTTTGGGAAATTGCACAATGCCCCCACCCTTGTCTTTATATTTGCATATTTTGTACAACTTCTTGAAATCAATTTTAACTGAAGTATACAGCATTAAGCTTTCATCCATTGAGAAACAAAAGTAGTCGCACTTTCTGATAGAATTAACTAACTGTTCTTGGAAAGACGGTCCTAAGCCATAAGTTACAAAGTAAGCTAATTTGTGTTTTACCCTCCCGTTACGATTCATGAGCCCCCATTTTTCCCTCCTTATACAAACACATCGCTTGCTTGATGCTTTCGCGGTCCAAAAAATGCGTTGCAGTCAGTGGCGTAACAAGGCGGGGGCGGTCCGCCCCAGGTGTCACCCTCAAAGGGGTGACACCCGATGGCTCGTACTGCAAAAATTATAAAAATATCGCATGTATGGGGGCAAAAATGCTCGCATGGGGGGTGACACCACTTATATCCGCCCTGGGTGTCACCCACTGTAGCTATGCCACTGGTTGCAGTTGCTTTCGGTTTCAAGTCTGACAATTAGAGAGAAAGAGTAAAAAAAAAAAAAAGGACACAAAAAAAAAAAAAAAATTCTTTTGGTGAATTTTCCGGACCCATTATCCAATTTCCTGGTTTTTTCCAGACTTTCCGGACCCATTTTCCAATTTCTTGGCTTTTTCCAGACTTTCCGGAGCGGTAGACACCCTGTATATATATAAAAGCATATCATAATACATGCACAGTCCCTATTTTTCTTCCTTATTCCATAAAACACTTCTTTGGAATTGAAATATATATTAAAATCACCACCTACTAAAATTGTTTTACAATCTTTGCCAAGCACATTCTAAGTTTACTTCACCTTTAAAATACTGTTTTGAATGTGCATCATAATCCATAAGTGTGCTGTGTTTGCCTTCTTTGTCGCATAAAATACTTTTCAGAATTGAAATCCGCCTACCAAAAGTGTTTAACAATCTGCACCAGGCATATTTGAACTATAAAAAGTTAAAGATTGACGCAACAGCCCACTTACATGACCAAGGCCTGAGCTGCTCAACCACGACTTGGCGACCATGGTTCTGGGGTGCGGAAGCATGTGCGTCGTCCACCTGGTCAGCCAGAAGCAAAGCTCACAGTTTTTAACTCCCAAGCAAGCTTGGTACTCATTTCATCAACCCACTCAAGGGATGAAAGGCTGAGTCAATCTTGCCCAGCCCGGGAATCGAACCCCGGATCTGTGACACCACAGCAGAATTACATCAGCTAACCATTACATCACTTACCATAATCCATGAGTAAACCATATTTGCCTTCCCTGTTCTATAAAACAATTTCTTGGACTTGAAATATGTACTAAAATCACCTATCAAAACTATTTTACAATCTTCCCCAAGCATATTCTAACTATACTTCTCCTTTGTTGTAGGTAAATAAACTGTAGCATTTTCCAGTTCCTACCCAAATTTAGTCGACATTGCCAAGCTAGTACTTTTACTTTTGGTGCCAAACAAACTTGGCGGTAAATCATAAGAAATTGTAAAACTTGACAGCTTTCAACATTTTATTATCTCTCTCTCTCTCCCCACGCTATCTGATGCTTTTAATAATTTATCTGTATAGGCTGCAATGTTTAAAAAACTAAGTCTTACATACACTAAAATCAATAACGGTCATACGACGGTGGTCTTTAATATGTGTACAAGTGTGAGCTCAGTCGAATGCCCCATTTAGGACCTAGCACCCTTTTAAGTACTCATAAATGCAAAATATGAAGGCATGAAATGGCTTAATTAACAAGATAATAGTAAAAAAATGTTTGAATTCGAAGAAAGGAGTGTTGCGACATGTATTTTTTGAGGACAGTGAACTAATCCGCCAAATGGCGTGTGCAAGCTCCCTGCATTATTTACACTTTCTCGAGCTGCCCTCAGTGGTAAAAATCCAATAGGAGATAGAAAACTGGAAAATGAAAGAAATAAGAGATAAAGTGCCAAGATAGCATGTGTCATTTCGGAGTTTGCATTGGAGCTATATAACTCCTAGAGATGCATATTATATCCATATATAACTCCTAGATATCCAAAATATTCAGCAGGGCGACTATTGCCCCAGCCAGTGTGAAAGCGTTAATTTTTCGTTAATAATTAGTTTCATTGCAATTTCCCTTGTAAAAATCTTATCTTGCATTTTTCAGCCTCTGAAAAGGATGGTGGACCGAATAAGAAGATTCCAGGTGTTGAACAGCCAGATATTTGCCGTTTTGAACAAATACTTGAAATCAAGCGACACAGACAATCTACCTGTTGAGCACGTGAGGTGTTTCCAGCCACCCGTTCATCAATCTATTGCAGCTGTAGCTGGTCCCCAGAGTGCAACAACTATTTATATGAGGCCTGATGGAATATCAGGGATATCAAAATGAATTTACCTAACCAAACCAAGTTGATTTAATGAAATCTTTTCTTGGATTTTGTGTAAGCCAAAGAAAAGCACACAACCTTCTCTTTATCTGTACTTTTATATTAGTTAAACAGTTTGACAGCCTCTTTACAGGGTTCATACAGTAATAGAAACTATTTGACTTTATTCTTAAAGAATTTTGAAAAAAAAGAACAGTATTACAGTAAAACATGTACAGTCCCTATCTATATAAGTCCACTAGGCATTATATTATTAATAGTATGTGTAATTGTTGCTTCCCCCCCCTCACCTTTTTAAAAATAAATTTTATGTGTTAAAGCTTATATAATAATAATGTAGATAATTAAAAATATATAATAGAATTTTACCTATTTCCAATATTTTGTTATTCTAACCTTTATTTTTAGAACTTTTGTCTAAGTGTATTTTTTGTTAATTTTAAATTGTGTGTAAATACTTTCTTTGTGATTTTTATTTTTAAAAGACCTTATATATTACAAAATCCGGGTGTAAGATAATTATTAAAAGGACAAAAATGTAAAATCTGTCTTAGACGAAATTACAAAGGACCGAAGCATTTTCCTGCTAAATCCAGGTGACTGTTGAATAAAGATGCATTTTAAAGGGACGACAAATTATTTACATTAAAGACAGATTTGCATTTAACCTTTTGAGACTGTCTGGTACAACTTCTTTACCAAAATCAACACCATAGCCCAGGATTGGTGGGTACCAATGTGTGTTTTCCCTTTGGTCACTTCACCAAGAGAGGGAAAACTTAAAAAATGGCTAGGTATGTTCTCTTGCATACATTCAGTATTTAAAAAAAAAAAAAAAAAAAAAAAAAAAAAAAAAGACATCCTCGTCTTTTGAAAAAGGGGGTTAGAAAGCATACAAAATTTGGCAATCAGTCAAATAAATATATGGATCACCTCATATTTAAAAGGTTAAGAAAGTGTTCATTTCAGGCACATTTTATTTTATAATCTGCTCTATTATTGTGTAAGATAATAAAAAAAGGGATAAAAGAAAAAGTTTATGTATTTATAAAAGTACAATTAATAATACAGATTTTATAATGAATAACTTAACACAATGGTCAGAAAATTATATACATATATAATCTGTAAACTAGGATGATCACAGAGATGTCCTGTTTTTAAGTTCATTTTTAACAAACTTTCTCGTAAGAGTCTATTTAAAACATAATTTTCTGTGTATGTATATATATAATTTTTCAGGTGAAAACACATTTTAATTAAGATTCAGAAAATTTAATCAAATGATTTGTTTTTGTGTGTGTATACATATATTTGAATAATGCAGCATGTTCTTATGAAATTGTATGAGCCCTGTTTAAGCTTTTTGTATCTAAAAGTAATGTAGCTGTTTCATAAATTTCCATCAAGAATTGTGTATATTTTGCAATAAAAAAATCATTTTGTATATTTACTTGTATATAAGAAATTTTCTACATTCATGGTATGATAGTAGCATAGGGTGTAGTTTACCTCTCAGTGTTAAGTCTATGGCTTTGCTTGTGCATTTTCAGTATGTTTAAAAATTTTTATTTTTATTATTTTTCTATCGGCTGAATACATTATTGCTCTGGAGTGGATGCATTTAAAAACTATCATTTTCGTATCTTTCCTTTACCTGTGAGCTTGGACAGAGTATGATGAGCTATATTATGAATCTTTTCCATTGAATGAATTCCAATTAACTAATATTCCATTAAATTTACATTGACAGTTTAAAAGTGTTTTCTGTGTTGATTATGTTTGAAGTATTGTGACCACATTTGTTTGAATTTTACTGGGTTCTGCCATTTATTTGGTGTTGTAAATCTTTAACACTTTCCAACAGGCATATTTTTCATTTTGATTTTGTTAATTATTATTATTTTTTAATCAGATGTATAAAAAGAATTTTCTCTATACCCTGGAAATACATTATTAATAGTAATCATTTTCTAAGAATTTGTTCTAGTCAGAATATTAAAGATTTTTACAGTAAGTCGTACTAACTCTTGGGAACACATTTTTTCACACACATATTGTACCTTAATGTGATGTAGTGAAGGTTCAATTAGTTTGTTCTAAACAAGGGAAGCGGTTTTACTAGCAGAATTTTAGGGCATGATGTTAAGCTTTAATTATTGACCTTTGTGTGACGTGGGTTTTTTCCCCCTGATAAGAAATACTATTGCATAAGATAAGTTATAGTTAGTTCTAAAAACTATACTTCATTTCAAAAGGGAGTATAAAATAAATTTTTTATTATAGACCATTTTCTGCATAAGCTTTTCAGAATTGCTATTAGAGATGTAACGAATAGTGATTTGGGTGAATAAGCCGAATACCGAACATTCGGTCAATAGCTCAGGCCGAATATTAATTTTTTTTTAAATTTCATTTTAACTAAATAAAATGTTGCTTTTCAAATTTGTAATTAAATACTAAATAAAGACTAATTAAAATTCATTTTACATTATTTGTAGATGATTAAAAACACACACAACAGTATATTATCTATAAAAAAAATCTTGGTCATGAGAAAAAGTTACACTAATACCAGCATAATTATATTTTGAGATATTCATAATTTAATAAATATACTATGGTATGTGATTCTGATTAATCTGGTAACTATACATAAATATACTATTCTTTGGGTTTTACAGCCTCTGGGCAAACATATGTAGCAGCTTTACAAAATTATGTTTGTAATTGAGAATCTGAAAAGATTCCTCCTACCGCCACCCTATAAAGAAGGTAAAAAATGAAGTAGAGTCAAAAAAGTAGAAAAGTCTGCGTTTCTGTAACATTATTAAATACATTAAATTGTGTTTCATTCAGCTTAAAATTCAATGACTTAGGATATTTTATAATATAAAATTAGCATGTTGAAGTATAATTAAGCAATATTATTTGTAAATGCATTAAAAAATACATGTAAAAATATTTTTTTCTCTATTTGTTCTGAAATTATACAGCTGAATCTGTAGCAATATTCGGGCACACCTATTCGGCCGAATACTGAACAGATATTCGGCTGACCGAATATTCGGCCAACTTAATATTCGGTCTACCGAATATTCGGCAAAACAGCCGAATAGGCCGAATACCGAATAGTGGCCGAATATTCGTTACATCCCTAATTGCTATCACATTTGAGTTATTTACAAACCAGTTGATTGATGTATGAGATACAGTGTTACTCCATTGACAAGACACCTTTACTAAAAGGGTTAAACTCGCATGTATTTGGATGAAAATTTGCGTGGCAATTATACTCAGATGGTCAGCTTTATTATATTTTAACATTTGATATATTTTTTACATTTATTTACTGTATGCAAAATTATTCATGCAGTAATGTAAAAATTAATGATTTTTTTTTTAATGCCTGAAATTATTTAATCTTTGTTTTTATAATTTTACCAGTCACAGGACCTAATATTTGCATTTATATATATTATTATGTATATTATTTGTTAATATTAAGATATTTTGTACTTTGTCAACTATTTATTTTTCTTATATATAATTTCATTTCTCATAACGCCTTCCTTCCTCATTTTTAGGACCAATTGCATCTGAACTTTTTTCATTTTATGTTGTCACCCCCCTCCCATGTTTAAGGCTGTTCTTAAAAAAAAAAAATTGTAATCTTATGAATATCATGAACCAATTCAGTAAAGTCTAATATGAAATATACAATATTTTGGTAAACATCTACTGCTTCGGCAAATTTTAATGTTCAATTTGGGTTTTTTTCTTTCCTTTAGAATTTGAATTTATAAATTCTTTTGTTTCATTATTTGCATAAGATCACAATGCTGTAATGCTGCTTGCTTGCTGAAAAAAACAATGCTGAAAAAAACAATGCTGATGCATTGTTTTTTTCAAAGAACAGTGTTGAAAAATGCACTTTATTGAGATGTACATTATTGATAACATTAGGTTAAATTCAAAATGAAATTTATCAGCATCATTTTTAGGATTTGAAATTTAACTTGTACATTGTATAAAATGAGGGTTCACACTCTGAAACTGGGAGAAAACTAAAACTCACTTTCCAAAGCTTAGGCGATAATTGAGAGGTCCAAACTGTGCCTGAGTGTATGTATGTATGTAATGTAATATGTTGAAAAACCAAAGTGTTTTTATTGAGAAAAGTTGATGTAGTAAAAGATTGTCTAACATGGTCACAAAAGTCTCTAAAATGTTTAGCAGTCATAAAAGTCACAAAGCTGTACATCATAGAATTCACTGAACTTCTGCTTTTGAATACTATTGTGTGGAATCTCATCTTTTTGTAATTTTTAAACTTTTTACTGTTTTATGTTTGTACTATATCCTTTTCATTTAATATGATGTTATTCAGTAAGTGTTTCTTGTTTTACTTGTTCTTTTTATTAGCTAGATTCTTTTTTAAGTATTTCTACCTGCAAGCGATAAGATTATTATATCCATAAAGTTAAGAAACTGTCAGGAAATAATCTTTATGAAGGCTGTTCTTTGAGAAGACAACACATGTCTCATGGCTTTTGAATAATTTAAAAAATAAACTATGTCAGAAACTTTTGAAAAATTAAGAATGTTCCTTCATATTTTATTATGCATTCCTGCAATTGATAAATTTATGACTTGAATTTTTAAAGAAGTACAGTTCAGAGCCAAAAATCCGCCAACCTAAAATCTGCAAAGGTCCGAAATCCGCACACCTTCTCTGATGTAAATAATGAAATTCAAAATCACCCGCCAGTGATGAAATTGTTTAAAAGTGTCTTGAATCTAGATAAATGATTCTGATGATGAAAACTTGGGTAATAATAATAATAAAATCCATTTGATAAAAGTTAAGAGAAGAATACCTTCAATTTTTTAGAACAGCAAAGTTCTGTAACAAAACAAGAATGAATGATAATATACAATTTGCAAAAATGAATAAAGAAAAGAAAGAAATAAAAAAGAAACTGAAAATAGACAAAAATAATATTTTAAAATAAATCACCATAGAACGTGCTTTCAAAATTAGAAAAAGGAAATTTTGAAACCATTTGCTTTGCTAGTCTTCATGTAATTTTCTTCTTTTTTCTCCTATGCTTTTGTACTTAATGTGAAAATATAAGAGAATTACTTTTAACTATTTTTACTTCATTGTAATTGTATTCTACTTTTTTTAAAATCAGAAATGTAATGATTTATCTTTTATGGCCCGAAATCTGCAAAATCCTAAAATCCGCACAAGCCATGGTCCCAAGCTGTGCGGATTTCTGGCTCTCTACTATATTAGATAAATTAATTTTAAATTTAGTGGAAGCATAGCCTGTTTAGCAAAATATTGTATGATTATTATTATTTTATTTTATTTTTTTGCATGTTTTTATTTCTCAGAAGTGTACTATGTGTAAGTGTGCATAATGTAACTTTGGGGAGGGAAAAGTTATTCTGGATTTTTATGAATAGAATGTTTTTTAAAAGTGCAACCTTTAATTTGGTAGGCATCTTGTTATAATTAAAATTAAATGTATGAGAACATATCTGTTGCGACTGTTGAATATAATTAAAGTGTGAGGGGGTAAAGAAAAATTAAAGTTTGCATGGACACTTGTGCAATGAATGTTTTAGACTTTTGATAACTGGATCTATAAACTGTTGAAAAATAAAGATTAAAAGAAATATATTTAAACCAAAGAAACTTGGATTCATACTTATGTTTTAAAGCTTTTTTGAATTTCATAAAGGTAATCTCCAAACTCTGGCAAAGTAAAAGGGGTGATAAAATGTAACTAAACAATCACTAGTCACAGTGAAACAGTCAATCATTAACATTGCGTGCACCATTAATATTTACTATACAAATGGTGCTCAAGCATGTCGAATTTCTTAACTAAAATTTATTGCATCATAGTAAGTTTTATAACAATTGATTTTACAAAATATTACATTTTTAGCAATGTCTGGTTAGTGTAATTATTACTTCCTGTGCATGATGTTATTGTAGCCGTATTTTCTTGTACATTTTTGTGTAATTTCTTTTATTTTTGTTAGAAATCTGGGACACTGTATTTACATGAAATTTGTGAATCATAACAAATTTTCTCTTTTTATTGTTTCACATTTTGTACTGTTATAAAACAGGAAAACCTAAAGAATTTTTCTAAAACATACAGTTGAACACATAGTAACTGTACTTACAATTTCAAAAATAGTTTATCCTGCATAATCCATGTCTTAAATAGTAACCTGTTTTCATATCAATAAGTTTTTGCTTTTCTGAAAATCATAAATCAAAGTAACCAAATTTTAAAAATAGAGAATGAACTAAACAATTTACTCTGACCCTAAATTACAACATAACATATTCCTGCTTGGCTGGCTGGTCACCTTTCGCATTTAATTTAAAAAAAAAAATTAAAAAGAACAGGGTTAAATGAAAAAGAAGACTTCAGGTACCTTTTGCCCCTATTGGCATAGTTCCTCATATGTGCTAGTATTTAAGCAACCAGTTTCACTTGGTTCTACTCAAACCTAATTTTATAGGGTCTTAAGTTTTAGTCAAAATACCTCAGACTGACACTATAACTGTGTTCAACTGTACTTTAGATTATTAATTTAAAAAAAAAAAAAACTTATGCTGATCAATGTAGATAAATCTAATCATGAAAAATGCATTTGTGTGAATATGTACTCTTACAATAAATAAAGATGTCTTTACTAACAAATAGATGGTCATTCTTTATTGTTGAGAAAATTTAATATTTGACAATCCAGTGCAATTAATTCTACATGCAATTAATTCTACATGAAAATATATGAGTTTAGCAGGCATGTGCCAGCTAAAATTAAATTTTGGAGCGATTTGTGTAGCAAGAAAAAACAGTTTTGGAGTAAGAAAAACAGATTTCTGGAGAAATTTGGAACACAAAATTCACTTATGGAGCACAAAAATGCCAATTTTGAAACACAAAATTTACTTTCGAGGGAAGGGAGAAGGCATTTAAGAATGCTAATCTGAAAAATGAAAATTAGGGAGGTTCTTAAAGCACTTTGCTAGCAACAAAAACTACGCATGCACAGACAATTCTTACATAAAAATACATCATATTCACATTTTCTACTCTTTTTTTCCCCCTCTCCCCCCAATTTAAAATAAAATTTCCATAATATGACTAGTTTTAGTTAGAAGTGGTGAATCTAAAGTCTTACAAACAAGAGATTTTTCATCCAATTTAACACTGCTGTATAGAAATTCAAATTTTATTTCTACAAGGGGTGTGTGTGTCAGAAGTTTCAAAAAATAATTATTGAAAAGTTATTTCATACATTGTTATACTAAATATCTATTTTAAATCAAAAAACTGATATTTACTAAACCTTATAACTACTGTGAGTGGCTTAAAAAAATTGGTAACAAAAAATGTCATCAACTTATAAAATTATTAAATTTATAAGGGTGAATTTTTATTCTTCCAAGTACTAGAGGTTTTAAACAAAGAATGCCAAAGGGAAATATCCACTTTTAAGATTGGTGGAAAACTTTTTCCCCCTGAAAGTTTCCGTTTAGTTTATTTCTTTCAGAAAAAACTGAAGAAAAAAGAAAAATAAACCAACTAAAAGCACCATCTACTCAGAGAAACAATGAAATTCGATCTCTGAAAACGTTTGTTGTCATTGTGTGTGTAGCGTGTACAGACATTCAATAAAGTATCTGACTATGAGCCAAATTTCCCTTTCAGTTTTGTTAATGATTAATCACCTTTCATGAAGAACCATGCTTTAAATATGAAATTGACGTAGGAAAATTTTCTTGCACTCGAATACTTTGTTTTAGAGGGTGTACAAAGTTTCATGAAAAATTATCACAAAATGATCCAATGTAAAAAGCAATGTCTTCTGAAAAATAGAAATACTATTCCAAGAGATAAATTTTGAATAAATTGCAATATTTCAACATGATGTTCCTTTCCTATTTCTGGTTTAAATAAATATTTATGAATGAATGAAATACTTCCATTAATTTATTAGAAATAAGAATACATAATTGATATAAAGAGCTATTAGAGTTCATTTTTAAGCATCAAAGTCACGATTTAAAGTATGGGTATACATGGTAATATGTTGTATCCTCGAATAAGTCCCCAAAAATATTTTCTAGTGTCCCCAAGTTTTCCGTGGATTCGAGGACAATGTTTGATTTGTCCCCAAAATACTGTTCAGAAATATGGTTGCCTTAATGAGAATAGTGTTATTATGTTTTTAAAAAAGTGTATATATATCAAAATATTCATTAAAAAATTTGACATTTTTTAACCAACTCGAAAAAAAATTGAACCAGCAAGGGGTTAAAGCAGGTATTAATAGTACCCTTACTCAAAACAATAAACACTACAAGAGGGGGGGGGGGGATAAATGAAAAGAAAATGTCCATAATTAGAATAAAAGCGATTAAGCTTGAAAGAAACAGTTGAAGTGCCCCTTCCCCCCGCCCCCCCCCCTAAATCTAACACAAACCTGTTTAGTAATATTTTGTAAGCTATAGGCCTTTTTTTTCATATCATTTTTAGAACCCTACAATAACAAACATTTATACATAAACAAAATATACAAACCAACTTGATTTCTGTTAAACATGAACAATAGCTTGTCAGCAATTTCTTGTCCAACTTCAAAAGCAATTCAAGAAACAGAACTTTGCTGCCATACAAACTATGCCAGCAATGATTCAGCCAAACATTCTTCATCTTATTTTACTAGCCAGAAAAATGCAAGTCCACATGCTGCTTTCAGATGCACAACAGCATTGAACAAGCACTGCTAGTAAAGAAAACAGAAACGAATACATCTATCAAAATTTTGATCAAGATTAAACCTTTTGAATAAGTAAGAATAACATACAAACCAACTTGTTTTCTGTTCAACGAGACCAACAAATTATCAGTAATTCCATTTCTAACTTCAGAATTAAACTTCACTCTTCATTCTATTTTATTAGCTGAAAAAATGCAAGTCCACATGCTGCTTCCAAAAGCAGAGCAGCACTGAACCCACATTCATTCGGCATTATTGATAAAGAAAATAGAAAAGAAGATCATTTATCAGAAATGTGATCATAAATATATCTTTTCAATAAGTAAATACAGCAAAAACAATTTTTAATAAATTAACCGAGAATGCAAAACAATGAAAAAATTAAAACAAAATGCAAAAGTTATTATAGCAAGTATCACAATATTTTATTTAAAAATTTTTTAAAAATATATATACAAGTTACTTAGAATTTGTACTTCTGAAATAACTAGCAGTCAAACTCCGCTGTGGAGGCAATTGCAACAGGTACTAGAAAAGACATTTGATGGAAATACATCTACACTCAATATACCGGGCGACTCAAAATAGATGTTAAGGCAATTATTTTTTAAACTGGAAGTGATCGAAACATACTTCCAATTAGAAAAGTTTGTCAAATTAAGAGTGGCTTATTTTTTACTGGGGAATGTATATATATTAAAATACGAATTTTAATTTTTATACAGTTCCTCCTTTCCTACCCTTCATATTTAGAAGAATGTTGCTCTTTGCCTAACAAAATTAATTTTAAAAAAATCCCGTGTCTCTACATAGAATAGTTTCTGAGATATATCCATTTGAAAATTTTGGCATTCGTCGCCAAGCAATAAGGGGATATCTCAAAAGTGAGAAAAATGTAATTACTTTTCAACTGACATTAATTCATGTTAATAGTCACTCGATAGATTCTTTTGACTCCTCAAATCCTAATTTAGCTAGAATTTTTCTGTAAAGCATGTTTGACAGTTTTTAGAGAAAGCTACCACACCATAGTAACCTACGCCATTATCTTTTACACTTTAAAATTCCTTCGTTAGAAGCGTGATGTAATTAGTGGATGACCCCACTGAAAGACTAAATTATTGCTAATTTCATAAAGCAGTACCGATCATTTTAGGTAAAGCTATACATGTTAATTTCACGCATTTGAATGCTTTTATTTGCTTTTCCAAACAATTATTTAACTTTTTTCAGCTCATAGTTGGTCCTCCAAAGTAAAGATTTTTTCGCTTGAAAACTGACACCAAAAGAGCAGGTAAAGCAGTAAGTCATCATTTTAAAAAATAAATTTTCTCACTAACTATTTCACACAGTGACACGGGATTTATTTTATTAATTTTCTTATGTTAAGAGCAACATTCTTCTAAATATAAAAGGTAGGAAAAGAGGGGCCGTATAAAAATTAAATTTCATATTTTAATATGTATACAACCCCCAGTAAAAAAAAATGCCATATTTGAAAGCTACTCTTAATTTGACAAACTTTTCTAATTGGAAGTATGTTTCGATCACACTAACTGTTTAAAAAATAATTGCCTTAACATCTACTTTGAATCATCCGGTATTTCATCTTCGTCCACCTTAAATAAATAACTTCATATTCAATTTTTATTATATATCCAAATCAAATTTCATGCTCTTCTTGAAACGTGCGGAAACTTTACACATTCGAACAATTTTGTTTTGTATAAACAGACCATCTTATATCAATGCTTGATACAGATGATATCATTTTAATGGGGGAAAAAAAAAACTATGTTATCTGGGAAAACTTGAAAATGAATTGCCTGATAACCATGACTTTGATATGACGCCATGTCAATTGTGACAGCAAATTTTGTCATACAAATGATTAACTTTTTTACTCTCGGAGATAGAAAGGAACTGAAAAATAGCATAAAATAGCTTGAAAATGAGGGAATAAGTGGATTTTCAGATTTTTAAAGTAGTAGAGGTTATGTATAAAAATGTAGAAAACAATTATGAAAATTTTCAAGCAGATCGTACTAGTGTACATGTTAGACTTTATGTGCTTAACTTTTTAATCTTTTTGGAGTAATAGCCATAAAAGTTTTATATTCCAATGGTTGCCTGGGATTGTTAGAGAATCAGTATGTCAAAGATCAGTGTAACTCTATAATAGGATGATGGATGGGGGATTTAACAAGAGAGATATCTTTAATTTTTGTAACTCATGGCTGAATGAAAAACTGATTAAGTGCTAAAAACACAAAAATATTCCATTTAAAAATAAACAGAAAGATAAATCACGCCAAATTCATAGATTATAAAACACTTTCCAATGCAACAATTTTTTGCGCCAAACTGGGTGATGTATTTCCTTAAATCTGGTGAGATTTTGGAGATCAGATAATGTTGTATTTTTATTTACTATAAATGCAAATTTTTGAGACCCTGTTAGTTTTTTTCGATTAATTGAAGAACATAAAAATTTTATACTCATTCTCTTGTACTAGAAATGTATTAGTGTCTCCCTTATGCCAGATTGTAATGTATTGGAATTCTTTTGAGTGTTCCTGTCGAAGAAATATTAATAATAAAGACACTATTTTCAAAGGTGAGCATTATTTTGAGAGCCTTAATAATATGTATGTCAATTTTGTTTTCTATCAAAAACCGAATATCTCTAAAATACCTCTTCAAGAATAACTGCCCATAGAGTGCAATGTATTGGTTTTTTTTTTTTTTTCTCCTGTAAAAGAACTATAAATACAACTTACACCATTTTTCAATAGGGTGCATGGTACTGGTACATAGAAAAAACAAATTTGCACAAATCGTTGTATATTTACAGCAGTTAGAACACTAGACAGGTGGACAACAGAACACACTAGCAAACCGAAATCATAAAGACTCTCAAACTTGCTGCAATACAATATTCCTTTTAACACAAACGAATCTGAGACACGGAGAGTGAGAAAATTTTCTTTTAAGGATTGCAGTCTAAATTTTCGTGTGCTAAAGATCAAAATTTGCCTATCCATGTAAGTAAATTAACCTGTTTGGGTTGTACACAATTAATGGATTCGGAGAAAACCAAGTGCTAAAAAATCAAAGTTTGCTGCATCGATTCAGTGTTGCATTAATTAATTATCCTCCTTATACAGATATTAATATGTAACCATGGTTAATTGGTTTATTAATTTTAATATCTCAATAATTATGAACTAAACCAAGTACAATCCAATCTGGTAGAATGTGGGGGCATCATATGAGTCGATTAACACACAGATTCAATCAGCTATTATTAGTGAATACAAATTCTTCGAATGAGATGTCACATGGTTTTTTCATTCACATTAATCAAATTGTCTTAATAAGTTATTTAATTAATCAATACACACTTTTGGCCAATGAACTCTCGAGAAGAAATTACAATTAATTACTAATTAATTACAATTTGTTTTTACACTCGTTATGTAGTATTCTACATATACTGCCGTGAAAGTTAGTTAGTTAAAAAAAGATTGTAGATTTTCATACCGACTCAGAAACAGATTGTACCATTAATGTAAGTTTAGTTTAAATTAATCAAACCCACTTGTCTGCCACAGTGTGTGTTAGAAAAGTGGTAAAATAAACACAGAGAATCGTATTGAATCCAAGTCACAAATTATTTAACAAATAACAGGGGTACGTAGTATCCGACTAGTGACCTGCCGTGACATCAGTTAAGCTTAGAATTGCAAAAGAAAAAATACTTGATTTTTCATGACGCATAGATTAGCCCGGAAAAATCAAAATAAGATTGCTTAACCATGCATTGTCCTGAAAATGTAGAAAATTAAGATGATCCAAGCCTTAAGCTGAAGGTTTGTGCAGAAAAGGTAAATTATAAACACAAGACATGTAATTTAAAACCAAGGCAACAAATAAATTTACAAATACAAGTAAACACCTATGTATCCTCGCAACATAGGAAAAAAGAAAATGACAAATTAAGTAAACAATCAACAGGGAGTTCACATTGCAATTAAATTCACAGGAAACAAAAAAATACTTGAATTGCTTAACAACCCAAACTATTAGACCACCATTAAGAGATTAGGCACCAAACAGAAATCAACATGGAATCCACAATTGTGATTTTTACAAAAAAAAGTTTAGACATCGTACTGAAGTTAATACATAAGTCTGGCACACAAAGTTAAAAGAAGAAAATTTAGCATTTGTTATTTAATCCCCCCCCATTTAACATAAAAAAACAAAAAGGATAGTTCTAGCACAGCTTGAAGCTATGAAGTCGCTGATCAGCTCGTGGTGGAGAAATGGCAGATAAAAAAAGTAATGGTCAGGTTCACCAACGGATCAATGGCAGGTTTCTGTTTCGACAAAGGGTCAGGGCAATACATTCGGACGCAGTCCACTGCAAACGCATTACGGATTCGGTCTTGGTCATCAACCAGGAACTCCGACAGGGCATACAATTGGGGATTTCGCTTCCAGCAAACAAACGTCAAGAAGATTGGAACTCCGTGTCGTGGCAAGAATACATCAAGTATGGAACAAGTGGTAAAACGAAGAAACATTCACATGGTGAGGTAAGTCCTACGCCCAAAAAACGATATAAAAACAAACGGGTGGAGTAGTGTTCTAGCACAGCTAAAAAATGAAAGACATGAAGTTACGCTGATCAAGCTCGTGGCTGTGAGAAATGCGATAAAAAAAACGAATGCGATCAGGTCCACCACGGATCCAAGGCAGTGTCTGTCGCAGACAGCTTGAGAGGAACCACGAGACGCGTCCTCGGAAGGACCATCCGAGCGCGCCTATCTGGTCTGCATCCTCTGGAGGAACTTCCATCGACGGGGGTCGCGGGACAATCGCGGTCCAGCAACCAGCTTCTCGCGGAAGGAAGCAAAAGGGAAGACTCATAGGCCGCCGCAGCAACGGTACGCGAAATGATAAAAAGTGGGAGAAAAACGCAATTCAACATCGGGGACTTGAAATGAAACTTATTACATGGCACTAAAAACGTGATGATACCTAATTACGGGGTTCGGCGAGACAACCTGGGTAAAATTTGGAATAAAATTAAATTAGAAGAGAGTAAAACTAATTAAAAACCGGCTGAACATGGAGATATTGGCAGAAATCTGAGGTTATGCAATTGAGAGAGGGAAACTTAATAGTCAGCAGAAATTCGACAGACTTTACCTGATATTAAAATTACACCTGGGACCGGGCAAAACAAAGGCAGGATTAATTTAAAGAAAGGTAATTATTTAAAAAAAGATCCCAAACAAAAAAAGATAATTAGTATGTAATTTAAAAGAAGTTAGCTATTGAGTTATTAGAAGAGAGTCATCCAGACCATTATATCTCCTGACAAAATCTACCTTAAACTTCAGAACTTCGATCAGACGGTAAGTAAGTAAGGAAAATAAATAAAATGGCTGCCATTGAAACAAACATTACGCGGGAAAGGAACAACAACCTTCTCCCAAAGAAAGTAACAACGTAGAGCCAGAACACATCTTGAAAATGTTTGAGAAAAAAAATTTTTGATCATAAGGGGAACACCTGGTAAAACGTATGAAAGCACAAAAATTTTAGCACATACTAAATCGCCGAAGACCACCCGGAGGTAAAAATTTGGAATAAAAATAAAATTAAAGCATAATAACTCATATTCAATAACGGACATAACAAAATATTACAAGGCAAATATTATGCACATTGAAAGAAGAAAATCTATAGTCAAGCAGAAAACGACCTACAGACATTTACACTGACAAATTAAACATTACGTACCATACGGAGTACGCAAACAAATGACAGGATAATTTAGAAGCCAAAGGTAATTCATTTGTACAAAAGGGTGATACGCCAACGAATAATAGTCAAGAAATGGTAGTAGTAATTGTAAAGTAGGTAAGTATCAGCTAGAGAGTTTAGAAGTAACAAGTCAGTCGGTACCATTATATTCACAGACCAAAAGGGTAAATCAAAGCCTAGCATGTTGAATTTACAAGAATTAGAGACAAGAAATAATTAATTGGTTGACCACCCCCCTTAAGAATGTAAAAAAAAATTAACTGCATTAATTTGAGTAATTGTAAAAAACATTATGCCCAAAAAGGAAGGTAAACATCATTAGCCTTCCTTCATGCATAACTGCTCCCATCAAGAAATTTCTTACACAGTAAACAGCAATTTGTCTGAGACAAGGCCAAACACACATGGTGAAAATTCAATTGACAAGAAGCGGTCTAATACACATTGTGACACTAAACCAGGGGCAGACCAACACACCCCGGACACTAACCACCCCCCCAAACAGCAACCAAAACACAAAAACACCCACCCCTAAAAACACCCCTAACCAGCAGGCCTCCACTACCAAACCACCCACCCATATTCCCACACAACCAGACAACCTTTCTGCAACCAAAGTTCACTTAGAAAACGCCTGGCCATTTCTACCCCAAAGTCTCACAACTGCCCCTGGCCTCGCCACACAGCACAGACAACAACTTTGCCCCCGCCATCTCCGCACCGACCCCAATTCCACCACAACTCTCTGCCCTGACCTCACACTCCCCAGCTACCACGACCCTTTCTGCCTTAACAGTAAAACACGAAAACCACCCCTACACAGAATCACCGCAACCCCCAGCCATATCACATGACACCACCGCCACTCCCTCAGCCATACACACTTCCCTACAAGCCTCACACACCACATTACTCGAACCCTTACACAAACACATCAACCACACATCTGCACGTCAAAGGACTTGATACCAACAACAACAACACAAACACCCACCCCCCAGAAACTTCGACCGAACACAACAAACCACTAACCCACACACCCACCCACAAAAACAAACTAAACGACACCTAAACAAAAGCGAACAAAACCAAATACAACCAACCCAGCACCACTCCATTCAACAACGCAAACACGTCGCCTAAAAGACCAGCACTACTACTCCAGCCACACCGCCCCGGCCAATCGACCAGCTCCTCGCGGCATCAACAGCCTCACCACTCGAACCTGCCCCCGGCACCAGACCACACCAGTACTCTAAAAAAACAGGCACCACGTCTCTCTACACCCTCACCACCGGCTCGCAGCACGACACCGCCCACAACACGCCGCCCAAGCGCGACAAACCACCAAAAGGTCTCCCCACTCGGAACATCCGCCCCAATCTCGTACCACCAGCTTCGCTCCCAACCACAGTCTCGGACGCCGCAAGCGTAGACTAGTAAAACAACAGCTCTCTCCACAACTTTTCCCATTCTAGCCAGGACCCCCACCATCCCACCCCTCTTAAAAACAGCCATCCACCTCCAACAGCCGCCATGGCTCTTAAAACGCGAACGCACCCATTAAAACACAGCACCTCGCCCCTTACACGCGCAAGGGACCCTAAAAGACACGCTCCCCACAACTTTAGCTTTACGTGCACTGTGTGAACGAAGCCCGGTCACCACACGCCCTTCCAGGCCATCTTTAAAGCAAGGTGCTCTGGAGAGGGCCCACTTCCCCCGACCATAGGACCAGTGGTCGGCCTTTGCTCCTGACATCGGATTGCCCCCATCAGGTCCTAAGGCAACACCCAGCTCATACCAACCCCGACCACCCAGGCGAGCCAACAGGCCTGTGTCGCCAGTGCGCGGCAGCCCCGCCAAAGGCCCGCCCGCACCAAACCTCCTCGCCCCATCCCCCTGACCTAACACGACTTACAACACCCTCCTCAAACCGTTCAACCGCCCCCACCCCCTTGCCGGATTATAGGCCACCGTGTCTCGCATTCCTCGACCTAAGACCTCCTCCAGCCTCCCCCATTGCCCCTGCGACAGCACCCCCATCGCCCCCCTGTCCACCCACCCTAGACTACAGTGGCACCTCCCATTAGTGCCATGTCTCGAAATAAAGTCCACCAAAAACCCTAGCGACTGTGGCACTTTGTATGTCTTTAAAAGGGTAAGTTCTGGAAATCTAGTAAAATAATCTGTAATTACAATTAAAATTTGTTCCATGTTTAGAGGTAATGAAGGGACCAACCGCATCTCAATCGCACACTTCTGGAAAGAGTCTATCAACAGTGGGGATCTCCTGGATGGGTGCCTTTTGACCTTTTTTGAAACCACGTCTTTGGGGGGGGGGGGGCAACAAGTATGGCAAGACAATCACATAAATTCTTTACATTACGGAACAGACCTAACCCAAAAAAAATTTTGCCCTAAACCCGATGCAATGTTCGAGAAAGACTACGGATGTGCCAATCAGTTTTGTTGGTCATGGGCAGGCTTGAAGAACTTCTTGAACAAGCGAGTGAGGGACAAACAAGTCCGAATATTGGAAAAACTGTGCATATCAGTAGATTTGGCCGACAAGAATATTTTGTTGAAAAAAAAATATTATTTGACTTATGAATGAAAAAGGATCCTTGTGAAATATGACTCAGCCATCTTTTGCAAAAAAGGAGTCTTCCTGTTGTATATTTAAATTAAGTCCTTGGTTAGGCAAAGGTTAAAATTTCACACTTAAATGGAACATTATCAACAACGTTAACTTCTCTAGAAAGAAAAGTCTGACCATTAAAATTTACCAGTCCATGGTTTTGTGTACCAAACTAGTAATAGTCATATTGTTGTAACGTCATAATCCAACGAGCTATGCGAGAGGTGGGATCCTTCAATTTAAAAAGTTGTGAAAGTGACTGTTGGTCAGAAAAAATAGTTACATGAGTGCCATAAATATACTGTTTAAATTGATTAATACCAAAAACCACGGCAAGGGCTTCCTTCTCCACAACAGAATAATTTATTTCAGCGGCCGAAAATTTTTTGGAAGCAAAACAGACTGGGTGCGGAAAACCGGCTTCATCCTCTTGTGTGAGCACAGCGCCCATGGCGAACTTGCTCGCGTCAGTACAGATAGAAAAGGGCTTATTGAAATCTGGTAATTTTAAGCAAGGCTCTTTCGTTAAATCCGACTTAAGTTGGTCAAAGGCATCTTGTTCGAGATCCCCCCAGGAAAATTTTACAGAGTCTTTAGTTAAATTAGTTAAAGGGAGAGCTTTTAAGGAGTAATTATTGATAAACTTTCTATAAAAACCAGTCAGGCCTAAAAATGAGCGAACTTGTTTTCGGGTTTTTGGAACAGCAGCATTGAGAATAGATTTGACGTTATTAGGATCTGGCATTACCTTACCCTCCGTTACTCTATGTCCTAAATACGTAATTTCACTTTTTGCCAAAGCACACTTTTTGGGTTTAAGTTTTAGGTTTGCATCAGTTAGACGCTGAAAAACGAGCTCGAGCCTAGACAGATGATCTTCAAAGGTAGTTGATGCCACAACCACATCATCAATATAAACCCCGATTTGGAAATTGGATAGTCCGGACAGCACCACTCCCATTAATCGTTGGAAACTAGCACTCGCGTTTCGCAAGCCAAATGGCATCCGTTTGAAGTGAAAGAGGCCCTCCTCTGTAGTAATACCCGTGAGATGAGCATCGTCTGGATGCATAAACATTTGATGAAAACCTGACGTCAAATCCAAAGAAGAGAAAAATTTAGCCCCAGAAAGAAAATCAATCATCTCTTGCAAATTCGGAAGGGGGAAATTATCTGGTATGGTCTTGGCATTAAGCTTACGGAGATCGGCCACCAGGCGAAATGATCCATCCGCTTTTTTGACCAGAAGGACTGGCGCAGCATAACTGCTGGTCGATGGTTCGATAATGCCAGCCTCCAAGAGAGTTTGAATCTGCCTCTTCATTTCAGGCTTGAGGTGGTAAGGGACACGATAGGGCTTAGAACGAACCGGAATGTCATCTGTAAGGTGTATACGGTGTTGAATGATGGGGCAGGCGCCCAAGTCGGAGGAGTTTAAAGAAAAAACAGACTTATATTTGGACAAAAGAGCAATCATGTCATTGCGTTGAGATTCGTCAAGATGGGATAAATCTATGTCCTTAGCCCACTGGCTAAAATCATCTGAACCAGTTTGTTGTTCTACCGAGTTGACTTCGTCAGAAACTTGATTTAAATGGATAGGGGTAATATTAACAATTTTCATATTCTTATTTAAGGTAATGGAATCATGGGTAAGATTAATAACTTGAATTAAACACTGACAATTATCATTAATGGTGGAAATAGCATTGGCAACAAGAAAGGAAGTTAAATTTGTATCAGGATTAGGTTCAATTATTACAGTAGAATTAATGAAAGAGGGATCGCAGTTTGGAATAGTCACAAAAAATCTCTTTTGAGAATAAGCGGGTAAAATGATCTTAGCGGGTAACTTGCCAAAAAGAGAAAAGTCAACATCGGGATCAACATGATCATGTGCACTTGGCACGACAGCATTCAGAGAAAACGGGGGATGTTCATGCGTCCAGACCACTCTAATATCATCATTAAATAAAATACAGTTGTCACAATCGATATGAAATTTGTAAGTCTTTAGAAAATCAAGTCCCAAAATGACATCAAAGTTAGGAGAAAGACAACTCTGAGCAACCAAAAAATTACATGAAAACGGGGTGTTAGAAATGTGCAACTCAGTTTGAATTAATTTTGGGGTGACTATGTCAAAACCCGTGAGAGCCTTTAAAGAGAGGTGAGAACTATCAAATTCCTTAAAGTTAATTAGAATATTAAAAACATTAGAAGAAATTAAATTAACACAGGCACCAGAATCTATGAGTGCACGAAACTTAAAATTGCCAAAGTTAACATCAATTATTGGTAAAGAACTCGACACACTTACTACAGGTTGCACAGCGGGATCAAACGGGGAATTAATGGAGTGTTGCGATCCAGACCAACCTCCCCCCAAACTTAGTTTAAATTTCCATCATTAACCCCACCCTGATCAGAGCCTGAAGCATTGGCAGGAGTCTGATTTTCCTGACGAGGCCTGTGTTGGGATCTAGCAGCCTGGTCACGTTGTTTTTTTCGACAATCTCTCGCGTAATGTCCTGGGCGGTCACAATAAAAACAAGTTATGTTACGTTGAGCTCGGGCAGGTTGGGAATGTCGCTGTGGAGGAAAAGATTGTGGGATAAAACTTTGCGACTGCATTTGTGACAGCTGAGCCTGCATCGCAGCCATCTGGCTGGTGAGCAATTCAAGGCTTTTTGCATATGAGTCCGTAGTGGCCTTAAGGAGCCTCTCAAAGTCGCTTTCAACCATCTGGGAACGTGCCGTTACGGCATTTATGTCTGACAGGTGGCATTGGAGTGCCACTTCCACACGTTTCGCGACCTGTACCGCCTCGACAAAAGTTTTAGGGTCTACAACAACGACCTGGGCCTTAATGTTTGGAAGAAGACCCGCTTTGAATTGTGAAAGGAGCATCTCCTGTGAGAAGCTCTGGGGTATTGTGTCCGAGGAATTTATGGGATTTTTGAGGGCCTTATGGGCAATTCCTTCCAGTCTCGTGGCGTAATCACGCACTGTCTCCCCAAAATTTTGCTTACAGGACGTTAATTTTTCTATGTCCTGGGCCAAGGATCCCGCTTCTGCAAAGTGTGCCATGAAGCGGTCCTTGAATTGTTTCAGCGTAAGACCCTCAATTGCCTCTAAGGTAGATGTGTAGAATTGGAGAGCAGCACCCTCCATTTTCAATTTTGCGACTGCCAAGGCCTGGTCATCCGTCCAGGCTGCCAAGGGCTGAATTAGGGAAAGGGAGTGAAAAAATTTGGAGCTGTTGCTACCAGACAGTGGTGGGAGCATGCCGATAAAAGCCGGACCTGGCAATGCCGCCGCCCTGGCACCTTCATCTAGAGCCATACTGGGACTTAGGAAAAGAAAATTTTGAAACTCCCCAAAATAAAAGTTTACCACCCAATACGCTTCTCAAGACAGTCCCCAGTTACAAAGAGATATGTAAATGCATCAAAAAAAAAAATGAAAGTTTTCTGTATCCATTTCACCTTATTCAACACACACAAGATTGGCAAGGAGAGGTCACGGCACCATTTTGTAGTATTCTACTTACTACTGCCGTGAAAGTTTAGTTTAGTTAAAAAAAAGATTTGATTTTTAGATTGAGCAAGATTACCAAAAATCAGAATAAGATTTTACCATGCGTTGTGTCCGAAAGTGTAGAAAATTAACCCATTGATCTCAGCCTTGCCTGAAGTGTGTGTTAGAAAAGTGGTAAAATAAACACAGAGACATCGTATTTGATCACCAAGTCACAAATTTATTTAACAAATAACAGGGGTAAACAGCTAGTGGCCTCGCGACATCAGAAAAAGAAATGAAAAAAGTAAGTAAACACTGCGCAGGGGTTTCACAGCGCGTGGTAGAATTGCACAGGAACAAAAAAATACTTGATTGCTTTAATTACCCAATTATTAGCCCTTGAAAAATTAGACAAAAAAAAAGAAAAATGCTTAAATAAAATTGTCATGACAAAGGTAGTTTGATTGGATCCAAGTACTTAAGTTAAAAGGCTCTGCTGCAGCAAAAAGAAAAAAATTATAAAAAAAAATATTTATCCTATTAAAAAAAGGAAAAAAAAAATTTGGGCAAACAAGTCCCCACCTTTTATATCCAACAGGTTAGTTTAAACAATTGCCAAAATAAAGAAATTACAAAACAAAAAAGGGAACTTTGCAATTTTTTCACCAAGGGTGCAGCAAAATACATTGATGTGCAGAACAACTCAAACCATTACAGAGATTAGGTTAGGCCAAACCAGAAATCAACATGGCATCCACAATTGTGATTTTTACAAAAAAAAAGATTTAGACATCGTTACTGGAAGTAATATATAAGTATGGCACACAAAGTTAAAGAAGAAAATTTAGCATTTGTTATTTAATCCCCCCCCATTTAACATTATAAAAACAAAAGGGATAGTTCTAGCACAGCTTGAAGCATGAAGTCGCTGATCCAGCTCGCGGTGGAGAAATGGCAGATAAAAAAAAGGTAATGGTCAGGTCTCACCCACGGATCCAATGGCAGGTCTGGTCTCGACGTTTCAGGGAACCAACGGACGGTCACTGATGGCATCCGGAGGCGGCATCTTGGTCTCTCCTCTGGTCAGGGAACTCCTGCAGGTGTCGGGGACTTCGCGTTCCAGTCAACACAAGCGTCTCCCGGGCAGGGCAAAATTGGGAGATCTCCGCACAGTCGATCGCAGCCGGACGTCGAAGATGAATAAAAAGGGGTGGGGGCTTAAGCCCAATTCACATCAAGTGAGGTGAAGCATACTGGCAAAAAAACGATCATGAAACAAACGTGGTGGGGCCACCGGGTGCTTACGCACCAAAAAAAGAAAAAAAAATTTATACGGTGATCATGGAGTAGCTGGCCCTCTGGCCCTAGCGTAAAAACCTCATATGCTGATTCTTGATGAAGTCACGACTGATAAGCCGTGCTAGGCCCCCAAAAAAAAAATGCGATGAAAAGAAACCGGACGAGATCACGTCCTACCCGCAGCACACCAGCTTTCAGAATGAATCTTTTTCGCTGCCAGCTTGAGGAGCCTCCAAGAGACGCCGGCCGCGGGGACCAATCAGAGCGCGCCATCTCAGCCGGGAAACTTCGAGAACATTCGATCGACGGGGGAAGGAAGCGAGAAAAAGAAAATGGCGGCCAGCAACAACTGCACGCGGGAAAGGAACCAACTTGGCCGAGAAGAAACGCAGGCAAGAACGGCCATCTTGAAATGGGGAAAAAAAACTTAATTGATCATAGGGGACTTAAAAACGTTATTAAATTTCCTAAAATTTTAGCGGGAGATAGCTAATCGTCCGAGACAACCCTGGGTAAAATTTGGAATAAAAATTAAAATTAGAAGAGAGTAAAACTAATTAAAAACCGGACATGAACAAGAGATATTGCAAGAAATGAGTTATGCAATTGAAGAGAGAGGGAAACTTAATAGTCAGCAGAAAATCGACAGAATTTACCTGATAATTAAAATTACACCTCCGGAGACCGGGCAAACAAAGGCAGGATTAATTTAAAGAAAAGGTAATTATTTAAAAAAAAGGATCCCAACAAAAAAAGGATGATTAGTAGTAATTTAAAAGAAGTTAGCTATTGAGTTATAGAAGAAGAGTCATCCAGACCATTATATCTCCTGACAAAAGGTATTTAAATTAAACTTCCAAGTTAATTACAAGTATTAAGAAAATAAATAATTAATGGTTAAAACAATTAAAAAAAAATTACTGCTTTTGATTTGTAAAAAACATTATCCCCCAAAAACAATACAACATTACTACGTGCCACTTTCTAGGAAAAATTACAAGTCTGCATGTTATCAGTGAAAATTTTTCTAAGTCCCCATTCCGAAACTAAAGTAGACTTCAAACATTAGCAAAATTAAGTTGGGGTGCGAGTAGCCTGTTCGGTACAGCATCGGCCTCCAAACCGAAAGGCCCGAGGTTCGAATCCCACTGTCGACAAGTGAGAAAAAATAAATCTAAGTCCATGAATTCATTCTAAAATTCAATAACAGATGGCAGCACTAAAATTAATTATAATAATTAAGATTCATTAATTAAATAATTCATTAAAATCAGTTCCAAACTCTAAAAAAAAATTCTAAGCCCAATTCCAAAACTAAAAAGGTAGTTCCTACACCAGATGGCAGCACAAAAAATTCAATAAGAGATGGCATGACTAAAACCAATTATTTAATAATTAACTAAAATTCATTAAAAGCAGTTGCAAATTGTACAATTCTGACCGAAGACTTGGCGAAAAATTTCTAAGTCACATACAGAAATTAAACACTGTTGCCATTCTGTGAAAAGAAATTCGGTGTTGCCATCCTGTAAAAAAATACCCTCGTAACCTTCTACAAGAAAACCGAAACCTAGCGGACTCAATATCCAGGAAATAAACAACTCACCCAGCAGGAGGTAAACAACTCAACTCATGACATCACTTCTGGCCACGCCCCCTGATGACATCACTTCCGCCGCACACAAACCTTAAAAATCAAAGTTTGCAATTTTGTTCCACGTAAATCCATTAATGTGTTGACCGATCCAACCACCAACTCCTAGGCAGATAACACTCAGCCCTGCTTTAACAAAACACCATACTCTAAATTGGTTAATTACAGCACGAGTAACAAATTTTCAAAATTCCCAATGAAATCGACATAGCTTAATATTATCACATTAGATATTTTTCGATTTACCATCAAATAATGAAAATATCGCCAAGCTCAGTTCATTTTTCAAAACATTTTTTCCACATCCTATTTGGCAATTGACTGCTAGTCGCCAACTTTGGCGAATTTTAGCGCAACTTTTGAGGGAGGCACACAATTGTTATCGGATTATTAGCTAATTATATTGTAGTACATTATTATATGCTTTAAATGGATGCCTGCCTCAAGTGCCACTGACTGTATTGTATTGGAATTATTTTGAGTGCTCTTGTAGTAGAACTATTACTGATACAGACACTATTTTCGATTGAAAGCTTCATCTTGTAATCGTTAGTAAGATATACAGTCAAACCTTGTCACAGTCACTAGCTTATAAGGTCACTTTTGTAAAATCCCAGCTGAATGAATAGGAATTCTATATATTTTAATATCGCTTATATGGTCATGTCATCCTAGCTATACCCACTTATATGGCCAGTTTGATCACTGTGGGAAATATTTCTGAAAATTAACAAAGCTATCTTTCAGTAAGAGATAAGCAGTCTACCCTTTCTTCATTGTGTTGATAAGAAAAGGGACAGTTTGCAGGGTTACAAAAGGGATTTTCTAGCACCCCTTTCATGTTTACTACTGAATAAGCCACTTATTTGTTTAAAAAGAGGATTGCACCGCACGTTATCCACTGTTCAGAAAGGAAAAAATGTCGGAGGCAGAACATGTGTCAACCCATTCCTGGAATAAGTTCCAAGTTTGTTTCGCACTTTTTCTCTCTGCATCTTCATTGAACACTGTTTGGTGTTTTTTTTTTTTTTTTTAATGCAATCTGAAGCCTCAGAGGACCATTTAAAAACTATTAGCGATCTTGAAAAAGTAAAAACATCTAAACCAAAGAAAGGCAATCCTACATAAATGCATATTTTAGATGCTGAATTGTGTTTCTAACTTCTGTAAATATATTATGCATCAATAATTATATTCTTGTTTTGTACCTAATTACTGCATCAACAATTAAATAAAAAATATTATTCTAATAACAATGCAGAATTCTGTGCTTTTCGTTTCATATTTATATATATAACTAGGGGCCAAGGCACCTAGACTCGCTACGCTCGCATTTCGTATGAGGCATTTGGCCCCTAAAAAGACTTATTCGTAAAAAAGACATAATTTCAACAAACAAAACCCAAATGTTTTATAACATAGAATGTTACCGAGCTACACATTGCTTGGTTCTTGCATGTTGCTTGGAACATAAAAATTTAAACCTTGCACTATTTGTAATTATGTGAAACACATGGTACGCCTTGCGTATTAGCCAATTATGGAGAATTTTCATAATTTGGTGACTTGTGTATGTGTATGTAATAATAAGATAAACTTTGCTAATTTAACCTAATTTAATTTAATGTTATTTGAAAAATCCTTCTTTAATCTTTTACTCTTACTGTAAAGTTTGTTTCTCGGCCATACAAATATTACGCTCGGAGACGTTTTTTGAAGTTCCATAAGGAAAAAATTGTTTATTCAGCAGTATTCTCGGTTTTCTGTGGTTTTCATTACTACGTGTTTTTAGAACTCCTGGGTAAGCAGGTGTTTCTCATGTCTTGATTGACAATCTAGTTAACTAATTACGTTTGAGAGTAACGCCTTCGTGATCGTGCTGCACCCTGCCAGCAGGTGTAGTAACTAAGGAGTATTTAAGCAAGAGCGCGGAAATTTCGAGAGCTTCGTCTTAACTTTGCGCTTAGCTTTTTAGGAGTTTGGAACGTAAAGCTTAGCTTCGAGCCTTTAGACTGCGATGTAAGAAGATAGCCACGGAACGAATAAGGTCGCCGGCCCGACTCCTGCCCTCTGTCTGAACTTTGAAATAAACTATTTAACCTAGAACCCCAATGGATTTGCGTCAATCATTCCAACAAGGAATGGCGTAAGGCCCATTCTTTACATGCATAGTTAATAATTAGCTCTAAGAAAACAGTAATTCATTTGTTTTCTTTGATAAAACTACGGAACAGGTAGGATAGCTTGCCACCAAAGGCGAATTTTCATTATTTGGCGATTTACACATGCTCACAACCTATAATTACTGTTCATTTAAGGTTCCCAGAAAACCGTTATCCATATTTTCATTTGCATAATTTGCAGATTCGCATACTTAACACCACGAATTATACCACCTCGCTGCGCTGGCAAATATCCAAAGTTTACTAGAACTGCTATAATGGCATAGTTAACGCCACCAAATATGTCTACTGGTAGCAAATAATCCAGCTAGACCGAACCGGCTTTAAAATAATCTGCATTTTAATTATTTTTCATTTTCAAGATATTAGTTATTCTGTTTTGGAAAAACAAATAATCACTCATTCTAAACTCCTGTTGTCTAAGCGAACTTACACAAAGTTGACCATTTTCAAATAGTAACACATTTTGAGTTACTTATTTCATATACTTTTTAATTTGGCATAAAATGGATGTCATTCTATTTCATGTTTGAAAATTTCACGTGATTCTACATAATTAAAATTGCTTTTGCAAAGGAATGAATGATTTTATGCCAAATCTGGCAACCATTATGTTTTATTTTTCAGTTTTTTTTGAATTAATATCTTCTAAAATAATTCAATTTCCGAAATTTAAGCCACCTTATCAGGTTCCTCGGAGTTTTCCGCATTCGGGAACATGCTTCTCGAAATTCAAATCCTCACGGTTTAGGAGAAGACAGGACAATAGAGAGAT